>JASJUZ010000286.1:0-87186 GCA_037159825.1 Tupiocoris notatus
TTTTCAAATAAAGCCGATTCTCGAGTTTCCTTATCCTTATCCAATGATAATAAACTGCCGTGATCACCGCGTCCGCGACAGTGGTCTCTTGAAAAAAGCAAGGAAACAGGGTGGATGACAATTTCGTGCGGCGGAAACGATAAATAAATCATGAGCAAGGACAAAGATTACTCTCGTACAGGCGAGTAAAAATTTAGAAGTACTCGCGCATAAAGAGGAGGCGAATAAAATAATGTTGATGAAATTAAAATGAGGCGCTATCTTCCTCTTTTCGGTCTTCCAGAAACCGCTTCTCGACGGAATGAGTATAATGGAAAGGGCAGGTAGTTCGCCAACCTTAAGACTCCTTTGGCGGCGAGAAATAACGAAATAATCGCTGGAATAACATTGGAACGAAGCGGAAGGGGCAAAGGAAAACGACGAGCGGCTAACTGAATTGGATGCTTGTGCCGAAACAAGATCTTTTCTCTCTACCGTTGAAATAAAAGCGAAATTATCCCAAGTCGTGGAAGTTGTTATTTTATTGAGGTAACGAAGGCTCAAAGGATAACGTGGTAAAAGTCTACTTAACTATAAAGCTGCAACGGAATGAAAGAATCTTGTTCGAATTACCCATAGCGTTTCAATAAGAGCACCTCCTCATTAGCTTTAAAAAGGGAAAAATGTATTTTTTGGAGTTTTCATGATACAATTCAACAAATCCGTATTCATTCAAAAAACAAAAACTCATTGACAGGAAAGAGAATTTTTTCAAATATCCACGATCATAATAATTATACAATTGTACTTATATAATCAGTTAAGGCCGTTTATGTTTTTTAATTTTTTACAATATATCCCCCTGAACTTCTTAGAATCTCAGGAAATAACCAATTTCCCTTCTACGATTCTTTAGTCGACACACGAAGCTAGATATCGAATTCGGCGATGGTCTTTATCGATTTGTTGAAGACAAGGTCTTCCTTAGCGATATCACCAGTGCAATCACGTAACAACCGCTTCTTGCTATGGCCACCAGGGAAATACTATCGTACCTACATCGCCCATTCTTGTTCCTTTCCTATCCACTCGTATTCTCAGCTTTTCACCACCTTCATCCCTATGATTTATCTTCTTATCTCCTCATCCTGCGGATTTTGAGCTCTTGCACTTCGCGTTTGCCGATTTAAATAATTTTCGTTCTCTATAATCCGTCGAATCCGTAAAATTTCCAGACGAAATAAATATAGGGATTAATTTTAACGATAAGTTCAAATTTATTTGGATTTGTATTAATCGCTACAATTGATACAAATATAAACTGCTCCTCTGTACGGTTGCTAAAATCGCCGTTTTTCATTGAATATCACTTTTTATAGTATTAATTTCTTCCTCTATTTTTATTTTTATTTATTCGACTTTTTTGTCTACTGGTACACTAACAGGCGATTAGAGTTACACACAAGCTCACAACGACATCTTTTTCTGCTACAGTAACTCTGGAAGATGTTTTCCACAAGAAGTGCGTAGCGGCGAAAGAATAGAATAGAATAGAATGGAATTTATACTTCTTCTGATTTACAAACAAAAAAATACAAATTTGCCAAGGCTTTCTGCCTTGCATAAAGAAATACATAAACAAAAAGAAGAAAAAAAATAGTAATACAAGAATTAGTTCCCTAGAGGGCTGAGCCCGTGTTGGGGAGACGAGCAGAAGATGCTCCTTAGCAACACATTGATTTTTCTTAAATTATAAGTATTTATTTGTAATAAACATAAATATTCTTATTTTATTTTTTACTTCTTTAGTTTTTTCACAAAGTTTTCATGAAATATTTTTTCAAAATAAAATTTATTTTTTCCGGGCGGTGCATGGCATAGCTAAAGCGCTTCCTTAATAAATCTCACTATAGAAATTACTTCGCGATCTTTATCGCAACCTTATCCTTGTATTAATATATTATGTGAACCGTAGATCGAACGATTCGTTTCGCTCGACGAATACGACGTCGGTGGAAGGAACCTGGAAATCGACGATATCTCCTTCGTATTGCAATAGGACAATCAGATTGGTGACGTATTGTATTCGCCGGTAGAAATTGATTGTCGACTGCGGAGATTATATCCTTCCTATCTGGGAAACTACCTGACGCTCTTGTTAGACGACTCGCACGCTGGAAGTAGGAGGAAAATCCCCGTGAGGCAGCCTCGCTTTTGCCTTTACCCCATTCCAGTTTCATTAGAGGCAAATTGCATAACTTCCTACTTTCCTGTACGGCCTTGGCTTCGGCGGTAGCGGCTTAGTTGATATTCAACTTGCGCGTGTCGGAGTCGAAGAAGATGGGGGATTCGCCCACTGGCAGAGTAACGGCAACAGGAGAACTCAGTGGCTTTACGTATTCCAAACACACGCATATACGACGGAGGATGAAGAGGGCAAGGAAACAGATCTACAGTTCGTCTCGTTCAAAGGGAATTCTTCCAAAATGTTTCCGGCACTTTTACGAGGTAACATAGCCCATGGGCAAAATGGAATGCCATCCCATACTATCCAGAATACCTATGAATACTGGCAGCTCAACTACTCGATTCCGTAACTTGAGTTTCACTCATGTCGCGTTCGACGTCGGGAAAGAGGAGCGATTCTTCACGAAGACGATAAACTTCCCCGGAGAACGTATAAAAACAGCATTGAGAGTAACGCGTGAATAAATTATTTAAATACTGGACTACCTTTGTTCTTACCGGCCCGTAAAAGTTTTAGCATGATCGGAGAAAATTCTAAATTAGTTTGGAAATTCAATTTCAACGACCTGTTTTTACACGGATAAATTTATTCAAAATTTATTAAATTCCTCGCGCTGCCGGGAGCAATTCGAAATTCACGCGCTTCAACACATAAAACAGAAACCAATTAGATTTTGATGATTCAATAAAACTAAATTAACGTTAAGTAGCCGGCCAAAAGGCTTCCCGTGTTATTAATTTGCGCCCCGGTTCCTCCCGTACTTAATTAATTGAGATGATGAATATAAAATGAGCCAAGTTGCCGCTTTTGCTCGGCTTTTACCTCCGTCACTTGTTTCCATCTTTCGAGTATGTTCCAATTTAAATGTAACGACCAGTAGGTAACTAGCAAAGCGAATTCAGTTGATGAGTGATGCAGTTGAATGAAAGTAATAGGTAAAAACCGGGATAGAATTGTATTATGAAAGAATAATGAAATGAATGAAATAAAATAATGGAACTTATAAAATAATAAATAATAAAATAATAAAAATAATGAAATAATAAAACAAAATTCTCAATTGTAGCTTAGATTTTAACAAAAATAAAATAATGCTGCGTTTAGTTTTTTCTTTTTTTCCAGACGATTATAAATAGCACTGTTATCGAGCTGATCTATCAAAAATTTTGCTCCAAACTTGATCAAATCTTATGCACATACTATTCTCGAGCGTTGCCATTTTATCATCATGTATAGGAACTCAAAGTGAAAACCATTCGGATTCCTTCTCAGGCCCTTTAAACTACAAATATAGAGTAGATAAACTATCTTAGTTGCATTCGTGTACTTTTCAAGTATTTAAATTTTTCTATTGACACAACACAAAGCGTTTCGAGCTTGATTTTTACACGGGAAGATTTCAGCTCAATTAATTTTCCACTAAATGTTTATGAGATCAGATTTAAAATGCTAGGATTGAAGTAGACTACATTCAAAGATTGTTGAAGCTACGGTAAAATAAGTAGTCCAACAATTCTCCGTTCAGAACGGGATTCAAAACAAATCTGAAGACGAGGGAGGACTTTTTATTTTTATTTTTACGAAAGAAAGAATAGCTTGGCGAAATCACGTTCACATGGAAACCACTGACTTTAATAAGGAATTCTCGTCCCGTTTCAAACATTAATCTCAATTTAAAGGCTGGCTGGGGGAACTGTAGTGCGCAGAACGGCCGATCAGGGGAAGAAAGGGAGAATGGGATGGATTTGGGTTGCGTGTATCCACACGAACACGGCGCCATTCTCTCTACATCTGCTCTCTTTTTCCGACCGATAGCTCGCTTTTGCCCGTGTTTAGCAGAAACAAAGCGCAAGGTATTCACATTGTTTATGGAAGGGGAGATGGGGGAAGATTTTCTCGTAACATAGTTTTATCGGCATTGTTTGTCAATTCTTCGTACAAAGCCCGATCGCAGTAAGAGTAACTGAAAAAGTGTATCGAGTTCGGCAAGTTTGAACTAAGTTTGTATCACTAGACACGGCAATATTGATTGTAGATGAGAAATTATTGAGTCGAATGCAATTTTTTTTTTTTTTTTTTGAGCATTTGAGACTTGCTAATAGACAATATATTTTTTATGGCAAAACTATTGGAACAATCTTTGATGGCATATTATTGTTAGCAAGGGATTGGACGAGAAAATAGTTCCCTGGTTACTTTATGCTCTACGAACTATTTTTTTAAGTGCAGGTGCAGAAGACGCGTTACTTCGTTTGGTAACAGGCGAGCTACTACTTGCAAAAGCTTCGTTTTTGCTTCCTCCCAACTCCATAACAACCATGATCATTAACTAGAGGCCGGTTACTGTTCGCGTGATTCCCGCTTCAATGAGATAAGATTCAAGAGTTGACCCTGTTCCAGAACTTTTGTCTGCGACTCCCCTACACCAAATAATAATCTTATCATTTTCTGATTCGATAACAGAACGGCTCCGATGGTTTAGCCGATTTTTCTCGTCAGTGGGCAATTTCGCTTTGGGTTAAGTAGGTAAATGTTGTAATTGAAAAGGAACATAACAATTGCTGGCTTCGTATTTATAGCACTTCGGTATTGCAATAGCGGACAATCTCTATTTTATTATTATGAATGGGAGAAAAAGGGAAAAAACGTCAATCATGCCCTAACCAGCCCTAACCGCTAATTAATAATACTCATCAATTAACACTCACTGCGTGACTGCTTATGTAACCTGTATTTATTCTGACGGTAAATAGGACGTGCAACTGTCCAATGAAAAGGCGATCCCAGTGAATATTGATACAGACTGACCCAGAACGGCCAGCCCGAGAACCGGCCATTTTTTCACGGCCCTCTCCTCAGAGATAAATAATTTATTTTAATTCGTGTATTCGCGAAGGCAACGGATCGACTGATTGTGGACTGAAGACGAGACGAAGCTGTTGGCGATTTACAAAATTAATAAGAACTACCTGATACGAAAATAATACGAACACGATCGAAACCTAGGCGGAGTTGGAACAAAGAATATTTTCCACGCTATTGTTTGGATCGCCAAAATTGTCGCCCACGAATTTTCCCTCTCAAAGTACAATAACATTTTGTTGCAATCCCACTAAAAAAAGACTAACAGTTAGTGTTCAAGTTGATGTGAAGTTGGAACGCGGTTATTTTTTTCATTTTCAGTTTTTTCCTCTTAATTTTTAAATTAAATTAAATTAATTAATTTTACAACAATGATATTGAATAATATGGATTAATCATAAAATAGTTTTACGGGTGCTGATAATCTACGAATAAAATTCAACTGGATACTACTAAAATATGAAATTTACCACGCTGTATATCAGTGGAATAATTTGTGTTTTAACTTTCGCCGCACTGAAATTTTTCATCGGTGATGGAAAAGGGCGAAAGATCCAACGAAACGATCGAGGTTCCGTTTATCCATTCATGCTCACACGATTTTCCCATTAGTTGAACGAAGTTGGAAAAAAATCGGTCGAGTTTGTATGCGTTTCATTCATGCGAAATGGCAGCGACTAGACGGGCAACCCGTTTTCGAGCTGAAAATGGAAAACGGCTAAACCTTGTGAATATTTGACATATTTTATAAGAGTCCGATGGTTTCAAAACGTTAGAGCATTTAATTTAAATTTCCGAATGGCATCGAATAGGAAATTATATATGATAATATATGTACTTTTCACTTTTATCTTCATTAATTTTATCTCGAAACCTTCAAAGCAATGTCTGATCACATTAGCTCTTCTGACAGCGGTATCGATTTCTCTGCGGCAATAAAACTAAAACGCAAACTTCAAACGCATGCTCTCGTGGGATGATCGGAAAATGAAGTCTAATCAATTTGATTGAATTAACTTTCGTACACTCAGCGCACGAGACCTGACCGATCCGAATGTTTGAACATTTCTGAAAGCTGAATTAATTATTCGTTCCGGATAACAGTTGGAGCAATCATATTGACATACTCGATCAGCTATATGAGTTCGAAGAGGAAGTTTTGAAAATTAATTTTCCTATCGGTCTTTATAATTAATTTTTTTCTTTGTACCACGAATAATATTATGTTCCCATACATTACAATCGACGCGCCAATTTGTTGAATGTTGCGTTTCAAGGGAAAGAAATTCTCAAATTTATTGTACACCGGGGAATTTTTTCAACATTGCAAATACATTCAGCCGAAAGTTAGCGCCTTGGGACCGGTAGAAACGACCGTCGTGAAGTCACTTTTTGTCGCTATTCGTAGTAGATGTCGAGCAGACAATAATTAATTTTTCTAGTTTATTTTCGATAATTTTGTTAGCCGTTACGAGAACTCAAAAAAAAAAAGTCAAGTAATCATAGGTAAAGCACCTAAATTGCTTGAATTGCGTTGCATAATATTTACGTTATCAATTTTCTTTTTGTTAAGAGATGTTTGCTGGAAGCGCTCATCCATTAATTGAATACAAAGTACCTTTAGGTCACGACCCTTGTAAAAACAAAATAAAAAAATAAAAATAAAATAACGAGCGAAGCGACCCTAAACTCTCGAGTAATAACTGTTTGAAACTTTACAGGAGTGATACGATGATCCGAAAATTTCCGAACAAAGCAGGTTAATTTTAGAATCGTCCCTCGGGAAATGGCCGCACGTTTCAGACTCAATTTAACTTCGATTCGCAAGGGCTTCGTCACATCTTTGAGTTTAAAATGAAATATTCCAGAACTTTTCGACGAAAGGGCCTTCTATTCATCACGGCCCATCCGATAGTTAGGAAACTTCGCCTGCAGACCGTTCCCTAGCAAAATCCTCTTCCCCTTCGGCGATTCGTCCAGTTTGGAGTAAAAAGTTGGAAAACAATCGATTAACCGTTCTCGTATTGTGGAAAAACATTTAGAATGCACCACGCGACAGCGAAAACGGATAAAATTGGCTATCTCTGATCAAAAGCAAAGACAAGTTGCACAAGGTGCTTGCAGCATCAAACGATAAAATGCCTCACGTACGAGCTTCTGCGAACGTAAACCCTTCGAGGTGTTTACACAAGTGGTAAGCTAACGGCTGTGTTAAACCTCTCCGGCTTAACGACCGTCTAACAGGCCGTTTAACATGGCCGTGAAAGCTCTCGACGTACGACGCGAAATTTGCATATCGAGAGTATGTCGCTACCTTAGAATGTCATTTGTGGAATAATAGGATCACGTACTGGCAGTTACGGTAAAAATGCGACCTCCCGAGGAGAAACGGGAATAACTGCGTAACTGAAGAGATGTCCCACGTGCATGTTATACAATTACCTACATTTTAGTTGGTATAGCTATAATTACAAAGGATGAGTCGTTTTTTCTTCAAAAGTCTAATTACAAAAGGCTGCTAGCGACGCCTTCGTAGGAATTTCGCAAAGAAAATATGATCACCGAGAACCAATCAACTACTGAGTCTGGGATGATCGTCTAATACGAGAAACGTGGCTTAAAACGGAGAAGAATATTCATATTGGAAAATTCGTGGATTTAAATTTTTGATATAATACTTGAAAAATTATCATCTATTTTAAGCTGGGACAGTTTTGATAACTCCTCGTTTTCTCAAATATAACTAGAATGAAACTCGTCTGCGGTTCGTTTCGCATCTACCTCCTTCTATCGGATTAATGCAAGATGAAGGCAGGAGGAAATGAGAAAACACCGAGAAGACCGAATTCGAGGGAGACCGACGACAAGAGCTACATCATCAGGGCTAAAGAAGGACAATGAGCCGAGACAAAACTGGTGGCACTGGGGCTTGAGAGTGTCAGGAGGTTTGAGAAGAAGGAGTGCCCAGAAGCACCAAAGCGGTATTAATTAAACTAGCGACGAACTGGCGAAACCGAGAGGGAAGATAAAAGGAACGACTAATAAGACAGTTTCAAAATAGCGAAAATCACCGCAATAATCAAAGTCGGTGACCCGGCGGAACCCATCGACTATATCATTGCTAATTACTTGCTCGAAAATTAAAAAAAAAAAAAATCAAAACGAACATTTTTCCATATTTGGAGGGACATAATATTGAATATACACAATTCTAGACGCTAGTTCTCGATGCCTCGATCAAAATTTGAGCTGAATGTCAATGGGTGTCTTGGCATAAGTACTTTCGAGTAATAATATTATGAGAAAATGACCTGAGAACCTCTGTAATGTTTATATGTTGAAAGAAAAAAAAAACCTGCAGATCTGAATATTTTTACGAAAGTAAACCGAAAACTTAAAAATGAGATTAAAACTACATCTGTCAAGTAATGGTTTAATTTACACTCAATTCGGCATCTCAATATGAGCAGAAGCAACGTCCGTCATCCTACCGAGATTGAATATGTAAAAAAAAATCAATATTTAAGGCCTGCAATAAGTAACACTAAGATTTCAAACTGTTCAGCTATTTTAGGAAGCAAAACTGTTCTCTCCTGTAAGTTTATTCATTTTAGCAGTGATCAGTGTAATACCATAAATAGTTGACTAGCCAAGTCTGTAAAGTGACCAACCCGCTTTCACGAGCAACGGCTTGAAGACGAATCTAATTAATTATTCGCTTACCATTTTGAATTATTTATATGTTTTTCCTGAATAAATCTAGACATCTAACTATTCTTTAGTAGCCAGTTAGGCTAACACTGAGACTCAGCCTTCTACTTACCGATTTGCTCTTCGCACAATTTATTGCCAGTTTAACGTCCCCCAATACTATTTTTACCTGGGTATAACTTGCTATATCGAGTTTCGACGATGGATAATTTTCACAAACCAAATTGGAGAGATCGCCTTTGCGAGAAACGTTTCGTCGGCGGAAAAACTGGGCTTAGCGCGGAAAAGGAAGCACCTACTATGCTATTAATGGAACTGGAATGAAGCTGCTTACTGCAGAAACGAGATGGCTTTTAGGTGGCCACGTTCAGCAGAGACAATCAGCCCACCATATCATCCCAGCATGGAGCTAATCACCCTTAGCTCAGACAAGACGAACATAATCAAGCTAAATAGAATGATCAAACTCGAATTGGGAATTTACTTGATGTTTGATACTAAGGAATCGTTTATTTCTAACTCTAACTCATCCGCGTAACTTTCAGATTAATAGAGAGTTCTTGTTCCATGCGAATTTTTCTCATACTTTAACTTGAGGAGTTATTAGTTACCTTGAAAAATCATATGACACTAATGGTGACCAAAATTCACGGTTAATAAATGGTATCCGTTAGCCACTTACGATTTAGCTAAGTAATGATCTAACTCATACTCGTTTGAAAAAGAAAAAAAAAACACGAAATAACACAAAACTTTTTAGACATAATAAATTACGTAAGAGCAGGTGGCCAAAAGTTCGCTAAAGGATTTGCTGAGAAATTGGTGGCAGCAACAATTTCTTACTCTTCGAAGCTTAAAACAAAAGGACGAGAACTACACTTGCTGGAACTCAATATCTATGAGTAACGTAGAATTCGTGGATAGCTGTGAAAGTAACGGATTGTCACGGTGTGAATATTGCCCCCCTTTTCGATCCCCTTTTTCTTAAGCTTCATCTTAAACAACGACGAGTATAATTCATAACGTACATACAGGTGGAAACATATCAGCAGCTATAAGGCGCAAATTCAGCCAAGATTTAGCTTCGGGTTCCAAGCCAGCAGAAAATAGCTAAGGCTCTGCCAATGTTGACTCGGGTGAGTTAGCGTAGGCGCTGGTCCCGCAGTGGATTAATATTCATAAGAAGGGTCAGTGGGATGGCAGATTTGAGCCTACTAAGGGCTTCCTCAATTCGCTTGAACAGAATGGAAGGCTATTTCAAATGAAAGCATCGCTAATGATTTCAATGGAATTAGCAGGGCGAGTTGTTAAATGGGAAAATAGTTCGTTTCTGAAAGGAAGAGGCGTAACAATGCTGATCGGGTTTTGAAAATGGATTTAAATGGAAAAAGCGAGACTGGTATTGACAAAAACGAAAATCTGGTAAGAAAGAAATCTCGAGAAAAACTTAAGAAAAATAAGCTCCTAACTATCTTAGTATTTTTGAATAATTCGAAAAAGAGCAAATTAAACGCGTCCAATTAAATTTGAAGGTCTGCTAGTTACGATCAACTTTTATATAGTATTATAATTTAATTTTCCTTATTTTTTCCTACGTTTTATAGAAGTTAAGAATTTTTCCTTGCAGAATATTTGTTTCCTTTCGTTCTGCAGTCCTCAATGGAGTAGAGACTCAGAAAACGCATTACAAAAAACCACTGTGTAATAAACCTCTAGGTAAATAAAGATCAATCGCCGCGTTTTTTTTTAATTTTATTTTATTTTTTTTACTGAAGCTAGCTAGACTATCAAGAGTCCCGCACGCTGGCGTTGTCGATATATTTTCCTCAAAAGGATGAAGTAGTTTGTTAGTTGGTACGATCGCTTCATTTTTTACCCGTAATCATCGTATCGAGAAAAATCGCATTTTAACGGGCCACCGGGGAAAATATCGATTGTTGGTCGGAGGCCAAACGCAGTGCGGTAACACCTCGTGTTTACCGCCAGACGAAGGAAGGATAAGGAGGCCAAGTAGCTAGAGAAGATGGGCATGGTGGATGCTTGGCCGAGTATCAAACTATTACTGCCTTCTGCCTGACTGCCAGGCAGAAAGGACAATTCTGTCTGGAGATTCATATCTGCAATGAAGGTAGTTTCGAAGATACTGAATCGAAGTGTTGTTTTGACCTAGTTCTAATCGTTGAATTTCGACAGGTTTCCAAAGTTACGACGAGTTATTGTGACGAAGTTCAACACCGCTTGGCGATCCTGAGGTGATTTTCATAGATGAACACTGAACGACTTGGATACAAATCGACGTAAAGCCAGAAAATGACGAGAATAAAAAGATGGAGAATGTCTTTCTTCAGATATTATGTGAGTAGTATATCAGATTTACCCGTTAAATTAGATTTGATGACGTCACAGTTCATACGTTAAAAAATAAATAAAACTAACTTCAAAAATATTTACCTATAAAATAAACTCTGAAGAAGAAAAAATAACAAAAATGTTACAACTTCGCAGCAACTCATTCACCAACTACACGACCTGACCACTTCTTGATTGATTGGATCACCTAATAATATAAGAATTACTATTTTTCATTTCCCAAATGATTGAAAGACTTTACTTTCATCTCTGAATCGCCTCCAGATTAATGAATTTTTGGAGTCTGCGCCAAACGTAGTTTTTTTTTTTTTCTACAAGAATAAATAGCCAAAAAATATGATTTTGAAACAAATTTCATAGAAATACGGCTTAAAAAGTATCTACTTTTAGTTCGATCAACACCAAACATTGATCACGTAAACTAGACTCAAATTTGAACAATTTAAGTCTACAAAATAGGAAAAACAGTTCTTGTTCAGAAGTTATGAGGTCTCAAACATAAGACCATAAAAACATCAGTTGCTCCCGTATTATGCCACTTAAAATTGATTTGTTACCATCATTGGAAAACTCTTGCTAATTAATTTCAAGTACAATAATGTTCATATTTTTTCCTCGACATGGTTGGGAACGGTGCCCGAAAAACCTCAGAAATGTGAAAATCGGCATCACGTTTTTTGTTACACTTTCTTCTCTAAACGCCATATCAGAATTCTGAACGATAATTGGAGCTAAGTCCTCATAAGCAGATAAATTATGAACAAAATGACGTCAAAAACTAAAAATTGGGGCAATGTTTCTAGAAGTTTTAAGCTTGCAAAGTCAAAACTTCCTCTTTTCGCGAAAATCACGTTTTCCGGCATTTCTCCGCATCTGGGGACGAAACCCAAAAAAACAAACGAAAAAATGTAACCCGATCGGACGTACAGGAGCTAAACGCCAGCGGACAACACCTAATGAAAAAAAAACCGCAAGTCAACCTTAGTAACCTCCTACTTTTGAAGTTGGTTAATGATGAAAATCAGCTTTACGTTCAATGTTGGCGATATAATACAGTTTTTTGCTCCTCTGAAACGCAGGGACAATTACTTATGCTGCCGTTCCTAGCACCACGAGTAGGAGCTCCAATTTTCCTTGCACTAATGATTTGATTCGGAATCGGCGTTCATTTTAGCCGATACGAATCGATATACTATATGTGATTGGAATACACAAAATTATACTGTCCAATCTCATAGTTGATTTATTTATCGAATGAATTCGACAGAAACGATCTTTTCAGAACGAAGCGAAATATCCATCTGGAAATAGAATGTCAAAGGCACGCGTGCGAGTTTGAAAAGTATATTTTATTGTTTCGATTTATTTATTTCATGCTTCCCCTTCGGTTTCCATCGACCGAATGCTCGCATTTTTTAATCTCTTTTCCTAAAGCACCTAACCCAATTTGTGCGCGATTCGGATTTCATCGCTCGTGTCTCATTTGTGCCATGTTCAAAGTAAAAACGAAAGATGCATTTTCGCTCGAAAGTTAGCGATGTGAAGCGTATATTTTCTGACGAGGCCGGTAAAACTATCCGATAGTCGGTAAAGCTTTTGGAAAAACCACGTTTTATCGACACTTCACTCCGGTAGTTCGCGAGAGAAGTGGCAAACGATGTACAGCGGTCTTCCATCTTCAAGTTGGAGCTCGGATGGTGGTTTTTCTCAGTGCGAGGTCCACAGGTGGAAGGGAAGGCAACAGGTAGGAATAGGAATGAAGGAGAGAAGACTCCAACGGCAGGTAGCTAGTATTTCACCCCGAGTTCGCATCTTATCGCTGAGCCAACAGTTGGACTAGTAAGCGAATTTCATTATGTGAAGCGCTACAGAGGCTTAAACTCGGTAAAAATCGTTTCATTATTTTTTCAAGACAATTACCCCTTCGCAAACGAACATATACGATCAGCATAATATGAGAATGAATAGATTTTACAATATTCACTTTACGAAATCGTATAATATTTTTCAAAAGCTCGATAAATTGATATCGCGAAATAACTCGAGTTTATTCAAGTTTTCAAATTAAAGAAAATCTTTCAAAAATAATTCGCAGAATTGCAATCTCTAAATTTACCCAGAACTATTAACTGCTTGCACAGTGTAAAATTTTACTCGAATCTGTCACAACAATAAAACCCAGACAAACACCCGAACAATTATTGTTAAGAAAAAAAATAATTGAGAACAGCGTGAGAACTAGGGTCACCTAATTGACCCAGTCGTTGATCTTTGAATGAAAATCTTTCCATTTCACGCTCCGGTAATCGGTTACGTAATTTATTTTTAATTATAACTGACTGACAGACCTAACGGCTAATAATAGCGGACGGAATCGAATCAATCAAATCTGTCACCGAACGGTCATCGTTCAGTTGGTTGCACGCATGCGCGGAACGTGCGCGTTATATCACAAATGAGGACAAACATTTTTAATACGGGCGATTTCCATAGTTTCGGTTTGTTTCGGATTGACTTTATCGAAACTTATTTGGAGGAAACGAGACACGGCGTGCTCTCAAACGATCGCATAACACCCGATAAATAAAATCTAATCTCCGCAGACTCAACAGCGAGCGGCCGATTATTCGTGAGAAATTCAACATAACCCATTATTGTCTTGTCTTGTCGCTATTAATATACAAATATTATTCAAGGGAACAGTAAACTGTGAAAAAAATACGAGCAATGTCACTTGACCAGTATCTGAACTCGCGATAATGCGAAATTTGATAATTAACGAGATCTGTAAATAAAAGTAATGAATTTACATTTCGAGCTGAATGCGGCTCATCTCAGTGTAATAAAACGGTTTCAGGTCATGGAGTTGAAGCGGTTACACTGGCGGGAAACTGCCCATTGTCAGGCCACTTGAGCGAACAAAAAGCACTTCAGCTTTCCGGACAATTTCGTCCTCAAACATCAACGCGTCCACTCGACGGCCCTCAAAAATATGAATATTCATTCGTCCCGGCGAGGTTCAGGTTTGAAACCGTCTGCGAATCGGCCCCATTGGATAAAAAGGCGGCAGAATAGTTTTCCATTTACCCGCCCGTACTTGATTCGTCCGAACTCGAATTTTAATAATTCTATTGCCGAAGCGGAGAGGGAAAAAGATAACACGAAAATACTCTCACTTTGTCACCTTTCGACGATAATTTCAGAATTCGCTTAAATAATGAAATCAGTAAAAACTGCGTGGAGCCCAATAGGGAAATTCCGGTGAAACGCGTTTCCTCGCAGCGATGGAGAGGGTTACAAAATTAATCAGCCAGGAATATGTAAATGGTTCGGTTCCCTTGGGTTCGGCTGGTAAAAAATTTTGAACGGAATTAGTCCGACCGACCATCTAGCGGTGTTACGGATTAATCCAATAATGAAGGGGAAGAGTTAATAAAGGCTGCGCTATGAAATTATCACCAGAAAAAATCGATTTACCCGGTAAGCTAAGGGTTGCGACGCTCCTACCCCGATGAATGAATGAAAAGACGTTTAACTGCATAACATTCAGAGGAAAGCCGTATGAAGGAAAGTAGCCACGGAACTTGAAGCGTTGCCGACCACACTAATTTATTTCCACGCTATGTTTCCTATAGGTACTTACTATCGCCTAAAAAAATTTCAGAACACAAGAAACCAGTACGAAGTGGAGATTTTGAGTGGAAATATTCAACAATCTGAATACTGCACAATAGCGCATCGAACTGATGATATTAGATAATTATAACCGGTAATTACACTATACCCTATATTGCTACCAATCGATGACTCTCGGATGCAGTTCAGATGTAATTCTGTATAATATATCCGGTAATCAGAATCGATGCTGTCCCTACGCTTTAATCCGTCGGCGGTCATCCAGGAAGCCGGAGCGGGATTAAATCAATCAACGCTAATGTGATGGCATCGTCCTGTAACGCGGTCTAACTCCCATTTCGACGATTGCTCGGTTATATTCTCTAAGATGGATTCACATCAAGTCGAGGAATATAATCCTTACTAGTTATATTCGGAATATAGTGCTTCCACGTTCAGATTCCAGGGCTAGGTCACTGAATGCATTCGCTCGGGAATTACTTCTCATTTGACCGCAAGCCATTAAACTTATGTGAAGGGTTCAGGTGGCGGAAACTGCGGATTAAGTCCGCTGAAGGGTTCTCGGTGCTTAACGTCTCACAAACTTGTCTTCCATAAGTCCTTGCACTGCGGATCATTCATCTTCCGCTCAAGCCGTTTCTTAGCGCTGGATCAACGGATTAGATCTGTAACTGTTTCATCAAACGATCTGCAGTTCAAACGATTGTATCGAATGCGGATTAGATTTAAAAACTTCTATTTCGACGATAAATCACGCGCAAATAAGCCTGAATAAAAAACGCTGCAAATAATGGAGAGTTTTAGTGCATTTCGCGTTTTTTGAAAACTTGAACGTAAGAGATTTGGTTACTTTGTTAAATTATACGTTTCTTATGCTCAGCGTCTAGTGGATATCGTACTGTGCTGACAAATAGGGACGTATGATATAACAAAGTAACCAAAACTCCTACTTTCAAGTATCCAAAAAACAAAAAATGCACAAAAATTCACAAATAATGATTTGGAAAGACCATCCGCTTATTACCCAAACTCTTGTAAACGTTTCTACTTAACAACATATTCGTACTAAGAGAAAAGTCTTTGGCAACTATCACGATTTTATATACTTACATTTTTCTCAGTTATTTCATTCAAAGTTAAATTAATTGCCTAACGATACAGCTTAAGAGAGTGTGTGACGAGCTTTCAAACGAATATAAAGCTATTTTTACATCCCCACAAAAATAATGGAGGTATACCATTTTGCCAAATACCTCGAAATCTCAAAAATTTCACTTAAAATATTTGATAACTCGAGACCTACGGAAGCTATCAACTCCCTTATAGTCTCATTCGATTCAGCGTCAAGAAACCTGTATAAATTGATATGACCTTGGAAAATACAAATTCCCTCCCCCTTGAAACCCTCAAAATATCCATCGAATTGAGGTATCAATTGGGCTGAAGAGATAGGCCATTTTCATACCAAGAATAATTTTTGCTGTCCTGGAGTTTCTCATTTCACGCAGGTACCAAACAATAGGTGAAAGTGCCCAATTCCATGCGGAATTTGGAAAATCGTGTGTGCCTAAGACTAGCGTTTTCTTCCGTTTTGCATAGGTCATCATTGTAATATCAAGACAAATCCTAATGAAGAACCATTCCCCAGGTTCGAAATGCATCGATTTACGAATAAAATGTCGACGTGAGGAACGCGTTTTTATTCTCCAACATCGTTCAGTCATTGACACCAATGCTGGTCCATCAACATTTAAGTATAATTTTTGGTTTCCTCGGAAAAAATATATTTTTTTATTTCAGATTCAAGATGCTTGGAAACCATCGAAATTTGTGGCGGGTTTCAATTTTTTCTAGTGAACGATAAAAATGTTTTACTATCGAATAATAAACCCAAATCTAATAAATTTTCGCGTTGGCTTCTTCG
Source organism: Tupiocoris notatus (assembly GCA_037159825.1). Taxonomy (NCBI): domain Eukaryota; kingdom Metazoa; phylum Arthropoda; class Insecta; order Hemiptera; family Miridae; genus Tupiocoris; species Tupiocoris notatus. The sequence continues at coordinate 16,731 of JASJUZ010000286.1, forward strand.
TTCGGCTTTCGAGGTAATGAAATGAGTGATTCGAATAGGAAAAAATGCGTTCATTTTGATTACATTTTAGAAAAATAACGGATTCGAGCGAGCGGACTAGACCGATTGACCTAATTATTATTTATCGAACAATTTTCGTGCCGATGATTATCAGTACAGCAGGTAGTTATTGTGTGACCATGTGGCGCAGATGGGTTTGTGGCCGTTTTCGAGTCGCTCCTTCGAACAACCTGAACAATGTCCTTGGCTGCCAGGTCGCTTCTTGGAGCAGTGCATTCCCGATCCGCAGATGCCCATTCGTTGTCGGGGCCACCACATTGTTCGCCAGGACCTTTGGCGCACTGGCGGAATCCGCACACGACCACTTCGCCGTCCTTGCAAGGGCCCGGATCATCATCGCACGAGTCACCCTTTAAAACATTCGATAGTTGAAACGCAAATAGCTCGAAAAATGAAGTCGTTTCTGGCATGGACTCTACATGATAACATATTTCTGCTATTATCCGAAATTCTCAGGTCAAAAATTATTCACTCTACCAAGAAATTTGATTGGTGAAAAAACAATGATGAGGCCGTTATCGTATAACCGTCTTGAAAAAATAAATTTCATAACAGGCAACAATTTTTTTTCAAAGGTCCTCCAGAAAAGCGTGTTTCATTATTAACATCCTTCCCTGTTAAGCTTTGTAATCTTGATTATATTTTTTTCCATTCGATTAGAAATATAAAACTAAAATATACCTGACAAACATGGCGACACGCTCTGGATAGGTTCAGTACCAAGCAAAGAGTGAAGAGTGCTGCTAAACCGAATCCGCTCATCTCTGTTCAAGTTCACTTATCAGATCCGTATTCAAAGTGATCGAAAATTTCCCGGCCGAGCTCTTTTATACTCGAATTTCCCAGCCTTCGAGAGCTCAATGAAAACATCGATTTTTCCGTCGCCCTCGGCATTAATGGATGCAGTTTTTTCTCATCAAATGCTATATTTAGGAAGAGAAACGTCTGCGTCAATTATCGTCTTTGAATTTCTCAGTCTGGCGGAGCTGTTACGTCAGAACTGTCTGTCTGTACCGTAAATACGCAAACCGAGGACTTCAGTATAGAACCGGCTCTTCAGACAACAAAATGGGGTTTTCCATCCGAAAGTGGAAAATAATGTTTGAAGGTTTGAAATGTCGTCAATCTTACGCAATAATTGACCCTCAGGCGAATGCTGCAACAGTAAACAACAAAGCACATTTGTAAATGATAGGTCTTGTTATATCACGCACTGTCTTTTCAAAAAAATATAAGGTACTCCCGGAAACAATTAATTTTATTTACGCCCTGTTTTTTTTACTTCAATGGTTGCCCGAATGGTCAAAATCTTTGAAAACTTGTTTGTCAAAAGATATTTGGTCCTTCAGGATTTTATGGCACGATAATTTGTTTCTCAACTGTTCGTCTTCCGTGGCATCTGTGACGCGGATAACGAAGGTCGTTGACATCCTGAATTGGCTCCTGAGCATTTGTTTTCGCCAACCTGTTGTCCGGTAATTATTGTGCGTCATTGGTTGTTTTTACAGTCCGTGGTATACTTCCATCCTTCAGTTCTATTCTTAAACCTGTTTGCCTACTGGCATAAACAGAATACTCTTACCCTTGTAACACGTGATGCCACAGTCACACGGTGAGTCGTGAAAAATCTGATAGTTCTGGCGAACTATCAAGATATCAAGACCAAGAACTGTGTATTTTTGAAATTGCTTGATAATCTGCGATGATTGAAACAACAGATTTGTTTCTACTCTAACAATTATTATTGGCAACATTTTTTTTTTAAGAGGATACGATTTGGCAATTTAATCTATCAAATTTAACATAGGATTTTCCTGGTTAAAAAAATCGAAAATGAAAGTACTGTGTTACGGAGTGTCAAACGTATTTTGAGCATTGCGCGTATTTGGTTTATTATTCAATAATATACCATTGTAATGGCTCACGGTGAAAAAACTCTAACTCCCTCCCCCTCAAAATTTGATGAATTACGTTACAAGGTATGTAGAATCCGAATATCGAATAAAAAAATTCTGTCCGTCCGCTGTACGCCGCAACACTTTTCTGATTAAACTATGGAAGCAACACAATTGAAATGTTCACCAATAATCTATCTTAGCCTGACAGTGGCCCAATTTATTGCCTTATCGCTCCCTAAATTTCAAGAGTATGTTCAGAGAGTTTCAAGGGGAATTCGTATTTTCGGAGTTTTTTTTTTTTTTTTTTTTTTTTTTGACAAAGATGTATTTTGTATTAGTTTCTAAAGATTGTTGAGAGCTCAATCGAATCAAATGAGACCATAACAGAGTTGATAGCTTCAATAGTTCTCATGTTACCGCAGCTTTAGTAGCGCAAGTTCGAGATTTTGATAAATTTGGCATAATGGCATAACTTGAGACATTCTAAAGCTACGAAAAACGTCCTATACTTGTTGGAATGCTCGTCAAACACTCTCTTCAGCTATATCGTTCTGCAAATAATTCAACTTGTAGTGAGATAATAGAAAGAAGAAAATATTAAAATTACGATACGTGGTATGGAATTGCCACTTATAGATATCAAGTTGCTGTTAACTGTTTTAAGGAGGAAAGGTACACAAATGATCGGAACAATACTAACACAAATGGATGGTCTTCTTAAATCATAATTGAAGCAAAGGAATAACAAACCACTGTACAGTCAGTTGCAGCGTTTTGAAAACTTAAACTTTGGGTTTTGGCAACTTCTTTATATCATATGTTTCTTATGGTGACCTCTAAGTAGATGACGGATTGTGGTGACCACTATTATAGACGTACGAACACAAAATGCACTGAAACTAATTACCTTGGTAAATTTTTTCCATATTTCCTCTTAGCCTATGATAGTGTTTTATGACCAAATATTGAAAATGTTTCACAAAAGCTGTGATAACTGAAGATCTATTAATGCTATCGACCCCGTTATGGTTTCATTCGCTTCAGCTTTAAAAAACGTTTATAAATTGATATTAGACACACTAATGCTAATAAATATTGGCGAAAATATTATAATAATATTATTGTACGAACTCCCTCTTATCAATCCCCACAAAAAAAAAAAAAAAAAAAAAAAAAAAAAAAAAACACCTTCGAAATTGAGGTAGCGATTTGCCTGCAGAAGTAAGCCATTGCAAGACCAAAAATGATTTTTGGTGAAAATTCCATGAATTAGTGTTACAGTTTTGTCAGAAAAGTGCTGAAAGCTTCTTAAAAATTGGATTCGACATGCCTTGAAACGTACAACATCGAATTTTGTGAGGGGGTTGGACAATTTTTTTCGTGAGTATTACAAATATTGTTTGACATCTATGGAAAAGTTGAAAAAATTTTATTTATCAACGTATTTCACAAAAGACTTTTAGAGTAAAGAATGCCGATTTTCGTACCCAATGAGAATCTTTTGAGTTGGGCAAATATTCCCTTCATAGCGTTCAACGTACCTACTTACAATAAAAAGGCGAGGAAACGCGTCAAGAAACTCCATTGCCGAGTTGGCGACTTGCTCTCGCCCATCCTATTAGCTTCCTTGTCTCACACTTCAAAAAGTGACATTTTCCGACGACAGAAGAATGCGAAAGGCTCCAGTGAACGCCAAGGTTGAAACGTGGAAATGAACGGGTCAAAGAAAGCTGTAATCAAGGTAAAGCGACTTTTGACTCCTTTGTACGAACTGAGAAGAAACGCTTTTTGTAGGCAAGACGTTGAGTTTTGCCGTTCCTTTTCAACTTATACGCATAGACTTCCAAGATTTACAGCTGCAGCCAATAGCCACGTCTCAGACCTGACTCTTTTTTCTCAGACGAATAAAACTTTTCATCAACATTTCCTTCATACTTTGTAGAAATAAACTGAAAGCTAGCTTTTCCCGAGATTTTCCTTGATATGCCAAACTAGCAGTGGCGAACCTAGTTTTATCATCTTCAAAGTGCGCATTTTTAAGTTAAAAGAAAAGTGAGAAAGAGTAAGAAACCGAATGAATATGGCTCTGAAAATGCGCATTACATTCAAATTGAAATTTACTCAAATGACTCAAAATACTACTGCGTTATACTAAGAAAATGTCAATCGGTCACAAGATCGTCCACATCTCCGTTAAAATTTAAATTAGTTGTGTGCTCAATTATTTAAGCCTGATTCGTAAAACGATTTAGTGGATTTAAATAGCTCCTCTAATTTTAAAGGAAGTGATATGGAGAAAATCAAACAGCTTCGATTCACAATAAACAATCAGTCGATTTCGAACTGAAGAATAATAATATAGTTTAAATATTTTCTATCGAAAGTGTCCCTACGTTCTATTTGGTATTTCATAATATTTTATCAGTTGAACGCTAAAAATATGGCTCTCCAATATTTAGTCGACAAAGGGACTTGAATATCCTCGACTCCACCAATAGACTGAATAGATTAGAAAGACCAATGTTGTGATTTCTCTTATCTAACGATTCTCGCGTCTTAAACTGACTAAATAATTCAGTCCACCTGATCAGCTGGACAGGTTCGAACATCGAACCGATTTATAGATAAAGGGGAGAAACTCCGAAGACAAAGCGTACCAGATACGACAGCACAATATAATCTCGCTCCTCTCGTGACAATATTTCGGACAGTTAATAAGATAAGACATCCCTCTTTGACTAGTTCAAACGACGGAATCGTGTTTACACAGCTGCGGATTCGGAAACGCACGTTCTGTCAAAGAATTAGGTACTTAGATGTTTGTAGAAGACGATTGCATAATTGATTGAATTAATGCCTCTAATATTAAAAAAAATAAATAAATAAAACTTAAAAAATATAAAACTTAAAATATAAAAATTAAATAAATAAAATAAAATAAAAAATGAAAAATATAAAAAATAAATAATATGACAATAAATGAGATTTCAATACCTGGAGAATAGAGATTAATCTATAGGTTGACAATACGAGTAATTTGCTCCATCGGGCATGTTCAGGACATTTTAGGACTATGCGGAATCCAATCCGAATAATTCCAGGTGTTACATAATATATTGTGTACTTCTTGTTTTATGTTGTTTTTTCTTTTTTTTTTTTTGAAATGTATTTTAATGTTTTTGCGCCTAATCGACGTCTCTCCCTTCAACTCAAATCAGAATCACAGAAAAATTGGATTTTTTGTAACCTTGTATCGTTATTGCGTCAAGCTAAGCAGATTCTAGTTCTAATTGTCACCGCATCTGTGTGAACGTTGCTTGGCCAAAGAAGATCATTGCAGGACAGTGCAAGGTTAGGGAGAGGGCCCCACGGAGCCCTCTGGGTCACGAGACTCGGTCGCCTGGTGTCCGTTCCAGTCAGTCAGTCAGTCATAAATTAGCCCTCCAGCCGAGAGCTCCTGTTCTCGGGTTTATAGGCTCTTTTCTCCGAACGCAAAACCGAAACCTAAGGACAGATTGGCAATAGATATTGCGCTCAGTGAGGTATTGTGAGGTCGGCCCTGAGCAGCCAACGGCTTTATAACATCAACTGAAGGTAATTATTGCCAAGTATTGTTGATAAATTTTCGTAACTTAATTGTATCGTGAAAATATTCGTAAAATTGTATTGTGAAAATATTCGAAAATCAAATAAAATACCCGTCTACGAATACAATCATTAAAAAATAATTGAACAAAATGCACTAATTTTGTTTTAAATACCACATTAGTTTTAATTTTCTGAATTATTTTTCGTTCGTACAATTATTTTTCAAATGTATTTCTTCAATATATTTACATTGCTATTTTTTATATTTTTAAATTTAACTGTAAAAAATGGCTTGGTTTGTTTTCAGTATTCAATAGGTATCCAATAAGATGACAATGGAATATTCTGTTTCTGTTACAGAGCCGATGCCAAACCACAAGACTGAAAGCATTTTGGATCTCAGAAATTCGGAAGTAAAATTTCCACGCATTAGGCACCAAAGCTGTTTAAAGCTGCTCGGGGCGTTTGAAAGCGGAAAAAAAGTCTCCTACCATTGCAATATTTTAACGGAAAAAAGCGCGAACATTGGACCAAAGAAATTCATCAGCTGTGATAGCTTTCGATCTCAATCTCCGTCAAACTGGGGCAAAACTCGATGGACAAAACGCCTGTTGCACAAGTCAACGAGCAATAACTTGACCTCTGGACGATAATTGGGAGGAAATTTTCTGGGACGGGAATAGCGACTTTTCTCGTCGGAAAATTAGAATTGGATTAATGAGTTTTTCACACAACGTCGAGCAGCGTTTTCGTGATTAATCCAGAGAAAGGGTATAAAGCAAGACCGACGAGCACTGTAAGCCATTGTCAGCTTAGGAAGGAACAAGATGCTCACGTTGAAGTCAGCCACAATGATGACCAGCATCTTCGTGCTGGCTATGCTGACCGTCGCTGTACGTGAAGTCCACGGATCATACTTCCCGTGCAGGCCCTGTGTCGGCGACGAGTGCGACCTCGAACCAGAAGATTGCCGGTAACTATATTTAATTTGTACTAAAAATACGTTTTTCAACTGTTGTAAATCGCTCCTGAAAATTTTGCATCTGATGAGAAATTTCAAAATAATAGAAAAAAAATCTGATTAGAAGCTTTTAGAGGATTATTATAATCTCTCAATCCTTAAAGCGTACACCTCACAATTTTAAAGAAGAACTTTTAATTTTATTGAAATGAATAAATCAAAAATAGTCCACTTTTTTCATAACTTTGCAAAAAATTAATTACAATTAACTGACGCTAATGGAAGAAACAAAAATTCTAGCGAACCTTTGTTCAGGTAAGGTACAAGGTAGAGACGAGAATTTCATCGTGCTGACTCACTAACATTCTTTGGTCATTAAAGAAAACTTTTTGATAAATCGTCTTCATTCAGTCATTTTCGTATCGAATACTATATATACCACACAATATGATTAAAAAATTATTATTCACACGTTAGAACATGAATGCAATACATTATTTCTATTACATTGTCGAGGAATTTAGAGAGAGCTTTCGTTGGTGTAGTTGTTTTATGATACTTGCAATGTATTCTCTGATGGATACCTATTATGGAGTTTGTTGAACATTTTCTAGCTCCAATATTCGAAGAGGCTTCACAGCTTTTTTTCATATAAATTTTAACACCATCAGATTCCCATAGCGTCTGCTTATGTATATTTCGTATACATTAATTTGTATTGCCATATTATAATAATTGTCATTTCACGTGAAGAGTATCAGAGAGCAATTGAAGGCAACTCATTCATTTGATAACTTTCGTCGAGTTTTGCATTTTACAGATGCAAAAAAATGTGAGAAAAATATAAATTGTTAGTTTTCAACAGCTCAAATTTTTTTTCTGGACCATAGCTTCTGCTTATGTATATTTCGTTTACATTTGTATTGCCGTATTATAATAATTGTCATTTCACGTGAAGAGTATTAGAGAGCAATAGAAGGCAACTCATTCATTTGATAACTTTCGTCGAGCCCATCTGTAAAACAGTTCGTGGCATTCATTAGAAACTGCAAGAAAATGTGAGAAAAATATAAATTGTTAGTTTTCAACAGCTCAAATTTTTTTCTGGACCTACAGGTATGGTACATCACGGGATCCGTGCGGGCGTCTCGTATGTTCCGCTGGCCCTGGCGAACGATGCGGCGGCCGAGACAGCCACCTTGGAAAATGCGGCGACGGAATGAACTGTCGATGCGGTACTTGCCGCGGTTGCTCAACCGTACGATTCCTACAGGGTCACATCGACTGTGAGTGGAATAACCACATATGCAATTCTTAAATCTCCTTATTTCGACTATTGAATTGTATCGACTCGTTTCAGTCAATCGTGATTTTTAATTAACTATTTTTTTTTAGTACAAATATCCTACTCTAGTAAAATAAAGCATTTTTAACGATGGTCCATCTCATTTCTCCTTTTTTTACCCTTCGAATATATTTTTCTGGGGTCAAAAATTGACGAAAGTCGCCTGTGAAAAATGAATTCTGAGAAAATGTTTTTCATACGAATGAGCATGATTACCGTTTTGGATTTTTGATAGCACACAGTAGTTCCAACATATTCACGGCGGGAGTTTTTCTAATTTAATTTTTACCGGCCAAAAAGAGTCAATACATTTCGGTTGTGGTCTTTAAATGTTCGTTGTGACAAGCAGACAAAGCGAGATTTTTCATCTATATAGACTCACGTAAATCGCATTTTTTTTTATTTTTTTAGTATTTTTTTTTTTTGGTTTCCTTGCTGAAAAAATTATCCATTTCACAGAACCTTTACAGTATCGTCAGGCTATCACAACATAACTTCTTGTTATTATCCAGTTCATGCATTTTTCGGTGGTTCTAAACTCCCTCGTGTCCTGGCTAGTTTTTCAATAGCAATATCGTATTGTCCTAATGAGAATTTCAATATTATTATTGGTCATATCTGTCTACTGACTCAAACTAGGAGGTATAATGTGCGATCTAGGCACACCACTGGTTTTTTATGTCTGTGAGTACTGATCATCTACATCAATAGTTAAATGGAGTTGATGGAAGTTGGAATGTGGAAGGAAATGTTAGCATAGATTGTAGAATGGAGAAGTCATTTTATTAAACTGAGATCATATTGGTTGGAAGAATTGGCATCATCTAATAATAATAACAATTTGGAAATTTATATTCCATAGATCAACTTTAGAAAACAGGAAAACGCAAGTTGATAATCCGTTTCGGTATTTTATTCTCAAACAAGTATTCTCCTCGATCGGAGGTCGAGATGTTCGTAGATAAGAGAGAAAAGAGATATTTTCGTTCTGGGAAACCGCTGGAGAAAATGTCTGCGACCCGAGAGAGTTCCAACGGTTGAAATTTAATGTGGGAGAAGAGAAGAACCGACGGGCGGTCCTAATCACCGACGGTAGTGGGTTAAACGAGTAGAACATCAGGTCGGCAATGAGAGCCATTTGTTTCTTTGCACGAAAGAAACCGAATGGGAGAAAGAACAGAAGGAGAAATCTGCTAGGAAACTTCACTGCAGCAGTGAATGGAATAATGTCATCCCGAATGATTTGAGGGTCGAATAATTTCTCGATAGAGGATCTCTCAGGAGAAACGAAGGACTGCAACGAAGGACTGCCATCCATCGTGCCGACTGATCGGAAGTGGAGTTGCAAAACAACGTATGGCGGATTTGTGGTGAATTTGCCCAGCCATTTGTTGACGCAGGTACGCACGAGTCGGTTGTCCATTTGTACTGAAGCAGATTCCTCTCGAAGATTATCGTTCGAACGGTGAGGTCAGACTATCCTGCCAAAGCAGGGTGCCAAGACGATGCAAACCTCTTCCCGACAACCGATAAATCATTCTCACAACCCGCAACCTTCCACTTCCATAGCATGCCCGAAGCTTCCTTAGTTTATGCTAGCTCTCCATCCAAAAGCCATAAATTCCCCGTGTACGATGTTAAACACACCGTCTTACACCAGCACAGGAACACATCAACACCACTAACACCAAGATAGAAAGGTTTTTCAACAACATCATGAGTTTCCCGCACAGCTGCAGCGTCCGGGAAACTGCTAAGGAGGAGGGAGGCTTACTTATGTTTTTTAATATGATTGATCTGTTTATTCGACCCCGTGACGTCATATCCACGGATTTATGAGGTGCATTATCGCTATGGCAGCTTCTTGCGTTGAACCCGAACGCTTATCTTCCGCATGAATTTCTTTGTAATGAATTAACATCTCAAAAGCACATGAAAGGCTCGCATTATTTGTTCGCGGGGATAATTTTTTTTTTTTTTTAGGAGATTGTACAAATATGTGACATAAAACTAGGAAAAAAATCGAGTTGTTTTGCATCCAGACGACGGTATTAGTTACACTTGCGGCGCCAACATTAGCCCGATAGTGTAATTGACCGTTCAAAACTGCCCGAGTCAGCTTCGTCAAAATCGTTTCATAAAAACTTGTCACCATCATAATAATACGAAGCTATTTTTAGCTCTAGAAGTGATCCACTCTCCCTGTTAACAAGGCTGACACTTGACAATATGTTCTAATATTAGCCCAAGAACGTCCTATTGAGACGAATGACTTATTGTTAACATCAGAGGTGCCTTGTCGACGCTATTCATCGTCGACTGGCGTTTAAATTGAATAAGTTCGAAACGGTCAGCTGTCTGTACGACGAACAGATCAAAACCCATCTTTTAAGTTCAACAAGCGATCTGTTGCTAGGGGCGTCAACATTATTTGCATTAGGAACCGTAGAATACAACAGCTTTGCCATCTGTGAACTAGGTAGATAAATATCGAAGTTATTATTTTCCAGCAAATTTTAGTCGCACCTAGAGAAATTTGCCCCCCCGCTTATTTCCAACTTTCATCCCGGCTAAAACAGTCGGCATCATCGCGGCACAAAATTAACAACTACATTTGTTCCGAGTAGATAGCCCGGGGTAAAAAAAGAGCACAGCAGTAAAGAAGAAGCTTGGGAATTAAAATGTAACGTGCACCGGCATTCCTATTCTCCTTTTATGAGTCCCATGGGAAAACAGAGGACAGTTGCCAGGCTGTTTTCCAGAGCAGTTATCACCGTCGGCTACGCCTCATCGCACACTATGACAATGGTATTTCCCCGTTTGAACGTGTGTAGGTATTTTTACGGGTGAAAGAGAGTCACGTGAAGAGTAGAGATAAAGAGGAACGCGGGCGTTTTTTATTTAGATGGCCACAGCGCAGGATGAACATTTTTCCGCTCACAATACCTTCTAGCAATAATTTACAATGAGGCCGGCTTAAGAACGCAATTCAAGATTTTTCCCTAGATAATTTGCATGCGCAACTTTACAACGCACCAGACACACGATTTTATTCGTACTCAAACGCGATATCGCAGAGAGAGAATTGGCATTGAGATCAATTGAAAAATTAGAAATCTCGAATACGCAAATAAAATACAAAAATAGCACTAATTTGCATTTTTATCGCGGTTCGGTAAAGCTGTTTCTTGAGTAGCTCAACGACTCGTTGTCGGGTAGACATTTGGGGTGGGTGAAAAAAGAAACTCGGGCCAGGCCACAGATGTCGAGTGGTTGATTGCATTGCCGCAGTAGCGTCACGCGTCTCAGCCTGTGGGAAGCTGGAAAAAGCAAGGAAAGGTTGATCGTTTCCCTCCACCCTTTGTTGCCCTTTCTGCAAAGAATTTCCCCGCCCCCGCGGCAGGGAAACTTCCCAATTTCCTCGTCCCATTTGTTTGAATATTCGGGTTAACCCTGCCTCTTCTTTCCGTCGCTAAGCCTTTCTTTATCCGAACCGGGATAATCTGGTTTTATCTTGCGTCCCCCCAAACACCGTTTTATCCATGAAGCTGAAAGCAACACGATCTAAAATCCGATTGAAATCAAAATCGCCCGACTTAGCCAATTAAAAGAAAGTAAGCCAGTTGAGAAACCGCGGTAAATTCGCAGTCGTTTACAATATAGTGAGAATGGTGGAGATTGACAGATTTCAAGGGGATATCCTCAACTTTTATATTTTGGGGTTGAAAAGGAGAAAAAAATAGGCATTTAACAAACTGACCAAGCAAGGAGGTCACGCTGTTTGTAACAACCGAACCTATCGAGAAGGTTGCGGTAGCGATTTTGAATCAATCCTTCGTCATTTCTCAAGGGCGTTCCCACAATAGCCACTTGACTTTTTCGTCCGTTTATTGGTTCAAAAATTGGTGCCTGAACGGTATTTGCATAACACTTCCTCACCGATTTTTCACCGATCGATACTTGACGTTTTAGGCTAAAGCATATTCTTGTTTTGTGATTTTGGACCAAAGGCTCAAAGCAAGAAGCTTTCGGTGGTCCAGGAAGTTTGCCCCTCATGGCGAGACATAACAATGTTCTATTGTTGAATGATATAGGTACGAAAATATATAAAATTTATAAATATTTCTACTTTTTCAAAGTTATCCCATTCTTCAAATCGAATCGACTCATTCCGATGTGGTACGATAAATGGTGCTAGATGAATAATTCTTGATTTGTTATGCTAGCTCACTCAATAAACTGTCATTTTCGAAGTACATTGCGTTCAACTCAAGAATGAATTGCGAGAATTAAAGTAGTATTCTTCTCATCGTTTCTACTGGACATATTTTTATTTATATCTTCGGTTAGGTGCAAATCTACTGTCGGCTCCTTAGTGCGTACTGTAACCAGGCTAATCCCTATTGTTTCAGTTGACGCACAAAACCCTTCCCGTTCACCCGCTATCCCTTTCAAACTCCCATGATCTCGTTACTTCCTTACAGTTACTGTGACAGCCGCCAGCCGACAAACCGTCCGTGAAACTGAGCTTCCCCTAAAGTCTCGTTGTGTTTCTGTTTTCCGTGGAAATCTTCCCTTTAGCGCATGCGCTTTGCGACATTTCCATTCATCTCCGTTCCAGCCAAGGATTGGCCGCAGTAGCAGCTTTGGTTCCATTGTTCGTTGATGCTTCCATTGTCTTAAGAAAACTACTTATAACATCCGAAAACCGTCTTGACTGTTTCATCCGATTTCACACTCCGCTCAACGCGCGTCCTCTAATCTAAATCAGATTCGAAATTCATTCTTCGCCGCATGCGGGCGATTTCAAGCTGAAAAGCTTCGAAAGCGAAGATTTGAACACCTTTTGTCGCACTTATGGAGATTAAGCAGGTGTGGGATAAATTAATTACATGAGAAGCTATCGGGGTGGCCAAAATGAACGAATTTCTTACCATGATGAATATACGAAAGCGAATCTAGGTAACTCTATATTTCTTAGCAAACTCAGACCAGCGGGTAAAGATTTATCCGCATCTGTTGAAAAGAAGGTTTAGGTATTACAGACCCGCATGCGATACTGACCAGGAGACGCCGTTGTCTCTGTAACAACGCCGGAGAGGGATTTTGTGAGATTTCTCTGTCGCTTTTGGGGTTCTTTTTCCTCTTGCTTGTGCGAAAATAGTAAATCCTTTGTCCGCGTAGGACGTCCACCTGAGACCGTTGGCAAAGACACTCCGAAATTCCTTGCCGAACAATTTCTCCATGGATATCGAGTCTTGAATTGATTCTTCTCGTGGTAAAAAAAATGCAATTTTCTTCTTCTCAAAATATTGACAGTTGCTGATCACGGCGAAGGTCGATGTGAATTATTTTATTCGCAACTAACTGGTTCATGAAATCATTTGTAGAATAAAACCCAACTGGGCAGCGAATAAATCCGGGAATCAAAATTAAAATTCTCTGGACGCCAAGAGCTTGGAATACAATAAAACTCAAACAGGAGTAGAGTTGGTATTTTTCCCCGAAGCATCCGATACATCAGCAACAGAAATTGTTGTTTCGAAGTTTCAAGATCCGCCCGTTGTGCTCTAGTTCTCCACCAAACGCACGGAAGATCATCTCAAATCTGGAAGTCGTCTATACCGAAGAAAATGCCTAGCATCGATTCGCAGTAACGTTAGCTTACCATCCTTATTGACGATGTTGTGCTGCTTACATAGAAACGTTTTTGTCATTCAAGCCATCCAACAAGAAGTGAAAAGCGACAAGAGAAACTGACGAGGAAATGTTGACAATTCATGAATACAATAGCCATCTTCCGAGCCGCTTGTACCGTTGTAAAGGCGGTTTCGTCGAACATGGCAGAAGGGCCAGAGGCGACGGGATTCCGTTCCCATCCCGCTTTCGAACGAAGTTCGGGTTTACTGAATACATTAAAGTGAAACTTTGCCTACCTCTCCCACGAAGAGCGGAAGCGAGGGAGGATTGGAACAGGGAAACATCCTTGCCTTCAAATTCATTTAATCTGCTAGTCTGGTTCTAGTTGTGCACATACGAAATGCATTAACTCGAACGCAACTTATTTCTAACGCATCCGAAAAGTTGTTGGGAATCCTTCTGACGCAATTGCTCGTTTATGTAACTTTTCGTACTAATAATAACGTTCAAATATAGTCCACTCGCAGACTGCTCCGTTCTTTGTACGACCGAAGCCGAGTCGAATTTGACCAACGGTGAATTTCGTAGTCCGGTAAGCCACCGTTCTACATCAAAGACTCAATGCCACGAAACGCTGCTGTATTTATACAGTATCACAACCTTGGTGACAAAGCGAGAATAGAACTACCTCGACAAGTCCGATTTGAACTGAACTGTAAAGCCTTCCTTTTGCTGAGCTATGCAGAGCACATGAGAGGATTCCTATTAACACCAAGCCCCGCTAAAGGGACAAGGGGTAGCGTAATCGAATTGTTAAAACGAGCTAAATTGAGTTTACCGTTAAACGGTTGGCCCCTTTTTTCCGCCCTTCTTTTTTTGTGTTTGAATCAATTTGAAAAAAGGTTTTTAGTCGAGTCGACTCATTATAAGCCCCGTATAACGAGACGTCCTTTTGTTTGGATTTTTCTTTTAGAACGGAGAGAAAAAACTAGAGCCGGTAATTGGCGAGTCAGCAGTGGGAACACTTCGCATCGGCGATTCGCGAGTTCCGCGAAAGAGAAGTTCAAAAAACCGAACGCAGAAAACGGCAAAAATGTTCAACATTTATTTGTGGCGAGAAAACTCGTAGAAAATCAATGTCTGAATGCTGAGAAACTGAAGAAATATAAGAGCAGTCAATTTTTTATGATTTGTCATCGAAGATAAAAGGAGATTGATTGAATATTGTTGTATTTATTCTGGCAGAATTTCGTCGTAAGTTCAATAAATTAAAAAATTATAGGTATCCACTTTTTACAATAGTCAGACTTAAAATAAAAAAAATATAACAATCCCGAGAGAAAGAGGGTGAGAGAAAGGCATTTATAATTAAAACAAAAAAACAAATTTACAAACACCGGTAAATTTTTTAGAACAATATTATTGTCTGGCAGTAGGCAAAGCCCGTGTCACCAGACAAATGAGACGACGGCTCAATTCTTTAACCAAATCGCTACTTAAGTATCAATTCGGGGATTTCGAGCGGGGGAAAATTCGTATTTCATAAAAAAGGTGTATTTGGTATAAATTTCTATAGATTTTTGGACGCTTAATTGAATAAGATTTTCGACAGCTTCATTAACGCAGCTTTTTGGGTAACATTTAGGAGATTTTCACAAATTGTGCATGAAGGTATGACGCTAGAATTCTCGGAGCTATAGAAATCATTCTTTACTCATTGGAATGCTAGTCAAACACTCTTCAACTATCCGTTAAACGGAAAATTGAGCTTTTAATTTGAAAATTAAGAAAGATAAAAATGATTAAAATTACAATAGTTGCAACAGAGGTTTCTTTTATAGTTACCAATCTGTTGTTAGGTGGAAACATTTCCAAATGTTTGGACAATTGATTGTCTTCTTAAATCATTATTGAAGCGAAAAAATAATAAACCACTGTACAATAATTTCCAGCGTTTTTATGCATGAGTAGCATGGATTCGATCGCAACGAGGTTCCGAACCGCCCTCCATTTGTACGCAGTCATTATGAAATTTTCCTCAATTAGAGGAATAGTAAACATTTCGGCTCCCGGTCACGTTTGAGATATCTTGGCTGGCATAACTACTGCTGCTAGAGACCTATTTTCTTGATTTCTGTGCCTGTTTTTCGCCAACATTTCGAAAGTATTCATTTAACGTATCACCGGTTTATCGACAGGCCGAATTTCGCCTATTGGTACTTGTTTCAAGATTTCTGTGGCAAATGGACATAGAGAGTGGCCCCTATTCTCACTTCCTAATGTTTCATCGCAAACCTTCTATTCTCGGTGCCTCCTGAAAATTTTCAATGTGTTAATCGCGCTTTGATTTTTGAACGAACCCTTTTGGAAAAATTTAATGTTGGTTTCCTTTAGAGAAATTCTACACTCTTTGTTGTAGTTTTCAAAGTTTTAGGTTCACACGAGTATGCATGAGGAATTATAGGCAACTAATGAGGTCTAAGGAATATTCATTACTCTGAACTATTTAATTACGCCCATAGAATTCTATTTAGAGACCTGTCATTAATTAGTTTCATGGAAGTGCGAGATAGTGAATTGTCCATCTGCCAACAAGATTCCCTCGCACTCTATAGCTCGAATGAAGATGAAAAACATCGGTAGCGTCGGGGCGCACTGTATGTACCGAGACGAAAAACGAGATTGCACCGTAGTTTCCCTCGCTATTGAATAGTATTCATGAGAAGCGCAAAACATCACCCACTCTCTCGACTCGACGACTTTAATCCCGTTTTCTCAGTTTGTTTTTTTTTTTCGCCTGGGGGGGGAAAAATATAAAAAATATCTTAGTCCGACTTCTTATTTTCCCGGGTTTCCTCGCGTTGAGCGCGAACTGTATCAAATTTTCAGAAATACATCCTCCTCATCTCCGAGCTAAAGTTGACGTGACGTGTTTCTAAACCTGTCGGTTAGGTGCCTAACTCTTGTTTGTTGGAACCGCGTGAGCTCTCGTAAAAAATTCATCTCTAAAATCAGCACCTTATTCGGCGTCGAAGAAACTAGACGTGGAACATTGACTGTTATCCTTTCCCCTTTGAAACTATTTCATCGATTCACATTTTGGTTTATTATTCAATACTGGTTTATTATTCAATAATAAACCATTGTAATCGCCCAAGAAAAAATTTTTTCTAACCCCCCCAAAATTTGATGTTTTACGTTTCAAGGCATTCAGAATCCGAATATCCAATTAAAAAGTTCTGTCTGTCCGCCGTCCTCCGTCAACACTTTTCCGGCCAAACTAAAATAGCTACATTCTTGAAATTTTCATCAAAGATCAATTACGGTCCTACAACGGCCTAATTATTGAACCTCATTACTAGCTCAATTTGAGGGTATTTTTGGGGGAGTTTGAGGGGAGAAAATTCATGTTTTCAAAGGTTTGTCAGAAAAATGTGTATTTGTTATCAATTTCTATAGATTTTTGGAAGCTGAATCGAATGAGACCATCGCGGGTTCGATAGCTTTATTGGTTCTCAAGTTATATCAGCTTTTGTGTCGAATTTGGGAGATTTTCAGAAATTTGACATGAGGGTATAACTCGAGAGTTCTTGGAGCTATAAAAATCAATGTATACTCCTAGGAATGGTCGTCAAACACTATATTCAACTGCACCATTAGGCGGAAAATCTAGCTGTTAATTAGGAAGTTGAGAAAAATAAAAATTATTAAAATTACAATAGTTGCTACGGAGTTTTCCCCATAGTTACCAGTTAGTTTAGTCGGCATTGTTAGTCGGTGGGAACGTTCACAAATGTTCAGAATAATTACTATCACAAATGGATAATTCTCTTTAATCAATATTGAAGCGAAGGAATAATAAACCACTGAACAATCATTTGCAGCGTTTTTTTTTTCTTTTTGCAACATTCAACCTGATTGTTCAAAAACACTATACTCCTGGCTCTTCAAATGAAATACTTGCTATGATAAGTTCAGTCCTCTACTGGACCAAATTACGCTCTCGCAACCACCTGACAATTGAGGTGAGTCAGAAATATCTCTCTCTCTCGAGACATTGAAAGCGCCGGCAGATGAGGGCGGAGGAAATTGAAAACGTTCAGCGCGATTAGACTTGATGACAGCTCATTTAAAGCAGAGTTCGAGTCTGAATTCGACTAGAGGCTCGACCTGATTATTAATTCTTCACCAGTTGTGAAAAGCAGTCGGCGGATAAATGGCGGAGAAAAGTTGAAAAGAAGGAAATCATAACGATAGAGACAAGCCTCTTTTGCCGAGAATCGACAAACTTGAGAAAGTGGAAATTATACGGAAACGTTCGTCCGAAGCCGAGAAAACTGCTAATTAGGAAAACGACGCAGTGATTATTCTTTTATCGATTCCTTGGCTTCGAAACTCCCTCAGCGGTTCAAGGAACCTCAACGTGTAACTCAAGGTAAAATTGTTCTTGCCACACTGCGGTTTTACCAATAATGAGAGGTGCATTATCATCCCATGCTCCTATAGAAACGTAGACAATGAATAGTAGTTGCACTGATAATTTTGCTCTCGGGCAATTTACGATTTTTATAGAATGCAAATTATTTATTAGAGCATAAAGTTGTTTTGGAAGTCGATTTTCACCGTGAAATAGCAGAGCCGTCTTTGAACTCGGCACATACTTTACTTTGAAAATAATACTCCAAGAGGGAGAGAGAGAGAGATTGTATTACTTAATTTATTCACCAGGGGAAGGATTAGTGCCAAATGACACTCTCTTCCACCTTCCCTGGATATCTTACAAAATGATATAATTGCTCCGACAATCTACAGAAAAATTAGCAATGCAGTAAAAAAGAAACAACAACTTCATAATTAAAATAAAATACAATATACAAAATCATCAAAATAAAATACAATATACAAAAGCATCAATATAATATACAATATACAAAAGTAAATAATCTTAAATAAATTTATTTTTCAAGTTCGCTCAAAATGAACAAGTTTTTAGTTTCGGATAAAAACAAAATTACGGTATTCATTATACTTTATTTGTTCCCTGTACCAAAAATGACTTCTGAAACATCACCGTTCTGTGAGATGGAATTTGCAAAATATTTTCTCGATTCCTCGTATTCCGAGCACATCTGCCATAAATATAAATTTTTGAAATAACTAATCGGGCCTCCTAAATTTTAATATTTTAAAACCAATGCAGCGATTTGAACTATCTTCAGTTCTTTAATTTTAAGAATCCATAGCATCTTATAGACTGGGGTGATATTTATGTTCCCCCAGTCTCAACCGCATGACAAAGCAATGGGCCGCATTCTGTGCTTTTTGCAGTTTTGGCATCTTGACGTTTTAAATCGCATAGTGCAACTGCAGCAAAATCAAATGCGGGGAAGACTAGCGATTGGACTAGGTATTTGCAATCGATGGGCATAGGGAAATCTGCGGCTATAAGAGAGTGAGTGTATAATATATCAAATGGCAGGTTCGTTGTTGGAATTTCAATTTAACACTCGTACTTGAAACACGAATGTGTCGCTTCGAGCAGCTCTCGTATCTTTATGATTATACAGATATTTTAACTCGACAAGGCAACGAAGGGCCGAGGGTTTCGAGAGGCCCGTCAGTCGAGAGGTAGAAGCTATAAAGCGCAATCCATCAGGGTGACAAGAGCAGTTCCATTCAACCTTCGCACTATGTCTACCGTCCTACCATTTCCCGGTTTTGCCATCCTCGATCCCTCTCCTCGCCATTTTCCGGCTCAACCTTTAATACTACGGCGATCAAGAGTTCTCTACGTTCTCGAGTGCCATTAGAGGTTTTCGACTACAAAACGCCGGACGTTTCTCGATTGCCTGGATGTCATCGTTCAACCATCACAGGAGACATTGGACCCGTGCAAAGGAATCCTTTTCGACCATAATATCCTTACTTCCATATCTTTCTCAGCTTGCACGTCCATCACAGTCCGTTCTTGATATTTAATTGCGTCTCACGAAGATCCCGAGTGACGTCTGGTCTTGCAGTTGTCGTATATACTCGATCCGTCATGGTTGGATTTATATTTCGTACGGCTTTCAAAGATGTTCGTTCTATATTGGGGGTAAAGTTGACAAATGGGAGACCTTCCATTTTGCTGATAAATGATCCTCGGGATAGAAGAAGTAGACAAGTGCTGACCTCGACTTTTACTTAGTTTTTGGTTTATTATTCAAAGGTACCAGGGCAAGCACCATCCAAGGAATATAATATTTTACGTTTCAGGGTAATATATATAATATAATTCAAATATAAAATAAAATATTACTGTTAATATATCACAAAGTAAATCCATACTACTATAGAAATAATAATAATAACTTTCCTCTATGTAATTACGGTTTAGGGTGATCACAATGCTTTAATTTATTATGTAAACGCGGAAGTAAAGCGACGCTTACACATAATAGAAACTTGTACTCAGAACGAGTAATTTTCAAAACCGGTTCCGATCGCCACCAAACTTTGAACACAGATAGCGGCACTCGATAATCACGTATCAGTATACATTATTTTTCCTTTCGCCTATTTGTTCTTCCTCGAGTGTCCTCAGCTATTACGCCTGCACTGTGGGCATTATGCAATACATTGGCAAACAGTTCGACGATCGATGATGACCCGGAGGTAATTTGAAACTAGCGCTGCCGAATCGACTTTTCCTTTCCGTTGAAAATAATTGGAAAATTCCGACGGTTCTCTTTTCAAATAAAAATCTTTCTTTTCCGGAAATATTCATCATTTATCGAACGAGAACGTCCTGTTGGTCTTCCATTACGGAGGAAACTTAGCGAAAACGGAAGACTCCCGTGGAGAGATAAGAAGAAAAGAGACTGAGATCTATAGGAAGAAGTAATAAAGGTCTGGAGGAGAAATCAAAAGCGAAAGAGCGGACTACCTTTCCAAGTTCTGCTCGGAATAGGAGGACCTTTGCCATCCGACAACTTGAAGAAAATGAGAAGGTTTCGGGAACTGTACTTTAGAGTTTGCCAAGAAGAAAATGCAGACTGTGGAGCGGGGAACCGAGTACTTTTGGTAGCACTTAATTGACTTCGTCATTAAAACTCATTACCGGGCGAAAACCAGGAGCTAAGATAAGCGTTGGAGGTTTCGTTGATATTTTGTCTGGCGGAGGAAAACTTACCTCGCGGCAAAGTCGAATGGGAAAGGGGTCTAACTTAGTAGCGGCCAAGTTGCGCTTCGTAGACAGGAGGAAGGCTATTTTCGCCACTGTCTCTTTCCTTTGCGAGCCGCTTTTTCGACTGCAGAATTCAGGAAATTAAAAGCCAACTGAGATAGTCGTTAGTGTCGCAACGCCTTTGTCAGATATGGAAAAAAATTGCCATTTTTTTTGGCTAAGTATTGCCGGTCAAAGTTTTCAACTTAGTTTCCTTGAACTGAAAGCTTCTTACCAATTATTTCCCCGTGGTTTTCATTAGATTTACCTGAAAAAAAGAGAAATTTTCATTAGTTGGACGAAAAGTTGAAAATGTAGCTATTCTTTTGAGTCAGACCAAATGTGTACTTTTGGTGAAACTACAGTCGATGTTGTGCATTTATATGCCTATTTACGACCTTACATTGAAATATATTGACTTATGAAGACCGCTAATATTTCTAAATAAAAAATACGCAAATATCTCGAGTGTACCGTGTGTAACCGGGGTGGTAAAAATCAAGCGCCATTCACTCGCCATTATAAACATTTAAACATCTCAAGCGTCAAATATATTAATTTCTGCATCCTGTAAAACCAAAACAGTGAAAAAACCAGATAAGGTGGAAGTAAAGTGTATGATGCAAACGATACAAGACAATATTTGTAAAATGAGGTCATTTTTACAGCGAGGAGAACCAAATATACATAAGTACTCAAATAAAATAACTGAAAAAGCGAATTACGAGGAAAAGCGGTGGGTACACCAATAATAAAAATCACGTAAATTATTCAGCTGAAATTTAGAAAACTTTAAAGTTTTTAAATATTTTGAGTTTTGAGGTCTGTAAAGTACAAAATACGCACGAGAGAAATGTGAAAAATCTCAGAAGGTGAAAGTACGGTATGTGTGCCAATAGATGAAAACGCTGCAAATGATTGTACAGTGGTTTATTATTATTTCGCTTCAATATTGATTCAAAAAGACTATCCATTTGTGATTTTGAATATTCCGAACATTTGTGAACGTTCCCACCGGAAAACAGATGGTAACTATAAGAGAAAACTCCGTAGCAACTATTGTAATTTTAATCATTTTTATTTTTCTTAATTTCCTAATTAAAAGCTAAACTTATTGCCTAACGATACAGCTGGAGAGAGTGTTTGACGACCATTCCAATGAGTATAGAACGATTTTTATAGCTCCAAGAACTCTCGAGTTATACCCTAATGCCAAATTTCTGAAAATCTCCCGAATTCGGCACAAAAGCTGCGATAACTCGAGAACCAATAAAGCTATCGACCTGGCGATGGTCTCATTCGATTCAGCGTCCAAAAATCTATATAAATTGATACCACGTACACATTTTTCTGAAACACCCTGGAAAATATGAATTTTCTCCCCCCCAAAACCCCCCAAAAAAACCCTTAAAATTGAGCTAGCAAGTTGGTTCAAGAACTGTGCCGTCGTAGGACCGAGATTGATTTTTGGTGAAAATTTCAAGAATTTAGCTATTATAGTTTGGCCGGAAAACTGCTAACGGCGTACGGCGTACGGCGTACGGCGTACGGCGTACGGCGTACGGCGGACAGACAGAATTTTTTTTATTGGATATTCGGATTCTACATGCCTTGAAACGTAAAACATCAAATTTTGAGGGGGGGTTAGAAATTTTTTTTTCTTGGGCGATTACAATGGTTTATTATTGAATAATAAACCAAAATCAAGGGCCATCTGCACACCATATCGAAATTTTTTAAAACCTCAAACGTTGAGATAATAATCACTCTTATACTCTGTAAAAATCAAAACAGAAAATAAACTATGAACGGTTACATCTTGGAAGTACTGTGCGTTATTCAAAATCTGGAAACGGCTAATTTTGCGTATTACTAGTGAAACATTTTCTGAAAATTTCATCGAATTTCATTTATTTTTCACAAAGATTTTCTTTCAAATTCCAATGACAATACTTCCATTTTAATATACTTAAATAAGGAAGTAAAAATAAACAAAATAGGATCATCGAACGGATGAAAATAAATTATATGTAATGGACAAAAATATAGTGATAGAGTAGAAAATAAGTCGAAAGTTTTTTTTGTTACGTTACAATCTGATCCTTCTGTTTGCTTGTTTTTCCAGGAGATTGTCTACGTTTTATTCAATATTGCAACTCACTACGAATTTCTAATCTTCTCCGAAATTTTTCAGCTCGTTTATCGAACGATCGAGAGGAAACTCGGGCATAATACTTCCCAGAAATTTTCCGCCAGCAAAATCACGAGATTCCATCTACTGCGATCGCTGAAACTCCGCCAATGCCGTACAGCGAATTTCGGTTATTGATATAATTTCCGGTCGGTAATTTGAATAGAAATTCACTCGGAGGATAGCATTATTTGAGGTTTCGTCCAACAGCGAGGGCACAGTTAGCTTTCAGTTATTACCGTCCAATAAGGGACCACGTGATTCGGAAGTGCCATAACGATATTTGTCTGAAACCGAAGAGGGAGAGGGGTAACCGCGGTCACGGTTTGCTTGATTAGGTCCCTTCGGTTTGACTATGGGAAGGCAACCTCCGAAGTTGAACAAACATACAAACGGGACTGGCTTCGTTCGCTGTATAGAATCTATACAGCGTCTATCTGATAGACGGTGGTAGCCAAGGCTAGATCCCATTCTCTGTTTCCGTCCGTATTTATTCAGAAGAAAACGAGGCTCACTTCTTCCCCACTCCATTCTCGAGAGGGGATATTGAGAAACTCATCTCCATCAACTCTAAGTAAGGACTAGGGGCTGAGCGCCCCTGGCGGCTACGCCGCCCCACCCCTTGTCGGGGGGCTCCGCCCCGCCACTCACTAAAATTATTCTCATTGAAGCTGTAAATTTTACTAAGGATATTTGTAGATTATTGAATTCTTTAAACGAAAAAGTACAACAATTTGTTCGTCAGTTGATTTTAGTCGGAGCTTGAGGGGCTCGAAGTGAAAGTCGAAAAACCGTGGGTATCCGACTGATTGAAAAAATTGGGGCATGGTGTGGTTTTTCGCGTTTTTTCGCCTGTTTTTCGCATATAATTTTTGAACCGACCACTTTTACATAGGTATATTACTCAAAGACGAAAAAGTGCTATCAAAATCCTACAACTTGGTTATTTAATTATATTTTTATGTTGTGTCCCCGCGGAGCTATTCGCGATCAAAGGAAAGTCAAAACACGTTTTTTGACATAAAGTGGAAAATATCTCGAGAGGTATTCTATACGGTAGCCATTTTCTTATTTTTAATGGAATCTACATTAAATTTCCTTCATTTTCTTCCACAGCACCTAATCATTCCTATTTCGCGAACGTGACGAAAAAAATTCCAAAGTTGAAACTTCAAAAGTATGAAAAACGAAAAAAATTCGAGAAATATTATTAATCGTTCGAATTTGATTGTTTTCACTTTGAATTCGAGTTCTACGTCTAATTTCATGTAAGAATCATTAGTAAATCAAATTTGAACAGTACTGTAAGTATTTGCTACGGAATTTCAAAGTTGAAAAACATGAACCGTGTAGTACTAAAACCGGGAAAAACTAATGTTCGTCGTCAAATGTCCACCGTTTTGACGTCATATTCGGATTCAGCGTTAAATTTCCTATAAGAATAGCTTTCAAAATCGCTTTAAAACGAAATTTTAATTTTTCACTATTACCGATGCCAGCGGAGCTCGGAATTTCGGCCGGCGAAAAAGTCGATTTACGGAAAATAATTTCTCTGGCTCTGTTTAAATTTTTTTCACCAAATTTTTTGCTATGTACGTGTGTAAGGCGTTCAAATGAAGACTCCTGCATAATAAAACAATTGATTCGCATTAATTTTGACCCCGAAAATCACGGTTAAAGTCCAATTTTTGAGCTTTCAAAAACCGATTTTTTTGGACCACTTGCAGATTTTTCCGAGAAATAAAAAAAATCACAAAAATACATCATGGTAAGACACAACTTTCCTAAAAATTTCAGATTTTTACCTGTATTGAGAGACGAGTAAAAAATCGTTAACTGTTCGGTTGAAAAAAATCGCAGGGGTACCCCTTGGTTTTTTCGCGAAAAATTTTTTGAAATGGATTTCGCTCAAATTCAGCATAATGATAGTTGATGATGTGTATATCAATAATATATGGTTCATTCTTTGTTTCTTTCGCACTAAATAGATGAAAAGAACGTTTAAAGTTGAAAAATGTCATTTTTTCGTATATAGTCTACTAATATTGTTGAATAACGCAAAAACGGTTGAAAAATGGATAGGTACATTACATTGGGAAAATGTGGACAATTAAATTACCTATCTTCTGGTATATTCAAACATTTCAATTGACGAATGTTTGTTTGAGTTATCCACTCTGCAAGTTACAAATCTTGGAAAACTTAAAAGTTGGACCGTCTACCTCTGCTACAACTTTGCTCCAGTTGAAAACACCAATACTTTATGATACAAAGTACATTCAAACACCACTAACTACATACCAAATTATAGCAACTACAAACTACTAATAATAACAACTATAGATTCCCACTCTCCATACACAAATAATCAACTACTATCTACCTATATACTACATATAGTATGAAAAGGACAACAACCCCACCCGAACAATATGTAAGGGCCGAAGGCTGCGCCCCTCCGACGGGCCGACCGGGCGCGATAGCTGAGGGGGGCGCTGAGCCCCTAGTTTTAAAAATAAATCTCCAACGTAGTTCATACGAAACGAAAATGTGAATTGACTGCGCCAGGCATAGAGGAGGAACACATTATATTTATCTCTCCTGAATATATAAAATCGGTCGATAGATTTATACCAATTTTTTCACCGCTGCGGGCGATTCTCGGTGAAAGAGCTCTTTTCAATCGGATCCGAATTCAATTCGAAACATCTGCACATTATTTTTCTTCGCCTTTCATCTTCCAACATAGAAAATCGGAGCAACAATAAGGCGTCGTAAATCGCGTTAAAGTGGAAAATGCCGAGAGCACCTTGTTGCTTCACGGCCACCATCATTATCTCGCATTGCCGAGGTTGAAGATGTTTCACGTAGGTGGAGCCTTTCCTTCCCTCGTAGATTTACGTCATGTGTGGCGTCATATGTGGCCTGGAAATGAGCGATGAGCCTCGTTCTTGTCCGGTGCTTTATCACGACACGAGTTTTCACCATCGAAGCCTTCCCGCATGAAAGACACGAGGAAAGAAAAAACCTCGCCTATTCATTTTGTTGATCTTTGGAAGGTTGTGCCAAATTATTTTCCCCGAGGGCTGTAAAAAGACTGATTCGTGAATATCGATTTTTCAAAATTTGGCAACAATGTTGATCAATCTATTGGTTGATGAAAAATTGATCTTAGGGAGAAATTGATCTTGGGAAAAATCATATCGAATTGTTTTGCGCGCGTAAACAGTGAATGTCGAGGCATTCGATGCCTGAAACTTATAACGTGCTGGATAACGAATCGTTTCTGATGTTCAGTTGAAGTTTAGAGATGCGCACGTGTCGAGTTCGGGAACGAACGTGGAAACAGCGTGTGTTAGAACAGACAGGTACAACTTTGTTTTCGACAAGTTGCACCCTGAATGAGAAAACGGCTGAGATGTTTGTTGGAAGGCCAAAAGCTCTCGTTTCTGAATTTTGAGTCAAGAGCTGACGTGAGAGCTCTTGAAGCTCTAAAACTACCTGATATAAAATCTTTCTGAATTGACACTAGCATTGATAATTATCGTTGTAAAATCGTTCTATGAGTTGAAGTTGAACATTTGGATTTGATTTATAGAAAGCTCCTTTTTTCGTCCGAAAAGTCAAATTCGGAAAGGAAATGAGTTTGGAAGAAATTTTCATAGTAGTTTACGTAGAAACACTTTCCGAACGAGGCCGTCTGTCGATCTCTCCGTGGTCAAAAAGTGACAAAAGTTGCAAAATATCTCTGAAAAATGTATCGTATTCGATGCAATTTTCAGAAAATATTTCTCAAACGAATGTGCGAAATTAGCCGTTTTCGGATTTCGGATAACACACACTACTTCCATGATCGAAGGTTTTTTTTTCTATTTTGATTTTTAGAGGCCATAAGAGTCAATATTTTTGGACGTTTGTGGTTCGAAACGTTCGTTAGGACGAGCAGATGACGCTTGATTTTTCGGCTTGAAAGCTCTGCCTTTTTATGGAAAACGTGATCACAAGAGGCTCTTCCTGGGCATAAACTTACAATTTTGACGTCACGTGGTATATCTTCAAAACAAATGCAAATACGTAGTTTATGAATACGATTACTACCTTTAGCGTCAGCGAAACGGTCTAGGAGATTGACCGCTTGGCTTGAAGTTGATTCATGAAACTATTACAAGTGGCCAACTTTCGTGGTCGTTACCTGCAACCTGAACAAACTTAAGACATAGATGGGCACTTTGGTACGAAATAACCGCCGAGTTCCTCACCTTGGGCAAGCTAAATATGTTGTATTTTACGGCGGATTACGCTTAACTGATATTAGGCCGTTAGGGGATTGGAGGTGGCTACAATGGAGGGAGGAAAGCTTAGATCGCCTTTATAGCAGGCCGTAGTTTTCAGACGAGGAATATATCCTTTGTACAACGTGACCTCTCGGGTAAGAATTTCGTTCAGCTATTGAGACTATGGAGAGTAGTTTTAGTGAATTTTGCGTTTTTTGAAAACCTAAACGTGGGAGTTTTGGTTACTTCGTTAAATCATATATCTCTAATGGTCACAACAATCCGCCATCAACAAGGCAGTAACTATAAGAAACATATGATTTAACGAAGTAACCAATACTCCTACGTTTCAGTTTTCAAAAAATTGCAAAATTCACTAAAACTCTCCTACTTTTATGAATGAATGAATGAATGAAAATAGGTTGTATTTGTTGCAAATATAATAAATACTTCACATTTTTACTTCCATGTTTACGTAGTAAATGGAAGTATTGAGATCGTCCGAAAAGTCGAATTCGGAACCGAGGTCCTGATGGAAGAAATTTTCATAGTAGTATACTCAGAAACACTTTCTGAACAAGTGTCTGTGTGTCTGTGTGTCTGTGTGTCTGTGTGTCTGTGTGTCTGTGTGTCTGTCTGTCCGTCTGTCTGTGGTCACAAACTGACATAAATCGCCATATCTCCCTGAAAAATGGATGAAACCCTATGAAATTTTGAGGGAATGTTTTCCCAGTGATTGTGCAAAATTAGGTTTTTCCGGATTTTGAATTACACACAGTACTTCCGAGATATAAGCGTTCAAAGTTTTTTCTGTTTCGATTTTTACAGGCTATGAGAGTCAATATTTTTCTACGTTTGAGGGCTTGAAATGTCGGTTATGGCAAGCAGAAAACGCTAGATTTTTTGTATAGTGGGTCACATACAATGCCTCCACGTTATGAGCGTTTTTCACGATTTCACTAGAGCATGTTTTGTATTTTGATTTTTACAGGCCGCAAAACTCAATGTATTTGAACGTTCAAGGTCTTAAAATGATGGGGTCGGCGATTGAATGATGCCTGATTTTTATCAAATGGGTCACATGCAGTACTTCCGCGTTATTTGCACATTTGCTACATTTTGATTTTTATAGACCACAAAAATGAATATATTTGAACGCTGGAGGACTTAAAATTTTTCTATATGACAGTTGAATACCGCTTGATTTTTGTTATTGGGGTCACATGCAGTACCTCCTCGTAAAACCCATTTTCAGTTACTTTATTTGTATTTATTGGGTCTCTTTGCTTTAAATGTGACCAACTTTGACCTCGTTCACAAAACTTGTTTTGCATAGTTTGGATAACACACAGTACTTCCGCAATATGCCATTTTTTAACTTTTGAGATTTTAATAGACCGCAAAAGTGAACATACATTATACTTTAAATTTTCTATATGACAGCTGAATATTGCTTGATTTTTATTATCGGGGTCACCTGCAGTACCTCCTCGTAAAACGAATTTTCAGTTATTTTATTAAGCGTTATTGTACTTTTAGGGTCTCTTCGCTATAAATATTACCAACTTTGAACTCGTTCACAAAACTTGTTTTGTATAGTTTGGGTAACACACAGTACTTCCTCTTCATGACATTTTTCGGCTTTTGGGACTAATATAAACCGAAAGAGCGAATACCTTAGACCTCAAGTTTTTTATATGATAGCCGAATATCGCTTGATTTTTATTATCAGGGTCACATGCAGTATTTCCTCGTAAAACGATTTTCAGTTATTTTATTAAGCGTTATTGTACTTTTTGGGTCTCTTTGCTTTAAATATGACCAACTTTGACCTCGTTCACAAAACTTGTTTTGCATGGTTTGGGTAACACACAGTACTTCCGCTTCATGCCGTTTATTAACTTTTGAGAGTAAGTATAAACCGCAAGAGTGAATATACTTTAGACTTTAAATTTTTCTACATGATTGCTTGATTTTTATTATCGGGGTCACATGCAGCTGCATTACTTCCTCGTAAAACGCATTTTCAGTTATTTTATTCTAGCGCTTTTGTAACTTTCGCGCCTCTTTGCTTTAAATATGACCAACTTCAACCATGTTCAAAATCCTTGTTTTGATCACACACCGTACTTCCGCCTTACGCCGTTTATCGCTGTTGAGCTTTTTACAGGCTACAAAAATCAATATATTTGACGCTAGAGGGGGTATTTAACATTGTAATGGCGAGTGAAAGACGCATACCATACTATACCATGGTTATAACTGTTACCGACTCAAACATGGAAGTACTGTGTGATCTATGCACACCACTGGTTTTTATGCCTACCTATATACGGGATGGCAGTAAGCCCTCATCCGGGGTTGGCACGCTTTAGAAAAGAATATAGTTGGGTTTTGTATTATTTAAAAATGGAAACCAGAAAACCAGAAATGGCAGCTCTCCTACTTTTATCACTGTCAACTTCAACGTGATTCGGTCTCATTTCTTAGGGAAAATGTTCATTATTTTGGATTGCATTCAAGTGTACCTACCCAACGCAGTGCATTTCAGTTGCCCAGAAATCAACTCTATTTATAAACTGTTTGTGTATAATTCCATCGGACAAAAGCAGCGATAAGTCAATGAGCAGCATTGAAAAATTGCCTAAAAAATTTTACGATCAGGCCAAGCAAGCTTTTGAAAAAGCGGCAGCGGAGATAACAATGACAAGCTACCTCCTTCCTCATTCACTTCGTCAATCTTAAGCGAATTGTTTCAAGCTCATTTACGAAACGGGGAATTAAGAGCGGATAGCGCTTTAATGTCTTTCGAAAAAACACAATTAGCCGCCGTCGCTTCTAGTCGGAGGGCGAATCATGAAGAAGAGATCACCGGGTGCGGAATTCGAGGGTGGATTTTCCTAAGACGGTTACAGTGTTTCGGTACTGGAAGCTGAAGAAAGGAAGACGATAGCGCCTTTTTTCAACCCGAAGACTATCATAATGAGAGAAGTGACAAAAGAAAATGATTCCCCTCTCATTTTCCGTTCTCCTTTTCAGTTTCGTCGTTCGAGCAAAGCGGCCCTCTCTAGTCTATAACTGGATTTTCTTGATAATCCTTCAAGCGACTCAGCGCAGTGCAGAAAGCTAATAAAGGCCACGCCGCTGTTCGTAGGGATGGATTTAGAAGACCGAAAGGGATAATGACTCGGAATGGAGCCGATAAGAAGGGAAGGACGTTTTCGTCGTCGAACTCCTCGGAGTTGTGGAACAAATGAGGTGGAACTAAAGGTAAAGCGCCATCTGTCAAGCGAACCCAACAAAAGGTTGGTCGTAGCGAGGGGATAGAAGCGAGTGGCCGGAAGTGGCACCTCGTTCGAAAATACCGAATAAATCACAGTTCAAAATGTGCGGTTGATATTGAACGAGTTTACTCGCTTGTTAGCATACACCTACCGAGAAAAACGTCCTCAGTCATTTATTTCTGGATACCACCAAATCTACAGTCCAGTTCATTTGGATTAATAGTCATAAATATAGAGATTTCGACTGGAAGTTTTAACACCTCAGGGAAATTAATAGGTTTTACTTCTGTCCAGTTGGCGTGCAGACTCAGTTTTAATCACATCACGCTCCGAAGTGCGATAACGTTGGAAAGCTGTCTGCGTACTCGGCATGGCGACAACAATGGCCTCGACGAGAAGATTGGAAAAGCGGATTTCCCATCCTCCTTCGAAAGTCGCGAGCACAAAAGGCGCCTTTGTCCACCTCCAACCTCTTCTGGGAGTTGTCCCATGAGGAACAGCTTGGCAAGCATGTACGCCCAAAGTGACAGGATCGTTCATCAAGTCATTTTCAACAAGCGCGAGAGAAAGCGAACGCTTTACTCTTGGGCAAAGTTGACGCGATGAGATGACACTCATAGTTTTCGGACTTCTGGAGCGAGATTAGCGCCGACAAAGTGACCACCGACGACCGGAAAATTCCTCAGGTGACGAGCGATTTTCATTTCTCGGTCGCTATCGTATGACGTTGTTATTTCGGGAGGAAGCCCGAGCTTTGTTTGCGAGGCAGCTTGGCTGAAATTTCTCTCGAACTTTGTTTCCGCCATCAGACGAGCGCTTTTGGCATCTAAATCACCTTCAAGAGACAGCCTCTCAAGGTTGCCCTTAGTGGTCTACCTCAGTGATTTAGCTCGACTTGCAACACTTGGGAACTCACCTAAACGATACGGCTAGGCGAGATTCTATTGTTTGGAACGAGAGCTCAAAGAACAAAGTTGTTTAGTATTTCCATCCCCATAAGATTTTAATAAGTTTACTTTGCAATTGATTGCAGTGTAGAAAAATTGTCTGCTATCATAAGTTACCTATACCTAGTTTTTTTCTTTTTTATATTAATTGACAATAGAGAGGTGTTAATTTTCGTGAGAAACATTTGTGAACGTTCCCGCCGAAAAACAGATTTGTAACTAGGAGAAGACTCCGTAGCAACTATTGTCATTTTAATAATTTTTATTTTTCTTAATTTACGAATTAAAAGCTGAATTTTTCGCCTAAAGGCGCAGTTGAAGAGAGTGTTTGACGAGCATTCCATCGAGTGTAGAACGATTTTTATAGCTCTAAGAACTCTTGAGTTACACCTTCATGCCAATTTCTGAATATCACCCAAATTCGACACAAAAGCTGCAATAACTCGAGAACCAAGGAAGCTATCAACCCCACGATGGTCTCATTCGATTCAGCGTCCAGAAATTGATATATTAAATTGATCCCAAACACACCTTCGTCCGAAAACATTCGAAAATACAAATTTTACTATAATTAAGCTAAAAAATTTAAACGTTATAATTGTGCTGAGTATTTGGTTCAAGAATTGGGCCGTTCTGAGCCCGAGATTGATTTTTGGTGAAAATTTCAAGAATGCAGCTAATATAGTTTGGCGGGAAAGGGTTGACGGCATGCGGCGGACGGAGAGATTTTTTTAATAAGATATTCGGGTTCTACATGCCATGGAACGCAAAACATCAAATTTTGAGGGGGTTAGAATTTTTTTTCTTGGGCGATTACAACGGTTCATAATTGAATAATAAACCACAATCACCTCTGAAAGAACAATTTTACCTTTTTATTAACCGGTATTTTCCGTTAAAAATTTTCCGCTGCAGAACACAATCCTTTCGAGTTGTCGTTTCTTTCATATCAGATAAAAAATATGACTCTAGAAAGGCCAGTTCTACGACTTGCAACGACACTATTTGCCTTCTCCTTTATAACGACCTCGGAAACCAGCACCTCCGCAGCAGCCCCATTACCCGCACGTGAATATGCAGTTATGACTCCACATTACAGATAGTTATGGGTTTTATGCCCACTATTTGAAGGGCATTATAGCCTTCAAAGAGTCCACGTTAGTGCCGTTTTCCACATTAAGTTGGCTACGTGCCACCTGTCAGTGTAAGCGATAAATTAATACTATCGTACATTTATTCAGGATTTTTCAAATGTGCGAATTTTTTTTCCCTACTGCGGAACAGCGGTAAAGATTTTTTCCTGACTTGAGCCAAGAGAACTCTTTGTCTTTGGAATGTCGCATTGGAAGATACTAAAATTCTGGTCAACTTATCCGTAAATAATAATCATAAAATTTCTAGTTAAAATAATCTAGTTGTCTCTATCTCTAGTTGTCCCCATAATTAAAATTGTCGGACTACTGGGCTTTTATAATTTACCGTCACATTCTACTCTACTGAAAATAAATATCCGAGCACAATTTCTGTCAGCAAACGTCCGACTCGAGTTCAGGGAGTTAAAAACGGTTACAGAGGTGAACATTTCAAAACAGGATCGAAACTTGGTGCAAACGACAATTTTAGAGACTGCAACTTGACTATACTTGCTCAAGACCAACATTTGACTAGCGCAAGGTAATAAAAATTGAATAATTTCCACGTTTCGTCGTCGCTTTCCGTCGTGCGTTCAAAGCGTTCCTCGCACCTGTTTCACTCCATGTCCCACTTGTAAAGGGCTCTTTTTTCCTCTCATCACGTACTTACATTCTCTCTTGAAGTTCCCAGTACAGTCCACGAGGGATGCGGTTTAAATGAAATTTCGCTCGTTTTTCTACCAGCCGTCTTAACTGTAAAAGACTTCACGCTCAAGTTAATACCAAGGCGCGAGAATTCGTTCGCATTTAACTTCTTTTACCTCGAACCATCGCCGACGTACTTATTTCCCTCTTTTGTACATGTTTGCCCACGGGTTATCTCGAAATTCGTAGATCGTTTCTCGAAAGTGTTCCGCTCTTTTTCGCCAGTTTACTATCTCTCTGCTAATGAAAACTTGAAAGGAAAATGAAATTCCTCCGCGTGAAAATTTTCCGTCGTGTCGGAAATTTGCAGACTTTTCCACCTGTTCACGTCTGGCAAAAAAGCGTTTCCACGCTGCAGTTGGAAGGTTTGTTCTT
Organism: Tupiocoris notatus; assembly: GCA_037159825.1. NCBI lineage: Eukaryota > Metazoa > Arthropoda > Insecta > Hemiptera > Miridae > Tupiocoris > Tupiocoris notatus. Next base: position 50,339 of record JASJUZ010000286.1, read on the forward strand.
TTGAATGGAAAAAAGCTGTCGCAGGTTGGAAATTGAAAATTGTAGTTCCTCGAAGAGGAGAGAACTATGAACGACGGCAGCCAATAAAAAACGCTGCAAATGGTTGTACAGTGGTTTATTATTCCTTGGCTTCAATAATGATTTAAGAAGACTATCCATTTCTGATAGTAATTATTTCGACCATGTGTGAACGTTCCGACCGAAAAGCAGATTTGGTACTCGAAACTATAAGAGGAAACTCCGTAGCGACTATTGTAATTTTAATCATTTTTATTGTTCATAATTTCTTAGTTAAATGCTAATTTTTTTGGCCTTACCGTACAGCTGGAAAGAGTGTTTGACGACCATTCCATCATTCCAATGAGTATAGAACGATTTTTTCGACGAATTCTCGAACTGTACCATCATGTCAAATTTCTGAAAATCTCCCATATTCGACATAAAAGCTGCGATAACTCGAGGACCAATAAAGCTATCGACCCCGCAATAGTCTCATTCGATTTAGCGTCCAAAAATCTATAGAAATTGATACGAAATACACATTTTTCTGGAATACCTTGGAAAATATGCATTTTCTCCTCCTCAAAACACCCCTAAAATACCCTTAAAATTGTGCTAGCAATATGGTTCAAGAGTTGGGCCGTTGTAGGACCGAGATTGATTTTTGATGAAAATTTCAAGAATGTAGCTATTATAATTTGGCCGGAAAAGTGTCGACGGCGTACGGCGGACGGACAGAATTTTTTAATTAGATATTCGCATTCTACTTGCCTTGAAACGTAAATCAAATGTATCAAAATTCAAATATCTAATATCAAAACGTATCAAATTATTAAACCAAATTAATTAAATGTTGAGGAGGAGGGGTTAGAATTTTTTTTTTTCTTGAGCGATTACAATGGTTTATCATTGAATAATAAACCCCAGACGTGAAGTTACCATATTTTTATTCGGCCTCTCCAGGCTATACTGATAAATGCTAAAAATGGATCGCGATGAAGAATTTTTTCACAAAATTACGAGATAGCCAGACGAACGAATGCTTAAGTGAGTATACGAACAGAACGTACGTAGCTCGAAAGGACGTATTTGGGCAAATGACTCGTAATTGCCTCTGATGGTTGCTGTGCAGCCGGGGTTGAAAAATTCGAGTCCAGGACTGTTTAAGATACTCTAATTACCTCATCCTTTCAGAAAACCGCACCGCTTTTCTCTTCTAGGTTCTCAAACCACCTAATTAAATATCAAACCTTTTCGTCTTTAAAAGAGTCCGACGAGCATCCTACTCGTCTGAAGGTCTTTCATTTCCTCCAGCCCGTTCCTTTTTATCACTCCCATTCAAGCTTATGTTCCTTAGCCTTCGGGTCATTACATTTCCAGCTCGGAGTAGCTTTTTCGGTGTCCACTTCGGAGCGTTCTATTCAACTGGTGGATGGAACTGGTCGCCATTCAAAATCGCGACGGAATGAATCGGTTGGTATGGTTGAAAAACTCATTACGCAACGGTTGTTGAACCTTTTGTACGGACGATTCACCAGCGAAGCTGTGCTTTTCTTCAATTCACCTAATATTCTCTTCCCAGCTCGACTCGATGTTTTCTCCGCACTGCGTTTTGCATATTAGGCAATCGTAAGAAAAATGAGTGGAATACAGAAATATTTCGCAGAATAGTAGAAGAAAAAGAAAATTATAGCTGACGAATTAGCACTGTTACGGTTTTTCTCGTATGGCGTGTTGAACTGCAAACGGCAGTTGTTAATTCGACTTGAGCTAGAGCTATATTTCTAATCGATGCTATCACGCTCTCGTTAATCGCGGCTGTTAGCGATTTTGTAAACTGCGTTGATAATTTTTCACCGGAAACGCCTCCCGGGAATAATTAAGTCGCGTGGTATACCAAGTTACACACCTCTTTTCCGACACGCGAGCACCTCTTTCATCAGTGATAAATCAATTAACTAAAGCGTAACGATGTAGTTTTTAATTTCCCATTCGGTTAGCACCATATTAAAAGAAGTAGACTTACATTTATTTCACGACTAAGCAGAGGGGAAGTAGTGTTTAATTGATAGTGCAGTATTTTTTCAATGTAAATATGAAATTAGTTATTTTATTCGGCTAAAAAAGATTGCAATTAGAAAATCACCCTTCAATCCTCGATTTGGCAGAGAGGCGACTAATTTAAAAATCAAGAAACTCTTTTTTTTTTTTTCATTTATTGAGGAAAAAACAATTTTAACAAAATATTATATCGTAATATACAAAATGCTTCAGTTCCCAATAAGTAAACACTTGTGCCGGGAACTGGAGCTGCACCGAGCCAGATAAACAACAGACTATAAATACCATTGCTACAAATCCTACTAATTTAATCACCACTTAACAACTTCGAACAATAACAACTTAATTTTTAACATGTTACAATTTTTTAAAAAATTTTAAATAGATGCATAAAGTTTTATTAGTAAAGTAGTGCAGTAAAGTTTTATTATATAAAGGACACACACGAGACTCCCATTTCTCGTGAGAGCGGCAAAACCACCGATGAGGCTGAAACATTTCTCTGATACTTTTCGACGAGAGGTTATGTTTATCTCACATATTTTTGCCCTTTGAATTTTTACCCTTTTAACCTTTGTATAATTATGGTCTCTGAAAATCTCCAGGGAGACGATTCATAGAAGTTAGACGTTTCCGAGAGATCTCCTGCCAAACCTCATTCAGACATCGTCTGTGGAACTTCTGTTCGCTTAAATAGGGGAAAAAAAAAATGCTGGTTCAAACTTGTGTATTTCTCAAGTGAAAAAACTTTACTGTAATCATAAACAAACAAAGCTGTCTTATCTCCCGAACAAAGGAAGCTATAACGGTGAGAGAACCAACTTCTGGGCGCTCCTCATGGTGCTCAAAATGCCCGCAAAAAGTCTTTAAAACGTCTCCAGTGAGACTTTTTTGAGACGTCATTAGGACGGCTATGAGATGACTCTGAGGCATTTTTCAGTAGGACGTCTTGGAAAATTTTTCAGAAATTCGTTTTTGAGACGTATCTGACACATTACCAGTGAGACTCCTCTGAGACATCTTGGTGAAATCTCTGGTATCCTACTGGAAAGATCTGATGGAACGCAAGATTTACCATCTCCAATGTGTCTTTTCAGAGACGTCGAGGTGAGACGTTGAGGCCAGGTCGAAAGTCAGAGAGGCATTCTCTCTTGTGTGAGTTGAAAATAAACTATTTACTCTCATCAGAATCATCTTGGCCAATAAACTGCAAGAAGTATCATCTTTTCTTTTCTTTTTCCGACAAAGATTTCCCCGGTTTCGTTCGACATCTTTTACTGGAATCCGGTCTCGAATCGAGAGGCCTATCAGTCGACAGTTGTCGGCGAATGTAGCGAGAAGTGAGGTAATAGACGGGGGAGTTGCAGTGTCGAGAACAGACCTTGCCAGAGAAACCCAGGGGTCGACCTACGAACTTTATCTGAGCCAGCCGTGCGGAATGATCTCAGTGCCAAGCTTTAGACGGGGGGTCCTATGGTTTCGACTTTGAGTGGTGACTGGTACTGCAGCCACAATAGGCTACGCCGTTGCCAGATGTCGAAAGAACCGCACTGATGTTAGGAAGCAGATATCGCTGCACTTACCTGCACTTGTGGATCGTAATAACCTTTCAACTGCTCGACCGGGGAAAAATGTTTTAACAACACAATGCAGACTCGTTTAAAGCCATTTGGGTAAAATAAAGACTGAAATCTCCCAAAAGCTTCCTACTTTCTGACTGAACTCATTCCATTATACCTATTATAGCTTTTAACAATTATGTTCGAACCCTTTTTCGGTTTTTAAGATTGGTTGTACTCGTATGAAAAATGCTCATTTTGCAAGCTGGTTGAATTTTTCGTTTTTATAGTTTACCAGATATTCTCGTTATAACATATTAACTTTTATAGTTTACTAATCAAACTGTAAAAATAAAAATTATATTTCTTCAAATTGTTTATGATTATTGTGAATGTTTTGGGTATTTTGCGTGTTGTTTGATCGAGTATGGAGAGGTTTTTGGATGTCACCAGTCTATTTGTCAAAATGTGATAGCTGTAAAAATGTAATATTTATTCAAAATTATGAAAAGGAATTTCTCCCGTGTACTGTTGAAATAAATAAATAGACTGTTGTATAGATTCATGGTCTAGGTAGGCTAACTTGATGGACGCTGAGTGAGTACTTGTGAGCTAACCTGCCTCAAATCATTACACTATCTCGCATGAGTTCGGGCGAACGGAGCCAATAGAGTGTTGAAATGAGATAATCCCCGCCGTATCAATTAAAGTAAGTATTTGCGCAGTTCAACTGGCCAACAGGCCCCTCGTCGTTCAATGTCGTTCGAGAAAATTACTCTATCCAACAATGCTCAACAAGCGATTTATTTGCTTATGTATTCTTCGCTGTACGAGAAGATGTCAATTAAAAAAGTACAGCGATTCTTTGGAACTGCAAATAAAATACGATCACGTTTAAACTGATATAGTATCAGATTGCTTTTTATTCTATCGGGCTTTTTTTTTTAACGGAAAAATAGCGATTGTATTCATAAAGATTAAAAATCCAAAAGGAAATGGATATTGTGATTTGTGATACAGCTACGACTGGTATTATAAATTAATACTTCCTTTTCGCGTTCGCGTGGATTTTTTTACCGTTCAAGCTCCTGGAAGGTAAGAGCTCTGCTCTCAGCGACTTCTTTTATAATAGGGTCGTAAATAAGGAACGAAGAAACCGATCCGGATTTTTAATCCTTCCCCTCGTGTTCCCTCCCTTTTTTGTGCACGAAAAGTAAAATAAATCATATACTTCTCCCTTTCTTTGCATAATAATAGAATGTATTCGTGAGGAAATCTAGTTGAAAACGCCTTAACGTATTACTTTGCCGAAATCCGAATTTCGGGCGAGTTTTTCATTGAAAATAGAGCCGTTCGCGTTAAGCGAAGAATTTTTTTGCAGCTTTTCGGTATAGAGCGTAGATTTTTTGAAATCGTTTGAAAATTTTCTATAGATGATTTCAAGCCATCATTTTTCAATAACCCGTGGAAAAAGTTCGGCGCGAAAAATGAGCGGGGTAACGAAACAAGTTATTTTACAGACTCGCTTCTCATCGTGCACGGAGCATTTCACGAGAACGACCGTACGTGCAATGAGAGACTGAAGAGATAGGTGGTAGGCTCTAAGGTGAAATACGCCACTTCACTCCGAAGTACCTCCCTCAGTTTCAACGATGGACAAGTTTTACGCCGACTTAGGACCAGTTCCATAATAAAATCTTAACGGAACGTAAATTCTGTTCGAATTAATTTCGAAGCTTTGAACTGCGAAAAAAACCATAATCGAGTTTATAAAGCAACTGATTTCTTTCAATTCGGATCGAGATCTCTACCATTATACAGCCCATTTGATCAGATATATTCACATCAGGGAATGCAATCGATTGCTAAAAACCTTCATTTGTCGTAGAATTCCTGCTTTGACGCGAATTCCAGCACAGCCGATGTAAACGAAATACACAACTCCTTTAATCCTCCTGTAAGGTCGAAGCTTTCCTTCTATCTCCTCCGTTAGTCAGCCGCCGAGTTTGAAAGGCCTTCCTTCATTAGCGTTCACTTAATCTTCCCCAAAGCGAAATAATTCACTCAAGCTTGTCTCCTAGACGCGTAACTGCTCAGACTTGCTCAGTTTAGTCCATTATCTATCAGATTACTCCTATAGGAAGATGAAGGTAATTCCAATAAGAGGCGACTTGGCCTGTTTTAGTATCCTTTCTACGTTTACAGTAAGACGGAAACCTTTTAACCGCACTTCGAGCCCTCAGACGAAGTCTAACCACCCGAGCCCCGTCCCCATTACGGCTTTCTCGGAGCAAAGTTCGTCCCAGTTCCTATCAATCATTTCACGATGGTAGTACAGCGGTTTTGCTTCAGAGTTTCGCCCTCCCAGGCTAACTTCGAAGCTGTATACACTGTTCAACGGCTCGGTTTTGAATAAAAAGCTATTCTTATCGAATGTTAATGCGGCGAATCAATCATGATCGTCCGTCTACCGGAAGCGATAAACCGCACCCAAAATTGTATTATAGTTATATTCTAGGCCTAGAGATTGTAATTTTTGGTATTCAACGATGTGAAACTTTTTAGGTAAGGATGAGAGGAAAATTGCGACTTTTTCCCTTCGGTTATATTATTTCGAGCAATTTCACCCCTGTGCGTGCGAAAATTTGTTTTGAAGTTTTGATCTGAAATAACAAGTCTTTAGGCAACCTGTCTCATATACTAACGAAGTAAAAAAACGCAGAAAATATATACAGTGGTTTATTATTCTTTCGTTTCAATCATGGTTCAGAAAAACCACCACTCGTTACAGTAACTAATCCAAAACAGATTACTTTCATTAAATATTTTCAGCGCTGACGTATCTACTCCTGGTAACTAGCAATTGTTGATAGCGTCGAAAGAGCATTTTTCTAAAACTTTCTCACCAGCCACTTGGCATTATTAGATCAGTACACGCTATGCGTCGATTAAAATTGACTCTAAGAAATTGGAAACTTCAAAAAACATATGTTTATAAAATGAAAATAATTTTAATAAAGCCAAACTTATATTCGAGTAATGGCAATATTCAAATACGCAATAAAATACCAAATAAACTATGAATTATGTGCCAAAAAAACGCTGATATCGTACTCGATAATATATAATGAGTACTTACACTCATTATCTCTAAACATTGGAACTGGATGGAATTTCGTCGATGTAAGAACAGTATCCTGAAACAGTTTGCGATTTTAGAGCTTTCGTCCGGATCTTTCGGGCTATTTATCAAATCCCCGGCCAATATCGAATCTGCTGGTGCTCCTCCCTTCGAGAAATTCTCCGCTTCGAGCGACGATTTCACTCACCAACTATCAACAAGTTTCCCAATCGAACTAAGAGATAGCAACGAAGGAACATCAGCTTCGAAGTTTGTGAGTGGAAGATGTTCCTCGGTCTCCGCTGAGTGGACCGTTATATCTTCGGTTGGATTCGATTTTCAAATTTCGCAAACTCACAGCCCCACTCCCGTTTGCGACTACTTCAACCGAGAAAAATGTAACAAATTTAGTTCACTCGAACTCCGTTGATGAAAAAGTTTTCCAATTTCTTGGAGTCAATTTTGGTTTATTATTAACTAATTTTGTTTTGTTATTCAATAGTAAACTGTAATCGCACATAAGAGAGCAATTTTCTAACCCCCAGAAAATTTTATGTTTTACATTTCTTGGCATGTAGAATCCGAATATTCAATTAAAAATAATAATAAATCCCTCCGTCCGCCATACGTCGACGGCTGTAAACACTCTTCTGACAAAACTATAAAAGTTAAATTCTTGAAATTCTCACCAAAAACGGTTTACGCCTGACAACAGCTGAATCCTTCAACCAAATCGCTACCTCAATATTAATGATGTATTTTTGTGAGGGAGAAAATTCGTATTATCCAACGTTTTCCAGAAAAAGGTATATTTGGTATCAACGTCTATAGATTTTCGGACGCTGAATCGAATGAAACCATCGTGGGCTTATTATTGGTTCTCGAGTTGTCACAGCTTTTGTGTTGAATTCGGGAGATTTTCACGAATTTGACATAAGGGTATAACTTGAGAATTCTTCGTGCTATAAAAATCTTTATATTCTCGTTAATGCTCGTCTAACACTCACTTCAACTGTACCGCAAGACAAAAATTTTAGCTTCTAATTTGAAAATTAAGAAAAATAAAAATGGTTAAAATTACAATAGTTGCTAGGAGTTTTCCCTTATCTCCTTATCTGTTGTAGTTGGGTGGAAACATTCCCAAATGTCCAGACAAGTTATTATCGCAAAAAAAAAAAAACTCTCAAAAAAGTCATTATTGAAGCACAATCTTTTTCAGCGTTTTTCAATTGGGAGTTTTTTCCGAGAGGATCGGTCTCATTAACTACGACTTTACTTTATATCCGTCTCTCCTTCAAATTCAACTTAGATTCTACGATTTAGTCTGACTTGTTCGGAACAACGAGACCTAGTGTTGGTATTTTTAATGTATCGGAAGTCACTACTTCGCGTTTTGGTTTTCTCAGGTTAGACTCTCCAATGCAAGACCGCTCAGTCGTACCGGAACGTCGACGTGAGTCAATCGCCGTAGATGTTGACTGCACAAATTTTGCACAAATTAAATGCACAATTTTGCACAATTTTTCACAAAGTGAATGCACAAAATTTGCTTATTCCAAGTGACATTTTCTTTCATTTAGAACGAATCTATGAAAATCTCCAATGAATTAATCGAGAATGATTAAAAGGTCAATCTCATGAACCTGAAGATATCTAGTCGAACAGATGTTCTTACAAAATCACCTCCGCCGAATGTTATCTATCACCGAGCGATGTTGAAACTGTAATGTGCAAGAGTTCACCTTGCGATGAATGAGTAATTATGGGAATAGGACGGAAAAAGAACAAAGGGTGGAAATAATAAAAAAGGAGCAACTTTTCCGTCGGCAGTCGGCAAGCGATAAATTTCCTCTCGGAAGCCTCGTTTCTGATGAAGGTAAAGTAGGAAAAGCTTCCGTCCGTCTGCGCTGAAGTTGGAAAACACATGATTCATCACCTCTCGACTGTTTTGCTTCCGCTTTCCTTGTTCTCCGCAGGACTCAACTTTGCGGCAAGAGCAAGAAAGCTGCAAGTGAAGATGGAAAGTTCGAAGTTGAAGCCGCCACTCACAGGGCGAGAAAGCTGAAGATGGACGTAATTACAAAGGGTTGAAACAGTTTGTACTATAATGACGGGCGAGGATAATTAATTATTATACCTCGGATATTCTCCTGTAAAAGACCACTCTCGGGTATCAAGTACGTAAAAAATATCGAATAGAATATTCTCTTCGTTTTACGATTGTTTACTTACAACCATTTTCAACAGAAAGGATTTTCAGCAGAAATATGAGCAGCTCCCCCTGGAAGAGAAATGTGGGAAAAATAAAAGCGAACTGAGTTTTCTCTATGGTATCTTGTTTTCTATAGAACTTTCTCCAGCATCAGATAATTATGAAAATTTTCCTCTTAATTTGCTGTCGTATTAATATCCCATCGATTCATTTGAGAAGTGTCTCAAGTTATATCAGCACATTGATTCTCTCATAGTTAACACCTCGATATTAAGAAGCTTTTCGTTTACACCGTCGACTTGATTTATTAGAATCATTTACATTTTGTATACTTCACAAAAGCTCTTCAGCAGAGTTCTCATTATTCCTGTAATCACGTTCCATCTAAGCGAAATAAGGCACACGCTGAATGCAGATGTTTAATGAGCTAGTTCAATAACAAACAGTATAATGCGTTTCACATATTTGAGCACTGACGTTTCAATTATGGGAGGACAACAACTCTGTATACCAATATCGATTGCGATTCGATTGATATTGATAATGAAGTGACATAGAAGGATTCGATCCGTTCCAGCGGGGTAATTTGAAATTCAACCGAGGCCGTCGTAAAATTAATGCCAACATGAAAAGATGAATTTTATTAGCTCCGCTTATCGCTACCTCTGCCGAAACACTTTTGATGGCTCTTTCCGCGTTTACATAATCTCCAGTTTCTGACAATATTCCTGTAATGAAGTTCGCGTTTTACATCCGACGAGGTTTTATCTTTCGGGAGCAGTGTTGCCAACATAATTCGCTTAGAGAGGCTCGAAGGGATAAAACGATAAATCAAATCCAGTCACTGTCACCGAAGATGAAGGATCTTCTACGCGTTTGAAAAAGGCCGATGATTCGACGAATTTTCTGACATGATTAGGTTGGCGAAAGTGAGCCTATCATTATTTTGAGCCCATCGACTGAGATGAAATTTTGGTGATTTTTATTACAATGTACATCCCGACTCAACAACAAGTATCTCGACTCCTGCGTAAGTTGCTGTTTATCGAAAAATTATTATTATTAATTTTTTTTACGTAGAATTTCAAGTTAGAGTGACATTCATTTCTAAATGGTGTCTCAATTTTAGAAAGCTAATTTCGAAACGGGTAAATATTTTGTTAGTGGTTTTTCATTTTTCTTAAGTTTTTATATTTTTTGTCGCATTCAAATCCCAACTGAAAACGAGACCCAGCAACTGTTCTTTTGTAATTAATCAGTTCTAACAAGTTGAGTTTTTCATTTATTCGTTCACGGATATCCAAAGCCGCACTTTTTAAACATCGGAAATTATGTAGTACAATACAAATGTAATAATAATCGTAATACAAATGGACGAACGTCGCCACCTAATCGAGTAATCCGAATACGTTTTCCATAATAATAGAAAATAATTCAATAATTATTTCGATAATACGATAATTTAAAATACGCCTTGAGTCAATAAGTATAATAATCTCCATCCATCAATATGAATGTCAAGTAATATCGAGAATATCTTTAACATAGTTTTCCCCATTGTTTTTAACTATGTATTTTGATTCAACAACTTTTCAACCATTTTTTTCCAAATATTTTGATACAGCTCATTCATCAATTAATTACGCATAACGTTCTCGAAAATCGTTGACATAATCACTAGCGTGATAAATTACTTCCGTAATAAGAAAACAATAAATAAAAAAGCAAAAAATAATCAAATACAACAACGAAAACACCTCGAGGTAGGTACTTACGTGAGAAATTAAAATTGCTCTGTAAAATGCATTCTGAAATGCGATTTCTAAAATTATTTTATTATTAATTCTGATAATATAATCTGAACGGCAGGTTGAACACAAAAGTTTCACATTATCCGAGTGGAGCAGAGAAGCACGCTGCGGAAGGAGGGAATATTTGTATAATACCTATCGATTACCAAATCCCATTGCGCTATATCCTAATCTACGCATTCATTCAATCATTAATTAGCGTGGATTCGTGAAAAAAAATCGCATCAAACTGTAATCTGTATTTACCTCGATACGATGAAAACCCTTGCCAGAATTATCAGCTGTTTTATCACGAATACCCGGTTTTTCGATATGAATTCACAGTCACCAATTGTGTTAAACCGGTTTGAGAGGAAAGTAATAAAAATAAATCAAATCGAACGGTTACGGATTACGTGAAACGTGCGAACTCCGAAACAGACGATGAAGCGGTGACCGTGGCGAGAGGAAGCCCAACAGCGACAATGGATTGAGGCGGCAACTTTAGCCACGAGGTGGAAACATCGGATAAGGCGGCGGGGGCGGTTTGGAGGCGGGACGTGGAAGCAGAGACACCTGGCGGTTGGGGCAGGTAACTAACAGTTTCTCACGGTGGACCTTTGCCACAGTCAATGGAAAAACGATTCCCCGTCATTCGCTCCATAAAAGAATAAACTGAAAATCTCTGCCATTAAAATGATTAAGTTTTTTTAAAAAATTTTACATTTAATATATTATTCAGTTTAAAATAAATGGGAGAAAATAAGGTCTCGGGAACTATAATATCCCCTGGGGACTCATTAATAATAGGCGCGACCGAATTTGCAAACCGTAGTTTTCTACGATGATTTCGTTATTGCCCCAACATTGCATCCTTTTCACAATTGAAAAATGGTACTTTAATTATTGGTTACTTTTCTCAATTTTCAAATCAAAAGCTAAATTATTTGCCTGCCGGTACAGCTGAGGAGAGTGTTTGACTATCATTCCAACGCGTATAGAACGATTTCATAGCTCCATAAATGCTCGAGTTATACCATCATGGCTAATTTCTCGAAATATCGAAAATTTTGAAACAAAAGTTGTTAAAACCCAAAAATCATTAAAGCTATCGACACCGTTCTCATTCGATTCAGCGCCAAAAATCTATATAAACTGGTAAAAAAAATACACCAATGTTTTTAAAACCTTGAAAAATACGAATTTTCCACCTTCAAAATCCCTAAAAATACCCATACGATTGAGCTATCGGTAACTAACTAACCATAGGTATTCTATGGACCTATGTAAGTAGTCCTCTTAATTCCGAATGAGCGAAAGATCTCGGCAAATAAAAGAAATAATGGAGAAGGAGTCTCCGTGTTTATCTCCTCCACACCTCAACAAAACCGCTCTTGGCTCATATGAGGAATTTAGAGTTGAACAGCAAGAACGGTCCACTGCTTCCAATACCGGAAATATTTTTCAGGCCCCATCAACCGTCGCTGAGTCATAGACCTAATATTCTATCATGATCGATGCAAGGAATTTTGAAAAATAATCTCGAGTATACCCTAAATTTTCCCCCTGTATTTCCCTTTTCATGTTAGAATGTTAGTATCATAATTGGCATTTACTGTTAATAGAGAATCTTATTTTTAATCACTATTTTTTTAAATTTTTCCTTGGACCAATGGTGTGAACGTGAGAAGTATTCGTTGATGTGATACCGCTTTGACTATCTGATTATGAAGAGTTCGGTTACGCTGAATTAACCACATCGAATTAGTAGCTCATACAAAGTTCAATAACTACAGTCAATTTATAAAACCGTACACATGCGAGGGAGGATCGCGTTTCTTTCCCATTTCAGGAAGACCCCTTCAGGAAATTCGTTCACCCAATCCAGTGCAGGCCTCAATCAAGGATGCACCCTCCGTTTAGCAGTCGAAACCGCCTCCCCTGTTGGACGACATCTACCCTATTGAAAAAAAAAAAAAATCAAACATCTTCAACGAAGAAGTCGAGTAGCAACCGGAGCAGAAAGTCGAGTGTTTGTGACACTCACGGCGTAAAAAACCGCTGAGCTCTTCGCATCTTCGCTTTTGACTTGCCATCCTCTGAAGCTGAACTCAGCCACTAACCACGCACTTCTCGTGCTCGCTCCAAGTCACGGACGCCGGTGTTGACAATTCCATCGCCTGACTTCTTTTCTCTTTTTTCGTACTCCTGGTCTCATCTCTTCTTCCCACGCAAGAGCGGGCGCAAAACAAAAGAACATAATAGCCGACGAGGCCGAGGGAGTATTTAATATTCTGCTCGAGGAAGATTAAGGCAAACGAAAGGGCCTGGAGAGACGTCGAGAACAGAGCAGGAAAGTTTGTTTGTTTGGCGACTTAGTTTCAGAATTCACACTTGCAAAAGAATCTTGCACTTGAGGGAAACGGAAAGTTTGAGGTAGTGTAGAGGCGATTCGAAAATTATAATGAACTGATTTTTTCCAGATATGTCTCTAGAGTTGCTGACACTGGCTGCGTCTCCAGAAAAAACTTTTCTCACGACAGCCTGGTTTAAAAAAAATCTAAATGTAAAATCGAAATTCGGAATTCGGAATTTTATCATACGAGCAAATCTCTACGAAATACTCCCGATGGTTCAAAATCTATTACAACGTCTACAGTGACAGAAATACGTTTCCTAATCTCCTTCGCCTTTCAAAACTTTACGAAGTTTGAAACCGTTTTCGAATAAGATAAGAAGCCAAAGTTGACTAATTGAACTTTTAGTTGATTAGCTCGGAGTTAATGAGATAGGATATTTCTCGCGTTATGTTACATCTTCAAACAAACGACGATGACAGTGGCGAGATGAAACTACTGCAATAGGATCCGAAGAGGGAAAAGCGGTTGCGCAAGAAACCTCGTCAAAGTGAAAATTCAATTTCATTCCGCCTTGCTTAAACCGTAAAGCGACTTGAAGGAAGTTTTCGATAAACGTGGGGGTGAGTTTACTGCGAAATAAGCCCGCCTCAAATTGGCCTTATTATAATTTCGCCGGCATCGCAAGGCGTTGCAAAGGGGAAATCGAACAGTTAAAGTACGAACCAGAACTCCGCCCCTCCCTACTCGAGTTCGGCTATTAAACTTGCGACGATGGCCGTAATAAAACGGCAAGAGGCATCACTCAGAAACAGGCTCACGCCTTCCGTCTGTCTGGAGAACTTGCAGCCTGCTAATGGCGGGATGTGAAAGATTATCACTCGGAACAATAATCTTCAGAGCGGCGAATTACACGCTATTGCCCCCATTCGATAGCCGGTAATATGCTCCGAAGAATGAATGATAGCCGACGTTGTGGCATTTTCTGGATTATATCCTGGAGCTTTTTTCAATTGCGGGCAGGAAAGATCCAATTTTATTTTCCGCTTGTGAGAGGTGGTCGGAATAAAAATAAATCAAACGCGAGTAAAACTTCTAATTACACAAACATAACTCTGAACACGAACGCAACATAACCATAAAACATAATGACCGCGACAGCACTGCACAACTGCCTCGCTGGCAGCAGCAGGTTAGCCAACTGTAACATGGAGGTATGAGGTACGACCCTCACATTCGGCCATTCTGACAAAAATTGGCCCACCAATTAATCATTTAAAAAAATGTCTGCACTAATTTCAATTAAAAGCAACATAATTCTCTAAAAAAATTTAGTTATCAATGAATAAAATGTTTAGACATTTCAGGAATACAAACAAGGGTAACTGAACACTGTCCCAATCTTTCACATACAATTTAAAATGTAAAAGTAGTACTGAATACAATTGAATTTACAATGAAGGTCCGTAAATAATTATTAAACAAATGTTTTTTTTTTTTTTTTTTTTTTTTTTTTTTCTCGAAAGAATATTTTACAATAGAACGTGTAGAACAAGAGCAAGAGTTTTTCCAGAGTTATTCATCATCCAGATAAGGCTTCATGTTGTCTGGAGCGACCACACCAACATAAGGAGTTCGTGACACCTGAAAGCCGTCCATATCCTCAATTAAAAATCGATCATTGGGAAGTATTTGCTTAATGACGTAAGGGCCTTTAAATTTAGGCTGAAGCTTTTTATTTACCCCCGGAGTAACATCTTTATTTGCAATGACTATTAAATCACCAATCTTGTATGGATGGACATCTTTCCTCTTTTTATCATAATTTAATTTCTGATAAGCTTGAAGTTTCTGCTGTTCCCTCACCGCCGATTCTCTAACTTGGTTTAAAGGTTCCAACTGATTAGTTAATTCCACACTTTCTCTCAAATTGTCCTCTATATTTCCCTTCTGGTTAATACCAAATAACAACTTGGAAGGAGTAGTACCCACCGAAGAGTGCAGAGTATTATTGAAGCTAAATTCAACTTTCGTTAAAATTTCGTCCCAGTTATTTGATGAATTAAGCTTTGCTAATGCAGGAGTTAGCCTTCTATTAATAATTTCTACCTGCCCATTAGCTTTTGGCGTGTAACTTGCATTTTTTACGTGATTTATGTTGTGGTTTTCCAAAAATGTCTCGAATTCAGCTGACACAAACCCTCGGTCCCTGCCTGAAATTATTCTCCTTGGTTTGCTATAATTTGTAAAGTAGGACTGTAAATGGTTCACGGCCTCCGCAGTATTTGTAGTTTTACAGGGGTATAAACGTACGAACTTAGTGAATGCGTCAACTACCAGAAAGACATACTGGTTTTTCCTAAATGTCCTAGCTAATGGTCCATAATGGTCGATGTGGAGGGTATCAAAAGGTTCAGTTCCTTTCGGAATCGGGTGGAGAAATCCTTCGCCTTTCCCCGTTTTGGGAGCGTAAAATATACATTTTAGACAATTAGAAATATAGTCTTTGACGCGCATGGACATTTTGGGAAACCAGTAAACTTGCCGAATTAACTCAATTGTTCTTTCAACACCAGGATGGGCATAATTGTCGTGATAAGCACGAAGAATTGAAGGTTGAAGTGCTAAAGGAACATAAAAACGTAGATCATTCTGTGGACCAACTTTTCGGTATACAAGACCATTTCGTAATTCGTAAAATGGAGATTCAGATCGTTCTAGTTCATCTCTAAGTCTTTTGATGTCTGGGTCGTGAAGTTGTTTGACAATAATTGAATTTTCCAGATCTTCGTCAATAACCATCAAACATCTACTAATTGCATCTACGTGCCGCATTTTTTCAGAAGGCCTATGTTCTACGTCAAAATCGTAGTTTTGAAATGTTAAATACCATCGAGCGATGCGTGGATTAAGATCTTTTTTATTAAGTGTGTATTGTAATGCTTCACAATCAGTGATTATTTTGAATTTTATGCCATGTAAGTAAACACGAAACCTTTCGAGAGCATACTTTATCGCTAATGCTTCTAACTCGTAGCTATGATATTTCGCTTCCGCTGACGTAGTACGTTGACTAAAATAAAAAACTGGATGAAATTTACAGTCAGACCTCTGTTTTTGCATTAGTATAGCACCAAACCCCTTTGAACTGGCATCGCAATGAAGTTGGGTTTCATATCTTGGATTAAAAACTGCAAGCAATGGTTGTCCAACTAGTTTTTCCTGCAAAACCGTGAACGCTTCAATTGCCCCATTGCTCATTTCAAAATTATCTTTATCTCTCAAGGTAGCGTATAAGGGGGCTGCTATTGTGGAAAAATCTTTGACAAACTTTCGGAAATAGGAAGCCAATCCAATAAATTGTTGAACTTCTTTAGTATTTCTAGGAATGGGAAAATCTCTGATGGCTTTTATATGATCATTACTAGGTCTAATTCCCGACTTGGAAATTGAATACCCCAGATATGTGATTTCTTTTTTCAAAAACTTGCACTTATCTAGCCGCAATTCAAGTTTATTACTGATCATCAGTTCCAAAACCAGCTGCAAAATTTCCAAATGTTCCACCATAGTTTTGGTTGCTATCAGTACGTCATCAAAATAAATTCTCAATTTCCCTGCTTTTACCAGTTCTGAAAAAATCCGAGCAATAAAGCGAGAAAACATCGCAGGTCCTCCTGAGAGTCCAAAAGGCATAACCAACCACTCATATTGCCCTGAAGGAACAACAAAACTAGTGTATTTCACTGATTCAGGATCCATTCTAACATGGTGGTATCCATTCTTCAAATCGAGCAAGGAAAAAAATCTCATATCACCCAAACTGTCTAACTGATCTTGAACCAATGGTATAGGGAAATTATCTTTTACGGTAATTTTGTTTAACGCACGATAATCGATAACCATCCTGTGATCCCCATTTTTCTTAGGAACAACTAATATAGGTGAACTATATTCCGATTGACTGGGCCGAATAAAACCCTTTTCCAATAATTGGTCGATATGTTTAGTAACAAACTCTTTCTCAATGATCGATAATCTACGTGGACGATATGAAAATGGTAGGTGGTTTTTTAATTTAATGGACATTTGACAATCAACAATAGACGTATTTGGTTTCGGTGTCGAAAGATATTCAGATATCATACTTGAAACTTTTTCTTTCATTTGAGGATCAGTATTTTCATCAAAATCTAAATCCAATAAATTATTTGTTAACAGATCCGTTTCAATATTTAAAAGTTCACAAAAAAATGAATCGTCTACCAATGAAGTGTTCTGTCCAGACAACATTATGTGGCCTTGACGAATTGTAACTGTCACATCATTTTTTGTACTTAGCAAATCCCGACCTATTAAACAGCTGTGTATCATCGAATTTTTAGGCACAACAAGAAATTCAAGCTTCACATTAAGACAGCTATTCACACTAACTGTAGCTGAAAGTTTTCCGATAATTTTCAAGGGAGAACCATTCAATCCAAAAAATTTTACTGGTTCATTGAACTCCTCCAGTACATCAATTGGAACATGAGCTTCGGACAATAACGATTTAGGGCTACCCGTATCAAACATTGCCTGCACCTTACATTGAATTTTAGAACTAAATTCGATGTCCAAAAAGAATGGTGGCGAGACGCTTACCTCCACCAGCGAAACGGATGACGACGGTCCTTTTGATCCACTATCCATCCGCTTGTACGTTGGACAGTTCATGATCTGGTGCTCCTCCGATGAGCAATGAAAACATGAGCCTGGCGACCGTTTCGGCTTTGGACAAGCAGCCGCGAGGTGTCCGTCAGCCAATCCACAGTTGAAGCATCGACGAGCTTGAGCTGATTGATTTACCAGGTTGCTTCGATTCAACGGAACGAAATTTCCTCTCGAAATCCTGCTACGTTCTGTTTGAATTTCGATTCTTGGATGAGGCACCACTTTCTCCGTCGCACGAATTTGCTTGAGTTTTTCATAATCACGAAGTCGTTTCTTGAACTCAAACAAAGTGTTAGCCCCGCAAAGCATTGATTTATCATACGGGTCATTGATTCCACTCAAAACATAATGTATAAGTGAAGCATCGTCAACAAGCCCCCGCGACAATTCTTTCATAATCAACAAATATTCGTACGGGGTTTCCCCTTTTTGCAATTTCCGACAGTTTAATGCACAATGAATTTCAGCCGAGCACTGCAAGTCGTCAAATTCGGCGAGTAACAATCTTTTCAATTTTCGAAAACTGTTAATCCCTTGCTCAGACAAAATAAATTTGCGAGCGATCCCGTCCAATGATTTCTTGGCATAAACGAGAGTTTGCATGTCTGACCATTCATACAAAATCGCGCATTCTTCGACCTCTTCAATCCAATTCCGCACAGGGACTAGGTTCGACCCATCGAACTTGCTTATAGTGCCTTCAATATCACGGAAAGTGAGAGCAAATTGCTTCCCCTTGCGACGATCGATAGACCGCGAAGGACTTTCATCGTCCGAATCACACGAATCGTCCGAAAAAACATTTCGAGAATTTCGGTCGTGTTTTTTCGATTTCACATGATCGAACGGACGCCGCCCAATCGATTCATCGTTATCGCCGTTCGATTTTTCCGATAAGACGATAGCTGCTGCACATTTCGGCGCACGTTGGATTTCGTCACCCTGTTGATCGCAACTTTCAACTTGGGCGGAAGGTTGAGGCGCACGACTATTACGCGAACGTTCGACGTACCAATACGATTTCAGCGTTTTAACCAACTCCGATTTCTTTCCCGTCGCATCCAGTCCGCCCCCAACCAATCTGCTCCTGAGTTCGGCCACCTTCATCTTCCTTATATCCTCAAGCGTGAGGTTAATGATGTCTTCAGGACTCTCCATGGCCGGTCGTAAACAAGCGCCGAATTTAAAACCGAAATTTCGAACGATCCACCAACACCGAACTTTAAAACTGACGCCGGGCGATCCCACTTCTGAAATTTGTGAGAGGTGGTCGGAATAAAAATAAATCAAACGCGAGTAAAACTTCTAATTACACAAACATAACTCTGAACACGAACGCAACATAACCATAAAACATAATGACCGCGACAGCACTGCACAACTGCCTCGCTGGCAGCAGCAGGTTAGCCAACTGTAACATGGAGGTATGAGGTACGACCCTCACACGCTTCAACTCTTTCTAACACGATTTGCCAAAACTCAGTTGCCCTAATCAATTAAAAGGGATAAATATATATTTTCAATAAATCGTCCACCCTTCACATTGTTTCAATTCAAAATTAACCAAAAAAAAAAAAACCCCCCAATCCGTCTGACCCAACACAATCAGTAAAGGGAGAGTTCACAAAACACCAGTCATCAAACAGCCCATTAATTTAAATTTATTTTCTTTATGCCGACTTGTACATCACCACTTCTCTATCGATTCCGACTTCCAATCCATGCTCTCGTGGATTCAGTACATCATCTAATGAAACCAGTGGCAAAAAATTCATCATCATTCCCTTATTCATACCCGCATAATAAAA
This sequence comes from Tupiocoris notatus, assembly GCA_037159825.1. Taxonomy (NCBI): domain Eukaryota; kingdom Metazoa; phylum Arthropoda; class Insecta; order Hemiptera; family Miridae; genus Tupiocoris; species Tupiocoris notatus. The sequence goes on from JASJUZ010000286.1 coordinate 69,960, forward strand.
TTCGAGAAAATGACTTAATCCCAATACCGCGTTTTTAAATTCTTATCACAAAATTTTCATAACTAGAAACTTCTTAAAAATCAGCATAAAAATATTAATTGAATTAAAATATAATAATCTTTTTAAACGCAAAAGTCGGGTTTCAACTGGCTTACCTAATATCACAGGCTGAAGGACGAGAGGATGGAGGCTCTCTCCCAAACCTGAATACGCGGTGAATTAATGTGTTGCAATCGTCCGAAAATTCCAATTCGGAAAAAAATTGTAGTTTGGAAAACATTGTAGTACTAAACATTTTACAGTTATCAATTCAGCAATTAATATTCATGAACTAACGTTTCAATAGGAGTGAACTCGAGAAATGAAAATATTGTCGAAAAACGGGTTCGCACAAACTAAAGTTATGAGAACGTATTGACTGATTCTCGCGCTACGTCAAAAAACAAACATAATACACTTCTGTAGCAGGTAATTATTCATGTATCTCATGCGGCTGCTGGCACTGACAGAAGCTATCATTCAAAACTTGTACATAAATCAAAAGGGTCGTTCATTTCACCGGCTCACGTGTGTTGCCTGAAACCCTATACGGTTTAATTAATACATCACAATTATAAAATACGATTCGTCATTATTGAAAAACTGTCAAAACATCAATCACGCAAATGAAGAAATTCTTTTAAAATATCGAACAGTCGGTTTTAAAGCGAAACGCGGGATAAACCATATTTTATGTATAAATTAAATGATTAGCATTCAATTCATCCCCTATTGAATATTGCAGAATAACCGAAGTTTTTCATTTAAGTTCATTTCAGTTTTAAATTTAATAACTATTATACTTGAATATTATTATTATAGTGTTTAATTATTATAGCATTTAATATAATATTATTCAATAACTCGTTCATTCAAGTTTTATATAAGTTTGTATCTCGTCGACCTTTCTACGTATTGAACTGCTCAACATGCAACTTAAATTTGATCTTAAGCGATGCTATGCTCAATCCGCCGCTTGCTCAGCAAAATCGCCGACTGCTTTCAACATTGTTCGCTCTTTTTCGACTCGCGGTACTTTTTAAGCCCACTTTCCTGAATCTCAGTCATTTCCCTCTTGAAGGTTTCGAAAGGAAAAGAGGCAGGAAAAAACGTGTATTCATCCCAAGTGTATTGTGCAGGCGGGCGATTGTTCTCTTTTCTATTCACTTTTTCGTTATATACAAGAAGAAAATACGACGACTTGAATAGTCGACGAAGGCCGCGAACTTGATCGAGTGGATGATCTCAAACCCTCCCGCCCATTTTACGGCCTGAACTCCTTCGGATATTTTACGCTCCCTTTTGATTTTTTCGCTTCCTCCGCTCGCAGTCGTTTCCGCTTCGATAGCGATATTTTCCCCTCTGTCTTTCCAAGTAAAGAGTCCGCTAGACGGAAGAGCGAACAAGATGTTAATGTGCAGCACGAATCGAGTCCATGGAAAAAATGTCGTAGAATCTGAAACAAGAAAGGGTTCCGTTGCTCACTCTACAATCGCTGCAATATTTACGAAAAAGCGGCAAAACTGTTGTGCAGCAGTTACCATATTCGCCAATATTTCACGACTGATCCTCCCATAATGGTTAGTGCTCGATTTTGGAGTCTACTAAGGTGAAATCAAATACACCTAGGGCGCCCGAGATCTTTGCTAAACTTCTCACTCCTTCGATAAATCCAGGCCGAGAAGCAATTTTTTTCCAACTCTAATAATCAATCGACGGCAATCCGCCATTCACCTGTTACTTACATATACCATCAGACGTCTTCAAATTACTTTTTCCCTCCTTTCTCACCTCCCTCAGCAATTTCCCATTCTGAACATGAAGCAGCTCGAAGCAGCTGGAAGATGGCGAAACATAAAGAGTTAAGAGGGGATGTGAGGGGGAGAATAACCAGGCGACTTATTCTCCAGATCTTTAATGGCTGGACGATAACCAAACGAAAATAAACAATTAAGCATTTACTTCGCTAATGAATCGATTCGCTCTGAATAATTTTCCATCAAACGTTATCGCACTTGCTCTGAGGCGAGAGCGCGTTTTGAATTCCCCTCGATAACTCCGAGGTTTTAAGAGAATGCCAAGTTATTTTGGGCAACTTCGGCGCAGCAGGCTGTGGAAAATGGCGTCCATGGCTTGGAATTCCACCCGCGCCCCTGCTCGGGAATATACGCGCGTTTTAGCAAACCCAAAAGCCGAGAGGCCAAAATTGTTTGCTTTCAAACTTTCATTGGCCTCCGCCCTGGAGGGAATTTCAAAGGGCCACAACCTACTACCTATTTCGGCGGTAGCCCAGTACAAGGGTATGAACAAGAGAGGGGTTCGTTTCGAAGTTTACACCCGAGCTAGGTCTCTTTAAAACGGCGATTTTAGAACGGAGCCCGAGGAAGACGACGCTGGTCCTGGAGAGCACTTAAGGCCACCGCCGACCTTCCTCCCTGTTCACTTGCTTTTCCCATGTCCAATGAACAACTGAAACCTAATAGGCCACTCCGGGAAGTGTTTCTGAGCGGGTGAATTACCAAACCGAGTCTCAGTTCCAAAAGGACAGATAGAAAAGACGAGAGCAGGTGGATTTCAAACAGACGATGGAAACTTGCTTCACTTAAAAGAATACGCGGATACGCAGCTCCGACTCTGAAAAATTCCACCCATTTGATCCATTGACAGTAAACGCGTTTTGATTTTCAATTTAAACGCTGTAAAGAAAATCAGCACAAGTTAAATAACCAAATCAGCATCGCAATGGATAAGATACTAACTAAGATACTATCTTTTTACACGCGGTTTATTTTATCCAACGCTTTTGCCTCCATGAGCCTCCTCAGGAAACACTGCAAATGATGGTATTCTTTCGCTTAAACCATGATTTGGAAAGACCATCCACGTGCTATATTACCTCTGACCCAAATTTGTGACCGTTTCCACCTACAAACATATATTATGTGACCAAGAGGAAATTCCTTGTCATCTATCGTGTTTTTAAATATTTCAATTTTCCTCAATTACTTAATTTGAAGTATAATACGATACAGCCAAGGAGAGTGTTTGACGAGGTTTCCAACAAACACAGAACGATTTTTATAGCACGTAACAAATGTATGAGTTATACTATCTTGCCACATACGAGTATCTCAAACTATTCACATAAAAGCTACATCTCGAGAATTATTTAAGTTATCGTTATGGTATAGTTCGATCCAGCGTCAAAAATCTTCATAAATTGATATCTAACTCACATATCTTTCTAAAACCTTGGAAAATACAAATCCCCCCCTTGAAAAACCCCAAAATGCCGTTTGAATTGAGTCAGCGATTTGGCTAAAGAATCGAGCCATTGTCAGACCAAGAAAACTTTTTGGTGGAAATTCAAGAATGCAGCTAGTCCGTCAGAAAAGTGTTTATTGTTGAATAATCGGATTCCACATGCCTTGAAACGTAAGAATCAATTTTGAGGGGGTTAGATTATATTTTCCGAGAGCGATTATAGAGTTTTATAGTGAATACAAACCAAAGAGGTATTATCTGCTGCCATCTCAGAGATAGTTCGTAAACTGGGAGCGCTTAGGTCAAATCTGTTCAATATTTGGTCAAAAAGTTAGGGGCCGTTTTGGTGATACCGGGATTAACTTATATTTTTATCTTGGCGAAGTTTTATTCGATTTCAAGTTCAATTTAACCAGACCCGTTGCCTGCAAGCGGCCAACTATCAAAATTACTTCCCGCAATTTTTTCACATTGAATTCACGAGTTTAGCGATACATCATTGCCATAAGCAGTTTGTGTGTTGTATGCAAGAGGAGAAATGCCCGCCTACTCGTCCATACAAAGGATTTCCCTGCTCCCAACCCTCGGATACAACACTTTGACCCTACCCTCTCACTGATCCTAAGAATGGAATAATAGAAGCGCTAAATCTTCGCTCGTCCAATAAACGTGTCCATTCCACGAACAATAGCTAGGACGCGTGCATTCCCTAGGCCCTCGGCGAAATGACGATTAAATACCTCACGAACACCCCGAAGGCCGTTTATTAATTGCCTCAAGCTGAAGCTTCTCTTTCATAGTCGCCCCATAATCGTATACGATATCTCCCTAATTCGAAAACGATTTCTGCTAATTGCGAGTATCGCATCCCATCAAGATTTATCACCGAGAAAACTTCAATACTCCCGTTACCAATTAAAAAAAAAAAATAGCATGTTTAGAAACTTGTGAAAAATCTTTATAAACTTTCTGATCGAATTTCTAGCTAATAAGTTCTTGAAGAGCCTATATTCAGCTCAGGTTAAGTGAGGGGTGCAATTTTGAATTTAAAGCTACGGTTACATTTAAAGACAAACCTGACTCAAACGAATACACCGTATTATCAAAATAACAAAACGAACTTACCGATTCCATTTGTGCGACCACCGGGCGCGGAAGGAAGAATTAAATAAATTATCAGACTGATTGCGCTTGAGAGCTTATTATAAATGAAAATGTCGGATAAAGCGTCGAGAGAGGGCGTAGCCGAATTCGGGCCGGAGAAAGGTTTATCATTGGATGTGCGGTTCGCCGAGCATTAACACAAGAATTAATCGTCTAGAAATGAGACGGAAATCGGACGATAAGATTCATAAACGCTTCAGGTCCCCTCATCCATTGTTGTTTCGTTTCAACCGAAAGACCACGTTGCACACAGTATTTAAGAGGATTACGAGCACATTTTTGCGGGTGTTATACATCGGTAGGATGCTCGTGCGAAAGCCTACAGTTCGATCGGGAGCTGAGCTCTTATCGGTCGTATAAATTCTGGTTCATTTAATCCGAAAAGTGTGATGGATAGGGTCGTGAACCGACGGCAGAGTAGAAAGCGCGCAGACACGGCCGGCAAAATCTGAAATAATTTTATATCTACCTATTATCGGCGAAAATAACTACTCGATATTCTTTTCGGTCGTCTGCGATTCAACAATTTAACGGGAACGGACATAAAATGGCGTCGTTTTAAATGTCAGAAATGAACCGAATGTAAGCCTGTGGTGTAACAGGTGTAACTAATTACGATGTTGTATAATTATGTTTTAGGTCACCGACCCGGCTGTACCTATAAACTTCAGATAATTCACATAGATTAAATATTGTGACCGTAATCGAAATTACAATTGTCAGAAAAATACAAGGAATTTAGAATCGTAGACAAACATCTGGCGTAGCCGCTGTATTTTGAAAATATTGAAGGTCCGTTTTCCAACAATAAAATCAACTAAAATCAGCCGTTACTACACTACAAAAAAAATGTAATTTAAAAAATAAATAAATAAATAAAAAGCCAGGGGACCCAAAAACGTATGCATTAAACTGTATGAACCAAACCGTTATCACCCGGTAACTTACTACGAATATTTCGTCCAAATTCAACTTGTTCCGAATTCGACTTTTCGGACGATTCCATTTACTACGTAAAAAGGGAATTAAAAATAACGCAAACTACGTAAAAGTCATTTCATACGGCATTAAGACAGAATACAGAACGATTTTCATGATTTTATTAACTACCGAGTTATATGAACGTAGAGTATTTGAGCAAATGATGAAAATCCACCGATAAAAGCTGCGCAATTCAAGAACCGCTAAAGCTATTGATCCCGAAGTAGTCTAATTCGGTTCAGCGTAAAAAATACGTCGATTCTCACACCTAAGTCCCCGAAAAAATAATTTCTTAGAGTCGGTTCTTTGAAGCATGATGTAAAAATGTTCAAACATTTGAAACAGATCGCTCAAAATTCAACGCCTCGCATTTGATAATATAGAATAAAAAATATTCATTTTTGTTATCATCCGCGATTCTTCGCTCACGTTCCTTTATAATTCCTATTTTCCAGTCAAATTATGCCCCTCATGCCGAGAGGGGGAATTTGCGATTCCTTTATCTATGTTCTAATTTATAACCTGCTGAATGCTTGTTGGTTCTGTACGTTGCTGAAAGTCACCTACGTTGCGTTTTCCGAATAAGCAAATATTGACACCGTTCGACTTCCCACGTTAACCCGCCCTTTTTCTCTTTCACATTTCATGACCTGTTGAACTCTCTTGCGCGTGCTTTGAAAAGCATTGTTGCCAAGCTCGCTTATCGTCGGAAATATGTCGTGTATTGTGAGTTGCTTATTTTTTCACTCTAAATTCCAAATATTTTTTACGCGTTTTCGTCGTAACCGGCGGGATGAATATTTCCTCATCGTACACCAGATAAAAATCTCGTTAGCAGTAAATTTTCTCCGCAGACCTCTTAGCCGAGTCCATGCATACAATTATAAGAAGTCTTTCGAGGGGAAAACTTTGTTTCGCTTCTATCCTCTTATGCGAGATAAAACTGGATTATACTGTCTCTGCTGGTCGCGAGAATGTACTGTCCATTACCAGGCGCAGTTGGTTGAACAATTTCGAACGAGCTTTTCTACGTAGCGCGCTAGATCATTTCTCAATTTAACGGATACAACTTAAACGAATTCGTCTTATCTATAACCTTTTCCCTACTTTAGTGTCCCCTGAAAAAACCCGTTAATTTATTGCTATTATCTTTTCAAGCTAACCGTAGAGATTCAACCGCAAAGCGGACGTTTTTATTCACAAGTTGCGTAGGGAAGCGAGACATTTGATCGCTGTTAAACGGTAAATTCGGATAAAAAGAATCTGAATTTTCCCAGATATTTGGAGGTCGAAGGGCCGAACTAGTTCAACCGAGAGGAGCTCGAATACGAAAAATTACGAAGCGTTACAACTCGTTGAAACGCACGGTTGGAAACAATGAAACCTCAAACGCAAACGTTTTTCACACGTCCTCGAGAACCGACCAGATGGGCTGCCGGCTTCGGTAACAGGGTTAAAGAATTTTCACCCAGGGTTATTTGCATGTCGGCGGCTCGGGAAAAAGCCCTCGAGTGACTGATGTTGGGCGCTCTCTTTGCTGTTTTCCACGGTTTAATTTAAAACGGTTTTCCCACCCCGCCATAAACTTCTCTTGACGAGACGAGTGAAATATTCGCTAATGAAACCAAACGCAGTCACTATTTCATGAGTTTTTCTTTTAATTTCACTCTCCGCGGTTTTAGTTGTTCGCAACTGGATACAAACGCGAATGAGAAAATACGACGTTTTGACATATTGCGCAGTCTATTCCGGAAAAAATTACCATTGTGAATAGAGGTGATTTTAAACAGTTGCTGCTACCTTTTACAGATTTTACTTACCTGCTACTGCGTCAATTCGTTGAGACGTAGTGACGCCACGCAACAAAAAGGCCCACCCGCCTAATTTCGAGTCCGCACCTAAATACCGGACGCTCAACGGGAAATGCGATTTTGACGCTATTCGCCAGAGAAATTAACTCGCTTTTGCAGAAGCAATTTGAGCTTTCTTCTCAAGAAATAAAACTTTTCGTCATTTTAACTGGCAATGAAATAACGAAGAAATAAACGAATAATGAAAAATGAAATGACAACGAATGAAAAATAAATGTATTTCTTCAATTGCGACGAATCAAATTCAGAATCAACAGATGACTTTGCAATTTGACAAAATGAAGTGTTCACCCATTTTAAAAAACAATTAATCGCATTCGTACGCCGATAGAGGTATAGGAATTCAATTAGTTGAGCTTTGCGTACTGTGCAAAAGCGCTTTTCTATTTCAAACGAACGATCTGATCGTGCTGAGGAAACGTTCGATATTTAATTGCAACCGGTCGACCTCTTCTGCTGAGCTCAGCTGTTCAATATGCCCCGTTGCAGCCTTTCCGACTTAACGTTAATGGCGTCTTTCCTCCGGTCGACTCCCTGGGTCGTATTGGAAATCGGTGGAAATTCCCTCCGCGTGACAAAACCCTCTCTCGGGAATTGATCGCATTGAATAATAAACTTCAGGTTTACGACAATATTATAAAATTATATCCCCTTTCGCAAAAGAGTAGAAAACTCACTTGGAATATTCGACCAGTTCTAGTAACAAGAATGTATCCGTCGGTATTTCAAAGCGAAAATCCGTTCAACAGTTATTATTTCGTTCGACCTTATTCGAAGAATACCAATAACAGACTTTGTACGAGAAGCGAGTTCGTTAGGGTGAGTATTTTTCATAACGTAGGTACCATAATGTTCATTTTGTCGAATGAAAGCCGCTGATATTCGAAAAAACCCGATACGATTTTCCCTCTTTGAGCGTTCTGATTTCTTATTTTGCTTCCTAGCCCAAGGATGATATTTTGTTCGAAGAATCACTCCCTAATAAATACTGTCATTTTCAGCTCTAATTTTACAAATCTCGAACCGCCGAAGATTAACATATTGAGTTCAAATGTGGTCGCTTTCCTGCCCTATCGATTGCTTTACCGACCGGTTTAAAATAGAAGCGCCCTGCGCTCGGTCAGGGCTGCACCTTATTCGGTGCGAAGTCACATTTCGACCCCGTTTCCAGTCGACTTTTACAGTTCATACCTCCTTGGCACTGTAACTTCTCTATTGTGTGTCTTTCGGTGAACTTGTGACCCATTGGACTTGCACACGCTCAAACGGTGCCCTGAAATGGCCGCCGTTGAAGGGATCGCGTGCGACCGAAGAAGCCTTAGAAATAGATAGAGCGTAACAGCTCAGTTAGGTTTTGAAATAATGTAAGTTTCTCGGGAAACGATGGTAAATATATAAGTAGTAGCAATCTTCCGAAAAAATTTCAGTTTGAAGCCTTAAAAATCGTTTTCAGCTTCGAAGAATTGATTTACATATTCAAGATTATCATTTGAACTCATTTCTTCCTTTCGATGACAGGTACGACGATTTACTTCTTTACGGCTTTATTGATTTTTGTTGAAATGACAGAACTCCTTGGCAGTGTTATCGGCAGAATATTTACAACCGTGAATTCATCGATAAGCGGACACTTTTGAATCAATAATTTTTTTTCTTTTCTTTTTTTGCATTTATTACAATTAATTATACATATAAAAAAAAATACACAAAATTGTATGCTACTCCCCTCTTTAAGCAATGCTTGTGCTGAGGGGAGGAGTTCGAGTTAAGCATACCTATGTAACAGATCATCACATATACGGAAACAATGACAGGTACTTGTGTTAAATACGTACAGTATTCAATTTTATACTGAGGGGTGATCATTAATAAACCTTCATAGATCGCCTATTCAAGCTTGCATTTATTTGATATTTTATTTAAGAAATCTGCGATAGAAAATTACTGTAATATGAAGTTATACAAGAATGTGAAATGCAAATAGGCATAAGGTAATCAAGGTGAATAAGATGTGAGAGAAAGCTCGTCTCCTAACACTGTCTTAGCCCTCCAGGGGACTTGGATTTTTTTAATTTCATTTTTTTATTAATGTACGTAATATATAGCAGAAAGCCTTGGAAAATCTGTTACCATTCGTAAATATAAATAAATAATAAATAAATAAATTCCATTAAATTCCACTCTCTTCATCAGAATCTAGAGCATACGGATTTACACCTTTTCTATTGATATTTCTAAATTTCTGAGACACCGCCGTGTTGCACGGAACATAGGAATAAAATACGTTGCTATACAGTTGATATTCGGCGCTATCAGAAGCCAATGAGATCGCTATGTTGATTTATCGCTAGACGCTTCGGAGAGGGAAGTTGAACGAAATAAGCCGAACACGCTACGGAACGAGGGAATAATATCGGGCAGACGGCGGAATCAAAGCGATAACACTAGCGGATAATGGGAGATATCGCCTATTATACGCGGCCATCGATTTCCACAATTCACCTGAGCGAATAGATTCATAACCGTTGCTCCAGTTGCAAGCTTAGAGGAAACGTCGAGCTCAAAAGCCGCACTGAGTCGGTACTGTAATAGATATCGGTTCGCATTCGTACACGCGGGGAATTCACGTATTATATCACGTGAGAACACATTTCACCAGGTTTCTCGTCCCGACGGACCGAACAGATGCGGCATCTGAACCAATTTCGGAAATGGTTTTCCGCTCTGTATCAGGGAGACCGATCTGCCTGGGGACATATCTGTTGCCTTTCGGCGGTTGCAACGTTTTCTTGGAACCGTTAGGAATCTAATCGTGATTCATAAAGCTATCCTATCCTCCAGAAGATGACAGTACTCGTAATCATAAATAGATTAGAATTAAACATAAATAAGGCGATTTAATATTGCATTAACCATGACGGCTGTTATCTCCAATATGGATTTTTACCCAATAATCAACCATTGTAATCGCAGGAGAAAAAAATCCCTCACCGCCTCAAATTTGATGTTTTGCGTTTAAGACATGTCAAATCCGAATATCTAATAGAAACGCTGCTTATGATTCTACGGTGGTTTATTATTCATTGCTTCAATTGTGATTCAGGAATATCTTATTGTAATAATTCCAAATATTTGTGAACGTTTCAACCTACCAATGGATTTGTAACTAAAAGAAGAACACCTGAGCAACTATGGTAATTTTACTTATTAAATCATTTTTTCAACAAATATACCCTCTAGAATTGAATGAATACAAAATAATCCTCCAGCGGAGCATTCCTATGCTGAACTGCCATTAGTTACTTAATTCTAATGAGGCAGAAAAATGCAAAGGATTTAAGATCCTTATATAAAGAGTCTTCTTTCTTTAGAAATAGCAACTTGATCAAACTTATCGCTTCAAGACGGTAGTATAATAACTTAATTTGAAGTCGAACTAATCGCATTAAGAATCAGCTGAAAAGAGTGTTCGACGAGCATTTCGGCAAATGTTTTTATAGCTCTACAAATTCTTGATCAAATACCATCTTATGCAAATCTATACAATCATGGTAAATATCCCAACATTTCGAAAAATTCCGACTTTTACTCCCTTGCCAACCGTTAAAAATACCGTCAAAATTGAGGTTGCTATTTCGATATAGAATCAAGCCATTATCAGACCATGAATGATTTCTGTTGGAAATTTCAAATGCATAAATATAGATCTTACAGTTTCCTCGGAAAAGTGTTAATGGTGAACGGACGGAAATGTTGTTATTGGATTTTCAATTATACATGCCTTGAAGATTTCTTGGGCGATCATAATAAAAGGTTTATTACAATAATAAAGCAAAAGTCTGTCCGTTTACCTTATGCCAGCAAGACTTTTTGAAGAAATTATGATTGCTAAATATTTGAAAATTTCACCAAAAATTATTCTCGGTCTGATAACGGTTCCGTTCATTAGCCAAATATAGACACCTCAATTTCAAGGGCATTTTAGGAGTGTTTTAGAACCCGAGAATTCGTATTTTTCCACTGTTTTTGAAACATAGGTTTGTTTTATATCAATTTATATGGATTTTTTATCATAAAGGAGTTGTGAAAAATCAGCCATGCAACTCAAGCATTTGTGGAGCAAAAAAAATCATTCCAAGTTTGATGGATTGCTCATAAAACACTCTTAACATGTATCTATAGGCAGAAATTTTAACTCTTAATCAAATGATTAACGAAAATAAAAATACTTCAGATTACGATAGTTATTAGGGATTTTCCCTTATCAAACAATGTTAGGAGAAATTGTTCACAAATGTTCCGGATAACTACCATCAAAAGTGGTTGCTCTTCATAAATCATAATTTGAACAAAGGAAAATAATCCACTCTATAATCATCTTAAGCTTTTTTTTAAATATTTCATTTATTCTTAAATATTTTTTTAATAATTTTTTTTTCTTTTGTTGTGATGAAAAATCTCATCTGATGTAAAGAAAGTAGTTACAAGGTAGTACTTGGGTCACTTGAAATAAACAGTTGAACCAACCGAAAAATCGACCCCGGATCGCACTTCAAGCCCTTAAACTGAAAAAAACTAGCTCCCATCGAATTCTGCACCCTGTTCCGTTTCCCATTCGCACCAATCTATACGATCCACATGCAAAGTTGTGAGGGCATAAATGTTTATTCGACCGCATTTATCCTGACGCTCTTATCTCGTACCTCTCGTGGATCTTATTCGTCTTAAGAAAACCGAGAAAGAAAATAGCCGAAAAAAGGTGGTGGGATTTAGACAAAAATCATTACACCGTAGGTTTGATGGCGCTCTGCGTCACAGGTTGCGTAAGCACGACGTTGGAAACAACGCGCCGAAAGGGACAAGATGCCGAAGATATATATCAGGGCTTTTTTCGTTTTCTTACCTTTCTTTTACCTCTTTTCTTTCGCTTTGGTAAGGCTCGAGGAAACAGAACTAAAAGAAAGGTTTTTACTGGTTGCGCCACGGAATAAACTAAGCGGAGAACGGTGCACGAGTGATCCTGTAATCCCGTTTTCCGGCGTCTCTCAACAGCACCCCGAGGAAATAATGTTGTCTATTCAATAGCCTGACGAGACAATTTCGCTGAGAATCGTGATTTTCGACGCTGTTTTTATTCAGGAATGGGATTTTTACATCCGTGTTTACCAAGTAAATGGGAATATTGCGTTCGTGCGAAAAGCCGTAAGGAAAGAAGCGGATTCGGAATTTTTTAGCCGTATTATTCCAAAGAAACTGCGGCATACAGACTAGTGTTTATACAAAATAGTACACATCAAAATTGATTATCTTTTGCGCTGTTATTATTTCTAATTACCCAAAACATAACGTATCTATGAAACCGTTTCAAGGATTTCCAACTTTTGAAAGGAAGATTTATTTCTCGTTGTCGTTACCAAGTTTCGAACCTTTAGGAAATACCTAATTTATGATTTGTTAAATTAATGACAGTTCAGGTTGAACGCAAGAAGCAGAATGAAATTTAATTTAGAACATTATTTGATTTCCATGAACATTGTATCTAGGGATACAAAGACAAGATGACTGACGAGTGTAGTAGCATCTAACAACAAGTATAGTTTCCAACACTCCCCTTCACTCGTCAGACGTCCAGGAGTCCGATAGATTCCGACAGCTGCATATGTCGAGGAGCTGCTAGTCCTTTGGTGAATATATCAGCTTCCAGAGTCGCAGAGGGTTTGTAGGAAACTTTGATTTCACCAGAACGAACTTTCTCCCGGATGAAATGCACTTTGACGTTGATGTGTTTTGACTTGGCGCTTATGATTGGATTTTTCGTCAAGTCCTGGGCAGCCAAATTGTCGTTGAACAGTTCAATTGTCTCGATAGGGTGTGCCATGTCAGATAAGAGTTGCTTTAAATGTAAAGCTTCTTTGGCAGCTTCTGTCAACGCCATATACTCCGCTTCTTGAGTTGAGAGCGCGATCGTCTGCTGTTTACGAGATTCCCAGCTAATACAGGCACCAGCAAATTTGAAACAGTAGCCAGTATATGAACGTCCGTCGGTCTGACATGAACCAAAATTTGCGTCGGCAAATCCAGTCAGAGGCTCTCCTGTTTTTTGGTATGTTAGAGAAACTTCTCTCGTCCCTTTCAGGTAACGAAGTACCCTCTTTGCTGCTGTCCAGTGCTGTTTTCCAAAACAATTGTTGAATTGACTGAGGAAACTAACAGCATGCGATATATCTGGTCGAGTCGCAACACTGAGGTACATGAGAGCTCCGATTAGATTCTGATACGGGTATTGCGTCGATGATTCTTCTTCCTTTTCGAACTTCAATCCCGGTGTCATTGGAGATCGAACTGGATAGCTGTCTTCCATCTTGAATTTTTTTAGAATTTCATCGATATATTTTGTTTGCGAAATTGATATTTTCCCATCTCTGATGTCAAATTCGATACCTAAACAATAATGAAGTGGCCCCAAGTCTCTCATTTCAAAACAATTTTTCAATTCTTCCTTGATAATGTCGAGTTGAATTTTGCTTTTTGACGTGATCAGTAGATCGTCGACATAAACAGAAATTAGTACTTTTTCTCCCCTTGATGTTCGAACGTACATGCAAGGATCACCACTTGATTGTACAAATCCGATTTCTTGAAGTTTTGAGTCCAATTTCAAATACCACTGGCGTCCGGCCTGTTTTAGTCCGTACAGTGCCTTCTTCAATTTGCATACTTTTTCTCCATTTTTTGTGAGTAAGTCTTTTAGCATTTTTCGTGCTTTGCGAAGTACAGCTTCATCGCATTTTTCTTTTTTAAGTTCTTCGTTAATTATTTCGTTCAGGAAAATATCGAGTTGATCAGGAACTTGCATGTAGATTTCCTCATCAATATCTCCATTCAGGAATGCTGTACACACATCCATTTGGTGAATTTCCATATCTTCTTCTGCTGCAAGAGCTAAAAGTAGCCGTATGGAGCTCAACTTAGCTACGGGTGCGTAAGTTTCTCCGAAATCGACTCCTGGTCGCTGAGAAAAACCTCTGGCAACCAATCGGGCTTTTCGACGTTCCAGGTCGCCGTTGGCTTTATATTTATTTTTCAGTAGCATTCGACAGCTCACGATGTTTTTGCCATCAATTTTGTTCGTTATTTCCCATGTGTCATTAATTAACATGGATTTGATCTCGCATTTGATTGCTTCAGCCCAAGAAACCTTGTCAATTCCTTCCAGTGCCTCCTTTTGAGTTAAAGCGCTACTTTCGAAGTAAGTTGGAGGTTTGAGTTTTGTTCGGTCACGTAGGTTGTAACCTGAGTTCTTTGTTTCGTCGTTCGTTTTTTCATCCGGTTGTAGATTTGAAAGATTTCCTGGTTGCGGTTGAATTGGTAAACACACTGTTTGTTTCTGATTCACAGTAGTGTCCAAATTTTTGTTGATCGTTTCTTCTGTTCCAGAAAATGGATCTGTGTATTCTTTCGATGAGTAGTAGAATTTATTTAAGATTTTTACGTCTCTTGAAAGTATTGTTTTATTTTGTGATGGCAACCAGATCCGAAATGCTTTGGAAACTTCCGAATATCCAACGAAAATTCCCTCCTCTGCTCGCGGATCAAATTTCCCTTTTGAATTTTTGTTCAGTACAAATGTTTTCGCTCCGAACACATGTAAATGTCGAACGGATGGTATGCGTCCGGTCCATTTTTGATACGGAGTGTTGTGATCAATTGATCTTGATGGGCATCTATTGTGCAAATAGTTTGAGCAGTAAACCGCCTCAGCCCAAAATTTCTGAGGTAGATTTGCTTCCAACATCAGACATCTAGCGCGATCGAGCAAAGTTCTATTTAATCGTTCCGCTAGTCCGTTTTGTTCCGGTGTCCGGGGAGTAGACAAACGTCGTTGAATTCCTGACTGTTTTAAAATGTTGTCAAAATCTTGATTTTTGTATTCCAACCCATTGTCCGATTGAAAATATTTTATCTTGGCGTCAAATTGATTTTCAACCTCGTTTTTGTATTCGGTGAAAAACTTGAGAACGTCAGACTTTTGATTCAGGAAATAAACACGCGAGTAGCGAGTACATTCATCAATAAATGTCACGAAGTACTTAGCGCCTCCAGGTGAAGAACATCGCATTGGTCCTACTACATCCGAATGTATAATTTCGAGTTTTTGTAGGATTTTGGGTTCATTTCTAGCGATGAAAGGTAAGCGAGTTAGTTTTCCTTTAATGCAAATTTCGCATTCGTTTAAGCTTTCTTTCGAGTTGAAATTTAGTCCTGTCAGGATTTCATTTTTCAGAGCGAGTTTTAAATCAGCTTCATTTATGTGTCCTAATTTCCGATGCCAAAGTTTTAATTTCGACTCGTTAGTAGACTGATGTTCATCCGAATTGTTGAGTGCGGAGAAATGATTTGTCCTTTCTTTAATGAAATACAGCTTGTTTAATTTTTGCGCTGTAATAATTGAGTTTTGTTTCTTATCTTGAATTTCAGCATGATCTTCTCTGAAAATGACATTCATTCCATTCGAAGTGATTTTGCTTATCGATAATAAATTTGTTGATAAATTAGGAACATAGAGTGTGTCTGTCAAATTGACAATAAAATCTTCTCCAGTTTTGTTTTCAAAATTAACTTTCACTGTTCCTTTACCCTCAATTTTTGCTGTTTGATTGTTTGATGCTAGTTTTAGTATTCCGGATTCCTCTTCCAATTTTTCAAATTTTGTTTTATCCGAACACAAGTGTGATGTACTACCACTGTCCATGCACCATATTCCATCAGCGATCGAATGTTCGGAAGTTGTAAGACTTTCTTCAAAACTGTACCAAGTGGATTCAGCCAATTTTGATTTTTGGTGGTTATTTTTATTTTTCCAGCAGTTGTCAGTTGAATGATTTGTTCTCTTACAAATTTTGCATGGTGGAAATTTTGGTTTTCGTGAGTAATCAAATTTTGTGTTTGAATTTTTGTTGTTGAAAGTTTTTGGATTTTTGTTGGAGTAAAATGCTCCTTCTGAGGTATTGGAGTTCTCACAATTTTTTCGAGCGTCTGCCTCTTCTAAAATTTTGACTTTAAGTTCCTCTGGTTTTGGGAGTGTATCTCGGGTTTCAATAGCGATCCGGAAGTTTTCAAAATTTGGTGGTAAACTGTAAAGCATGAGAATGGCGAGTAAATCTCCATGAATTTCGATGTCCATCTCACGTAATTTGTCCACAGCATCTGTGAATAATTTGAGGTGTTCTCTAATGTCATCATCTTGGTTCATTTTTTGTAAAACCAATCGTTTAAGAAGATGTGCTTTACGAGCTGGTCCTTGGCTTTGATAAATCCCTTGTAGGGTGTCCCAAACTTGTTTCGAGGTGTTGCAATTTTTTACCTGTTTTAATTCGTTGGGAGAAATAATTAATAATAGATCTGACCGTGCATTTAAATCGCCGTCAATCCATTTCGCTTTTTCTTCGGCGGTAGCAGTTGCGGCTGGTTCTGGAATCGTTCCATTCACGTATCCCCACAGCTTGTTCTTGATCAGCACTGCCTGAGCTTGAATTTTCCAGGTGTCATAGTTTTCTTTTGATAACGCATCGATTCGATAACCCGAACTTGCCATTTTTACAATTTGAAATTAATTCCGAGCTGAACCTAGAGAATGAGTAGAGCGATACGCATTTCGGGAAACAGCTACAAAATTTATCAATTGCAAACGTGCTGGCGGACCATAACCTTTGCATGCATCCCCTTTAGGAAATACCTAATTTATGATTTGTAAATTGATGACAGTTCAGGTTGAACGCAAGAAGCAGAATGAAATTTAATTTAGAACATTATTTGATTTCCATGAACATTGTATCTAGGGATACAAAGACAATATGACTGACGAGTGTAGTAGCATCTAACAACAAGTATAGTTTCCAACACATACG
>JASJUZ010000287.1:0-373816 GCA_037159825.1 Tupiocoris notatus
ATTGTTTTGATCACATACCGTAAACCGGGGTGACTCTGGTACACTTTTTGAGGTTTTTCTCGTTTTTCGGCATCATAATTATTTTTAATTGCCCGATTTTTTCTTTATTTCAAGAGGCATACATTTCAGGATTATTTCTAGTTTCATTAGATTTTTTTCAGATTAAAATTGTAGGAGTTATGCCATCTTTTGTCTGTACTATTCTCACCCCGTGATTTGGGGTGACTATGGTACACACATTATTTTTGCAGATAAAAACATCTACGAGCGAAGATGTAATGTTTTCACCACATAAATTTGATTCTCCGACTTTTTAAAAACATATCCCACCAAAAAAAGTCGCTGAAACCCCATTTTTTCGGCTCAAAACTCAAAAGTAAAATGAAAAATGAAGGCTATCCTCGGCTGATTGAAAGTTGAACATTTTTGAACGAGTCATGCTAGTTTATTGAGTTGGAAAAGAGGTTTTTATGAACATTTCTGTTATTGAACAGTCTTTTAATTGTTTAACTCATCAGAGGTTTCCTTGCTGTATGCAGAGGTACTCTCAAACTCAACTTTATTGTAGGTATCACGGAGGACAATCACAGGTATTACAGTGCAGTTACCTATGAATGCTTAGCACAAGAAAAACTGAATAAAGAGTGGCTTCCCCAGGAAATATCTAGTGAAAAGAAAGTTTTATTGTGTGGGTGACTACCCCAGGAATAGACAACAACAATCTCCTTCATGAAAAAAATGGTGACTATAGGAACCTACTCCAGGATCAGTGAACTTTTAATGTTTTTTTAACAGTTTCTTGCTTGGGAGATAGGGGAATGGGTGACTCACGCCAAGAGGCCGTTAGTAGTGTCTGGATATGGTTTTAACGGGAATAGGAGCAAGAAATCGTGATCTGACATCATGTACCATAGTCACCCCTCGGGGTGACTATGTGTCACATAGTCACCCAGGATTTGCACTTTATTTGCTCATTGCTACGTAGTTATTCACCCAAGAACAAATCGAAACGTTTCTTGGCATGAATATCTTAGCAAAGAGGTACTTGATACAAAACTAGCTCTTAAATAGCTTGAACAACCCGCAGCATCCGACGACCAAACAACTTTGGCAAGAAACAAAACCGGAGCCAATTATCACCTTTTACCATTTTTATCAACCAAAGGTGGGAAATTGCACATGGAAGCGATTCTGTAGGTGTGGCCACTTGACTAATCAATGCTGACTACGGGAAAAATTGGAACAAGGCGTTCTGTCCACTTTTGAATACGCTAGACGGGTTCAAAGGTGAAAAACGTTCATGTACCATAGTCACCCCGTAAGTCACAAAGTCACCCCGGTTTACGGTACCGTACTTCCGCTCTTTTGCTGTTGAGCTTTTTACAGGCTGCTAAAATCAAGAAGTATTTAATATTTTTTGTAATGGCGAGTGAATGACAGCTGATCTTCACCGCTAGGGTCACATGCCGTACATCCGTGCTATCCAGTAGTTTTTTGGATCAGAAATATTCACATTACCCAAAAGTCAATCTTATTTTACAAAACTTGGCTTTTATTGTAAGGCTCACATACTGTGGAAGCATTGTCAACCTAAGTCGTGCATTTTTCCATTTTTGGTTACCCGGCTTGTTTTTCCATAACAGCTGTTGTAAATTAACGTTGCAGCCCTTGTACGATTTTTTTAATCGTATAATTGGTTATACCAGTTACCGACTCAAACATGGAAGTACTGCGTGATCTATGTGCACCACCGGTTTACATTACTTCAATGAGACCGCTGTAACTCCCTTGTCTACTATAGCGAACTCAAATTTTGTTTTGTATCGTTAGAAAGAGCGTTAAATTTCCCATCAAAAATCCGTTAGAAAATCAAAGTTTGACTAATCTTGGAAATTTCATGTCTTTTTTAATCGCCAGCAGGTAGTGCGGATATTTCCTGCTGTAAGCTCAGAAGTTGACTCAAACACTTTGCTTTCCTACGACTTCCTAGAATTTAGAGGACGAGCATTACTTTTGGCTCTGGACAATGTGGGTTTTTGGTGAAAAATTCATGCACGCTGAAACATAGCGGGATCATAGCGGGGTCTGTATCTTCAACAGTTCTCAAGTTATCGCGGACTTCTCCTCTGTTACAAGTTTGGCCCAGTAGACCTTCCAAAGCCAAGTCAAGTTTGTAATGATGCTGAATTTGCATGCATCGAGAATCGCAAGTTGGAGCAAACTTTGTAAATATTACAGCCTTGTGACACTCTATTGGCTGATGTAATGGAGAAAAAATATCACAATTAAAAAGTATATTAAATTAGTATAATTATCTGATAGTATTATATTGCGAAAAGTGTGTTAGCAAAATGATTCTGAAATGAAAAATACTTCTACACCATATTCAAAGGTGGAAAAATACAGTTCCAATGTTCTCAGAAAGACTGATCAACAGAAACGTCATAACTGCAATCCAGAAATCGTTCCCCTACAATTTTCGAAAGTAAGAAGATACAAAATAATCGCAGGATAAACATGCTCGTTTTCACTCGCTAAGTAACAACCGATCATCACAGGTAAATAAAATTTAATCACCATTTACACGTGAAATGCTTGTAAGAGAAGGAGGAGGAGAGTCTTCATAGCTTACCAAGTATAAACAATTTTTGGAAGTAACATTTCAACAGGTGTAAAATTGCTCTTGTTCAAATAGTACTAGTAGTTATTGATAAAATTGGAAAATACGTTAAAATAAGCACTTTTTGAAAAGCTATGAAAAAGCCACAAGTACAAGTAAGAAAATGTTCACCAAAACCAACAAAAAAAATTCCTGACTCACAGCGATGAAAATTTTTCACTTGGATACCTACAAATAGCAAAAAATACGCCAATGCTTGTAGACAGTGGACCACCTCAAGATACCCATCTATTGAAACCACATAAAACTGAATCTCGGGGTCAACCATTTTGTATCAATGAACAGCAACGTGACCCTTGTGTTTACTGACAGGTGCTGGCTCCGTTATTGTCTGCAATTCGTTACACTAAATAACTGCAATTATCAATCATTCAGGTACAGCAATTCACTTATTGAGATGAATCCAGCTTAAATCACCCACCCACAAAGCAAGCTTGACTTTTCAACAGATAAAGGTGGTAAGAGCATAAAAAATTAAGCTGTTTCCAAAAATGTGATAAATAATCAAATTTAAGTAGCGAACACCTTATCGACAGTTATTGGAACCATGAGATTGTAATCCGCCACCAGTGACAGAAGTGGCAATATCAACGCGGTATACGCTGACAGAATGAACAGCATCGTCAAATTTACAGCTGACATGTAGATTAGATATGAGGAACGTGTAGAACTGATTCGCATAGCGTTGCTTGACATAGACCGAACGTGGGTCCTCCCTAAGTACGCACTGAATCACAGGTAACATCTCAGTTTTCTCCAATTTCTCCAACTGCTCTCGAGCGTTAGGAGTGAAGATGACGTTTATTTGGGTGTTTGGGCGAACCCAAGAGGGAACACGTACAGGCTAAAACAAAACCAAAGTAGCAGAGCAGGTAAATTATAAATGACCAATTATAAACGACTGGCATAACATCTATTTAGTGGGATCCAAATAGCTTACCTGTACCAGAGTATGAACCAATGTGGGACCATCATCATCAGACTCTTCACCATCTGGAGCTTCTCGATGGCCAGGGCAAACACCTGGAGATCCAGGGGCTATGGGTATTTCTCGCACTTCCAATGTGTCTTCTGAAATATCAGAACCCTGCAGTAAAGGGTCATCGTATTGGGGAATGAAGGGTTTGATGTCAAGTACAGGTGTACCATCAAGCATATCCACACCAGAGAAGTAGACGCTATTACCTAAAAATAAAAAATAAAATAACAAAGTGAAAGCACAATTTTGAAAAAGAAATATACAAACTGTGCCGAGTATAGCTATTGCTGCTTTACAAAACAGATTGATTATTTTTTACACAAAGAAAAATTACCCTAAGTATAGCTGACGGAGATACAACTTTTGTGACTTTTCGACCACAGACAGACTAACACACAGGCACTTTTTCAGACAGGGTTTCAGAGTATAGTACTATAGAAAATTTCTTCCAAAGTCACCTCTGTCGCGAATTTGACATTTTGGGCGATCACAATACTTCCATGTTTAGCTCATAAAAATCCCATCTTCCAATTAAAATATGATATCGAAACTGATCATGAGTAGAGGGACTTGTTAATGAAGAAACACCACAAATTCAACACTTCAATAGATTTAGTTATTCACAAAATGTAATTTACCTTCCACCATATCGATCTGCACCAGTGATAGGCCGATAGGACATGGCCGATGAGGAGAACGCGTAGCAAAAACACCAGTTTTCTCTCCACCCAGCCGAGGAGGGGACACTTTAGCGTGAATGTGTTTACTGTTGATTCTATTAAAATGGAAAATAATCCTGAAACAAGTAAAGTTGACGAATGAGTTGAATTCAATTTCGGCCTCACTAAGCACTCATAATTTTAACTAAAGGAAAAATAGTATGACCGTGATGGTTCCAGATTCATCCTCTAACAATGAATTAACATCAGAGAAGATGAAGAACCTCCAGTCGAGGGACACCGTAGGAATCAGTGAAGTAACCTCCAATGGCACAAAACTTCCATTCCTAACTAGTAAATTAAACACTTATCTTTTGAAAGTTAAAGAATTGAATATTATACCAACATGATTAACAAAGTTACATGGTCATTTAAACGGTAACTTACCACATGTGAGAAAAGTCTGAGAGACCTTCAAGTGAATGTTCTGGGTTGGTGAGAATTTTCTTATCAAGGACCAACCGTGCTCTACTGTTGGCGCAAATACCTGGTTGCCTCGGGACTGCTCTCTTCTTAGAAAAAACTGTTGATAGGAATCCTATGGGTTCCAACGTGATTGATGATCCAGACGATGAGGAAGCAACTTGCACTTGGCCGGTAGTTTGTCCGGACTCGCGGCAACTCTCACAAGTCCAGGATTTCATTATAGTGGTCAGTTTTTCCACTTCTTTCTCCTGAGTGATTTTCAGGGTACGAATCTGTTTCCTGAAAGGCAAATATAACTTTCAATATACTATACATCCCGGCTGGATCATGAATAAACGAAAATCGCCAGCTGATCGAATTTCGTAATAAAGTCGATGATCTTTGTAAATCATATGTGAAGCAAAGTTAAAAAGAACAATTAACCTCAGTATTCCTTTTTTCAAATCGTTGTAGCGCCGATTGAGACATTGAGAAATTTTGTCTACTTTTTGTATGGAGTGGTCAACTTCGTAACACGCATAGTTTTTGAAACATAAGCCAGCAAAAAAAGTAAAAAAATTTGAGGTCTTTTTAAAGCGATTTCTGACCTAAATTTAACTCGGAACAGAGGTCAAACCGACCAATCAATTCGTCTCCAGCACCCCAAAACTAAAAACCTTTGAAAAAATCACAATTATATTTTATTTTTGATTTGAGATAGACCTAACTTCTGGTCTACAATCACATTTGAGCATCCTAAAACAGCTTAACGAATAATGAATGATATAAGAATACGAAAGATTGAAGTAAACCTACCTCAGATTACATATTTCATCCCTGGCTGTCCTCAGCTCCTTCATAATAGCTGTTAATGTCACTTCGCGTACTCGTTCCATTACCGGATCAGTGATTTTGACGAATATCCATCAACCTATCTAACCACGGCACGTTGAGTTTCGCGTTAAGCGACTTCGTTCTGGTCGGTTCACTTGTGGACGCAGAATTGAAACGAATTGACATGAGTATTGCCCAAGCCGGCAAGTTCAAAATCGCTATATAAAATCGAGTGAGCAGAAAATAGAGGCACGGTTAATAGGACAAAATCTTCGAGTTACATACTAGATAATACATATGAAAAATGACATTTTAGACAAGTTCATCGCTGGAACGCTGTCAGTGACTCTGACGTATTTGTTAACCTCTCAAAACCTCCTAATTTTTCGAGTTGGCGGTTACCAGCCATGCGATACTGCACTATCGATAAATGTAATCGATACTTCTCCAACTATCGATAGTTGTTTGAACTATCGAAAGGACGGTTCTTGAACGATCGATTCGCGATGAACTCGCTTTCGAAATGAAAATACTGCTGAAGAAAATTTTCTTCATTGAGCTAGGCTTTATCAATCTAAAACTGCCTTTAGAGTTAAACTATACGAATATGGAAATTAGTTCCGGTCCCAGGAGAGAACAAAACAGTTACCAATTTTCCTCATAGATGATATCAGGCTGTTCTCGTGAATCAAGAAGGGCCAGTAATCGTTCACACTAGCCGAGTTGAAAATGAAGCTATGAAGTGATAGCCGGACCACTTGCTCAGGTCAAGACCAGATGACGGCCCTGAGACTGGACTTCGTCAATCAATCCCACACATCAGAGAGGAAATTTTTCAACTCTACTGGAACATGGGTGTGAGTTGTGCCCGTGTTTTACTAGCACAGGTGTAAGTAGGATCATGGGTGTGAGCGATACATTTTAATTTAAACTGATATGGGTTTGAATTGAACTAGGCCTCGGATGTGATTGGTCTGCAAGGTCAATTTATTGTCTTCTATTTGATGTTTATGCCACTGAGAGTAGATTTTCCCAATATTCCTGAAATACTTCTGTCCAAGATTTCACGGTGCTCGGAAAGGAATGTTCAGTGTTCGAATGTGATTTTGAAGTGCCGTATCTTCTTCTTGGGGTTGAATAGAAGTCGCATTATTTATCTAAATCGACCATAGATCATCAGCTTCGTCATCAGCTTTAACCGTTTAGGGCCAGATAACGTTGTACCACCTACCCATAATGGGAATTAACAGAAATGAGATCCACCTCTCCCTCCATCAGACGATTTTTACTCCATCAAAGATGATTTTTCATCAACACCCTGGAGGAATTTTTGAGCCAGGAAGGAAGTGTGCATTATTAGACTTTTCACAATGGTATAACAAAACTTACTATCTTCAGGTTCAACCGTTGAACTTACACGAGCTACGTGCACAAATAGCTTTTGCTTAAGAACTAAGAGACATCCAAGAGAGATCTGGTGAATTTTCGTCTTCCTTATTATAAATTCTGACGATGCTGTTACCTGTGATTTTTATACATCTTCGAATTCGCCTGGATTGTCAATGCCAGTTTTTAAATAGACAGTCCCACAGATGGGGAAAACAACTTTCAATGTTTAAAGTAGAAGAAACTAAATTGAGGATCAACATTTCTTGAAATTTCATACAATGAGTTTAATTGGTAAGATGTTTTTTGAAACAGATTGAGTAAAATTGGCCTATTTGAGTCAAGAGGTAATAGTACTACGGCCAGTTTTAACTCTGATACAGCAAACCAACAGAAGATTACTGAATGTTTCCGCTCTGATGAAGTAATTTTCTGCCAGCCTTGCTCGTATCTTATGGCAACTAGTCGCTTTCAATTTTCTTGCATCCTTTGTCATGTAGATCCTTCCAGTATGCATGGTTCTTATTAAGATGATTGATGAGTTCAGGAACACCTAGGAGAACTGAAACAGTAGAAGATCCAGAGAGGTAAAACAAATTGCGGTACAATAGTTACGAGGGCTAAAGGAAAAAAAAAACTCGTCCATTTACTACGTACACATGGAAGTACCTATCAACCAGTTGATTGTAGATGTTGTTCAGAAAAAGTTGTGAACAACTGGTTAGACTTAGTAATAATAACAATGGCGTGTAGTATATATTGTATTCTTACTGTCCCATTCCCTCATCATATCATTGACGAATATTGTAATGAACGCTAATTGAGTTGCAGGGATCGAACAGCTTTGCCGATCAAAGGCTTCCATTACCAATGGATAATTGTTTGCCTTCTCCTCATCAGCCTGAAAAAGAAAGATATACTTTGCATAGTTAAACATTAAACTTGCACTTAATTTCAGTCTTCAATCGAAAATTTGTAATCGCCAAAGAAAAAAAAAAGACCCCCCCAGTCACCAAGATGTTCTTTGGATATTCGGATTCTACGCACTTTGAAACGTAAAACATCAAATTTGACAGGGTTGGCATTTTTTTGTGGAGCGATTACAATGGTTTATAATTGAATATTAAACCAAAAAGGACGTCACCCGTGGGATCTCAATACATCGATGGTCTGGCCCTACATCTCCGCTCTTCGTGTAGTGCGTGTGATCATTGTGTTGATTTTATAAAGTTTATCCATTTGAATAGTATGGTATTTATTTCATATAAAATGTGGTAAGTTTTTGAATCTTCAAATGTCTCCTATTTTCGAACGAAACATTTCTTCAACGTTCAATGATATCCTATGTTCGTAATAGTGACACAGCTACCTTCGACAACTTGATGACCAAAAGATACAATTAGAAAACACTCCACTTTCCCCTGTTTATGGTGTACCTTTTGAAAAATATTGGTCGATTAACATGAAAAATGTCATTCATAACTGGAGAAGCCATGTTTATTTCAGCGCTCACGGACGTTTTTTGAACTAAATTCATTGCATTTTATCTCCTTGGTCTTGGTATTATCCGCCATCTTAAAAAACAGTTGAAATGTGTCGCTTCATGCACATGTACGAAAACAACATTATAGTCAATAGTCAAGTCAAGTCAAGTCATTGTTCGCCATTCATTGAATACACGCAGTTTCAGTTTCATAGTGCGCGAATCGGTTATTTACCTGGTCCTCCGTTAGTCAAATTCAATTCAATTTTCCAGCAAAGGCCTGTACTTAAAAATAACTTTAAATTATTTCATCCATTTTGACTGCTTGAAATGAATATTGTCGCATGTATTCTTGATCTATGCATTATTTTATTTTATTTTATTTTTTATACCATAAATGCCCTGCCGAGCTTCTGACATTTGTGACAATATAGTCAGTTTCTGCATTTTCCTCAACCGCAATCTCAAATTTCGGGAAACTGTAATCGTGTTGAAATATTATGATTGGGTGATATTTTCAAATCTGGGACAACATTCGAAATTACCCGAACAATCAGCTTTTCGAATTCTGAGCGGACTCAGGTAAAAATGAATTGGTTCATGGCGAACAAGGCCTAATCTCAACGCCATACATACGTAGAAAATGAATTTGCAAAAGTTCCAAAAAAACGAGTTTTCAAAAAAGAAAAACGGAAGTTATAATTTGTGGATTTAAAAGGAGAAATGGCGTTTCAACGCAAAAAAAAGACTTTTTTATTGAATATATTAGCGTTTTCTCACAACTATCGGCTCTACTTCTTACATAGCGACCGAATAAAATAATCCGGAATAAAATGAAAATCGTATAATGAACGACACGAACTATGGCAAATCAAATGATGGAGACACCCCTCAGACTGCTGACCGAATTCAAGTGGAGCGAACAATTAAGCAAAATAGATAGAACTGGGAGAGATAGTACTGTCCATCATTAATCCCTGACACATGACGTTGTTACGTTTAAATAAACACATTTTTCGTTCTGACTGAGTTGGTTGCTCCCAGGATTGGCATCTAGCTTGTTGGGCCACATTGTGTATTCTTGCTTACCTGTTGGAAATATTCTTCGCATATCCGCGCCGTCCACTGCTTGCAAAGTTTCAAAGGTCTCGTTGGATTCGCGACGTCCGCACACTTTATTACCATTCTTCTCAATACGATTATATCATCTGATGTCATATCCGTTGGCTCGACAGGTTTCACGCCCTTTGAAACGAAGAAATGTGTAGCGATTAATCAAAGGAAAACAATTAAGTGATGGCGCGTTATTCGAATTCGAAGGGCTGATTAAGCATGCAAATATTTAAAACGTGATTCGGGGATATTAATTTTATCAAAATATTCTATCTGAAATTATTTATGGATTATGCGAAGAAAAATTAAGGTTACCTAAACAGTCTTGTATCGAACTTTTGAGATTGTCTCCTGGCATTTTTCTTTTTTTTTATTGTTGACGATTTTTTTTCCAGTTCTGATTTATTTTCATAAACACATTTACTTTCAGATTCACCTCGTCAATTTTCGTAGAGATTTTTATCATAGACCTCTACTTTAAGTCATTTGAAACATTGGATCCTGGAGTTTAGCATCCGGCCGAAGAATCGAACAATCGTTGATCCAGAAATGTTCTTTGGTGAACATTTCGTAGATAAATCTCGCGCTGTTTTCACATGAAAGCGATATCGGCGGGCTGACAGCATTTATTGAATTCTATGTTTGCATGCATGCTGAATGCAGTAACATTGACTCACCAAATTTGTGTGTGTGGAGGGGGGTTGATATTTTACTTTTTGGGTGACTACAATGGGGATAATCAACATTTTAAAAGATGCCATAGCACATGGCCAATGCTCAGGAGCATAGATCGCCAACAAACCGGTATTTAACAACACCGGCCAATTAATTGATTCATGTTCCAGGCCTAGCGCATAATTTTTAAGGAATTTAGTGCTGTGTTCTAATTGTTTTTATAATTAATTGACAAACGTTCAGTTCTAATCCAATACTCTTCGATTGCTAAATATTCTGGTATATAGGATCATATAACAGTTCACAATGAGACAGAATAAGTTTCAGTTCCATCGGGAATGACAGAGTTCGATTTTACCTTCCCAAGAACACTCGATAACATCATTAATACACAAATTTATTTTCCCGACCTTTTGACCTGTGTCTTCGGGGCTCTTCTTATAAATAGTCGCGAATTTGGAGTAATGCTCGATGTGCCTCATCATGTCAGTGGACATAATCAAATCAACAATCATCGCTCTTGCACTCGAGTAGGAATTCGCTGGCAACCCTGAAACATAGTGCTTGTCTAGTAGCGAAGAGGAAGAATTACAGAGCTGATCACTACGAAATTAAAAAAAAAAAAAAAAAAAAAAAAAAAAAAAAAAAAAAAAAACATGTGTGCACAGGTCACACAATACTTCCATGTTTAAGTCGGAGAAAAGGTCGGTACACCTTAACGAATCAGGAAATATTAAGAAATTTATGTAAGCGGCATATTGACATATTGATTTTCAATATGTCAATATGTCGAATTCAATATGCCGCTTTTTCCCCTCAAAGTTAACTTTGAGGAAGAAAAAATAAGCAGCATATTGAATTCGGTAGACTGAAAAAATAAAGAGGTTGGAAAAATAAATCATCAATTGAGCTTTCTTCAAGCAACCAACATTAGAACGGTCGTGAAAAATCCTTGCCGTGGATATCTCAATTTGAATTTTATGAAAAATCGAACGTCATGCACCTGCCGTAAAAGAAACATCAAGACAAGAAAGAAGTCCCCGATCGTTCAAGTATACGTATTTTTGCGGCCTCTGAAAATCGAAATATAAAATACGCGCTGGTGAAACTAAAAGCGCGTAGCGAGAAAAAACTGAGCCAGACGATAAAAATCAAGCGTCATAAATATAATACTTAGACGTTGTGAAATTATCACTCTCATAGCTTGCAACAATAATGGATCGATCATATCTCATATCTTGAAAGTATTGTGCGTTATCCAAGATCTAAATAACGGCAAGTTTTTGGACTTTCACTGGGAGTATATGATTTGAAACTATCATTGAAAATAATTTATTTTTCAAGGAGATAAGATGACTTTTATCACTTTTCAACCACAGACGAAAAGACACCGCGAAACTTTTCTAGAAACCTTTTCCGATTATGTTACTATGAATATTTTTTTCCAAAACCACCTCCGTTTTGAATTGGACTCTTCCATTTATTACGGAAACGTGGAAGTAAAAAGTTGATGTGAACATTATCTCGTTGTTGAAGTACTCTTCTCAATTGGTAATTTAGTAGCTAGTCGCAAAAATAGCGGAGTATACGTACCTTTGAATATGTTCACACATTCGTCGGCGAGCGTGAGGCGAAATGTGAGTGACGCATGGTGTTGCTCAAGAACACTCGTATCGTTGTATAGTAAGGACAACACAGCACCACTGTTGTTCAGGAAGTGACTGCAATGAAAAATAAACATGGAAATCCACGTTGATTTGATAATAGCCTAAATCTGGTACATTTTTAACCGAGATTTTTAGTTTATTGTAATAAACCAATGTAATCGCCCAAGAATTTTTTACTTTCTAAATTTAGCTTTTAATTTGGAAATTTAGAAAAATAAAAATGATTAAAATTACAATAGTTGCTACGGAGTTTTTTGCTATAGTTACCAATCTGTTTTTCGGTGGGAACATTCGCAAATATTCGGAATAATTACTATCACAATTGGATAATCTTCTTAAATCAATATTGAAGTGAAGGAATAATAAACCACTGTACAATCATTTGCAGCGTTTTTATCAGTTGAAATTGGATCGAAAGTTTTCCCAAGCGTAAAACTAAATATAAATCACATTCAATGACCATAAGTGTCTAAAATGCAAGGGGAAGAAGGTTGAGGAACAAAATCTGGGGATAACATCCTTTATGTGATAGAATCGCTATAATATGGAGGGATAAACGCCTCCATTAATTACTGAAATACCCTGCAAATGATTGTACGGCGGTTAATTATTCTTTTGCTCCAATAATGATGTGAGAAGACCATCCATTTATGATAGTAACTATCCCGAACATTTGTGAACGTTTCCACCAAAAACTGGTCGTTTAATCATTCATAATAAAATTTAAAATAAAATCATTTCATAATGAAATTATTGAAAATAATTAATTTAATAATTTTACATTATGGAATTCATGTTTTGTTTCGTGGGCATCTTTTTTTCTTTTTTTTTTTTAACTAGCTCTATTTCGATTAAATTTTTAAGGATCATGCCTATTATACCAAAGATGGTACCATACCGATTTAATTATCTTTGAATCAGTAGTAAGTCCTAATTTATTGGAAATCACGCCATCCAATGATCTGATCATGCTCAAATTCGGAGGATGTACAGAGACAGAAACACCAGCAATCAGAACTCACCACGATCATTGAACGATAACCTGAGCACATGCGCGAGTGTAAAATTCTCTTTGTTCCTCGTGTCCAGCATGACTTCCCACCCAGATTACGATAACATTGCCAGGGATTATCTGGATTATTACCTTTATACATCCCTACTATAATGTCAGCAAGATTAGCTCAGGATGATTGATGGCCAGAAAGCTTCTTCAGTACCCTTGAAAGAGTATTTCTCTCTCGTTATGGCGGAGTTTAGTTAATCGTTTTCAAAAAGGACCATTCTACGAACTGGTCAAATTATCCCCATTCTAGCCACGGATAGAGCGGGAAAAACGTTTTACGTCAGGACAACACTGTGTTATTAGATTCTTTCTTACTTGTTCTTTCCAGGATGGTCAATGTCATGGCAAACAGCAGCAATGAGGCAGCACACTTCTGTCAGCTCGTCGAAAAACATTCTCGGTTTAAGCTTGAGCAGGAAATACGCAGTGGCTTGCAGTACGTCAGCTGCGTGAGTTGAATTGTGATAGGGAACATTTCTATTATAATTTGCCTCCATCAAGTCGAGCCACATATGGAGTGTATTCCAATCAGTGTTTAAAACCTTGCATGCGTCAAAAAGAGCAAATATCTTCGAACCGGTGCAAATGAGTGGCCTGAAAAAGAACACTACTCATTTAAGTGCAGAAAACTGTGATTTTTATCTATGAAATTCTGCAAACGGCCTGATGGCTTATATTGAGAATGAATCGTTTCCAACTGTGATACGTAAGTACTGCTACATGATTTCACCTGCTATTGGACAATTTTTCGACGACGATTACGTCGTAGTCCCAAGTGTCTATTTTTTTCAGCGCTTCACGAATTTTTTTCGAAGTTGGCACAATCACACCTGCATTTTTCTTCGCAATTATTTGCGCCTTGAATGTTGGTTCGTTCGAGCTGCCAACTGGCATCATAGCTGAGGTCGATCCTTTCTGGATTGAAGTAAAAAAGGTCGGGTAAGTGGACTAAAGTAAGTATATCATTAGAGTGACTGGCTTTGTTTCTCAAAGCTCCGTTTTATAGGTTTTTGATTGTTCGAAATTTAACTTACGTTAATCAGAGCTCCAATCAGATTCGTGGTGAGTGGATCTTCTCTCATCATACTGTCCGCTTTCAGTTGCGAAGTGTACAGTTCTGTTGTTCTCAGAATGTCCATTACCTGTCAATTTTTTTCTCTTATGATTGATACTAAAATTGCATACGTATCACGACAGAAAGCATTTGAGTTTCTTTCAATACATGTATGGGATACAAGGATGCTACTACTATAAAAATTAATATTTTCCAGTGTTTGAACCGCTTGAATATGATAGTGCTATCAACCTCGTATTCAAATGAGAGGCGATTTCCTGTTTATACTAAGTATATATAAAATATGCTAAGTTCGAGGGATATCCAGAAAATAAGGTTACAACTGCTGCCAAAAATCGAAAAGTGCATATATTTTAACCAAATTTACAGTGTATGTTCCAAAATATATGTTTATTTTTCGACATGATCGCCATCCCGATCAATACATTTTTTTCAGCCTCGGCACGAGCTTTTGCATACCCTTGTCATATACGCTTCGCTCCACCTTTGAAAGCCAATTCTTGACAGTCTCCATTACCTCCTCGTCGTTAAAAAAACGTTTTCCACCCAAGAATTCTTTCAATTTAGTGAAAAGAAAATCTGAGGGTGCAAAGTCCGGAGAATATGGTGGGTGGGTCACAATATCCCATCCAAAGGATGCAATCAGGGCTTGGGTCACACGAGCGATATGGGGTCGGTCGTTGTCGTGAAGGAGAGACACACCACGAGTCAGCATTCCCCTCCTTCTGTTTTTTATGCTGTTCTTCAACTTTTTAAGGGTTTTGCAATATGTGTCAGCATTGATGGTTGCCCCTCTGGCCTTAAAATCCACCACAACAAACCTTTTCGGTCCCAAAACACCGACGCCATGATTTTCCGCTCTCAGAACTGGACTTTAAACTTTTTTGCAGATGGGGAATGGGTGTGGCGCCTTTTCTGGGACTGCCTTTTTGATTCTGGGGTATGGTGACACACCCAAGTCTCGTCCCCAGTCACTATTGAGTCAAGGAATGCTTCTCCCTCCATTTCATAACGCTGAAGAAATTCACCTGAAGCCAAAACACGATTTTGGCGATGTTCTGGAGTAAACATTTTCAGAACCCATCTCACGCACAACTGCCTGTAGTCCAATTTTTCCGAAACAATTTCACCCATAAGGCTTCGCGAGATGTGTGGGAACATTTCATGAAGTGTCAATGGTCACTCGACGATCACTGCGAAGTTGTTCGTTCACTTGCTGCAGAAGCTCTTCTGAAATGAGAGATGGCCTTCCACTCCTTTCTTCGTCGTGAGTGTCCCTGCTACCTTCCTCAAAAAGCCTAACCCACTTGAAAACATGTTGACGTCACATTACCTCAGGTGCCCACAAGCTGACGATGGATTTCGGAAGCAGATTCGTGACGCATGGTCAGGAACTTGATGACTGACCGAATCTCGCATCGGCGGTTGGTGGAGGTAACAGCACCTTCAGAGGTTGACGGAAACTGCTCCGGCGACGCCTTTTCTCAACTGACTGACACGGGGTTTGGCTTATTTTGACCATCACGAACCCCTCTACAAGCAGGTATGCCACTCATAACGAAAAAATTCCCTGTGCTCTTCAGGGGACTTGTAACCTTATTTTCTGGATATCCCTCGTACTATAGAAGTATTCATTCCATTCCCTGTTAGACGATGAAAATATTTTTTATAATAAATAAATTTTCTAAAAGGTAGTCTTTCAAAGTCGGTCATTTCCTACCTAAGCATGGGAGTAAAAAAAAATTGCTTTCATTCTCTTCTATGTCAGCGAAGGCTTGAAACTTAACTTGACGAAAATTTTCAGGATTAGGAACCCATAGGTTTTTATTGGCGCGATTAACATGTCTTGGAATGCTCAATGGTGTTCATCAAACGAACGCCATGCAGTGTACTTTTCTAACCAATGACTAAACGTTCATTTTTGGAAGATAAATATATGTTTTTGTGTTACAAATTAATTCTGAAGTCAGAAAAGCCTGTCCCTTCATTGAGCTAATTCGCATAGGTTAGAAGTGCATTGTCCTAACTGGAAGCTAGGAATTAGGAAAGGGGTGATTGGGGGAGGGGGTATTCTTATGCATTCGTGCCCTCGGTAGAATCGTTGTTTACCTCTTCAATTTTTTGGAACACGTGTATTGAGGATGAGAATTCTTGAGCTTCGCAGAGCAGTGAAAACACTTTAGTAATTGGAGCTTCCAACGGGAGACTATGCAGTTTAGCCAAGCTTTGTCTTCGTGCAGATCCAGCTGAAAACGAGCTTCATAAGTGATTCAAGAAATCGCATAGGAAAGTTATTAATTTTTTGCTGATAAAAGCTGCTACAGTCAAATTACGTTGCGTCTGATTAGGACGAGCGTCAGGAAGATTGATGATTTAAAAATATTCGTGCCTACCGTTGTACAAATAGTATTGGTCATTGAACATTAACCTTCACTGATGAGAGACTTCTTGTCATAGGAGCCTTTACGAAGGGACGAGACGCTCCCTCGGGACAACTGTAAGTCAAATGGGATTTCCATCAGATGCACGAAGAACCCCAATTGTCTGTAACCAATAAGTGTTTGAAGATTTAATTTAAATTTAAATAAAAGTTAGTTTCCCTCTGAGTAATATATTTTGAGTGTATAAAAAAAAATCATATTCTTAAATAATCATAATTTCGCTTCTCGTTGAAACATCAACTGATCTTCCAGTTGATATCATCTTAAACGTCAAGGCATACTTCTCCGTAATATGTAACAATCTATCAACACACTGGTGTAATGTTTGTGTTATGTATTCGCAAGGTTTTTTTACACCAATTTCTTACACGCGTTTGTCACGTCCAAATTTTGTGCCAACGTTTGATGAAGAATAATTAGGTACCTAGTTAGTTTTCCCTTCAACTGGCACTTACTCGACGGAAGAATCAATTGGTCGGGATCGACAAGTTAGCGGAATGCTCTCCCCATTTTTGGTGCGCATTCGTATTCGTCCTGTCCATTCGCATCCCTGTTCCAAAGTCTTCATCAACGAGCTCGCATCAAACGAATCCTGAACGGTTGCGCTGAACGGCTGACCGGTTATCTCTTGCGTCGAGTACTCCAAAGCTCTGGCCAATGAAGAATTCGCAAACTGGACGAAAATGTAAATTTTAGCCCGTACATGTTCAACAGCCGGCCTTACCGTAAGCCAAATTGAGCTAGAATCTATTCTAGTTGACATTTTTTGAAAAGTTACGACTGTTAGTCCAGGAGCCAAAAGGTTTTCTTGTACAAAAATTGTTGCACCTGAAAAAACCTGAACTTTTTTCCACTTTTTCGCCAACATCTCAAAAATCATGAATATTCCGAAGATCTACTATAATCTAGGTTGACAGAATTTCGTAAAAATATTCTCCTCATTGCTGAAACTCGGACTATTGGAATCAGCGCAACACACTAATTTAAAAAAAGAAGGCCATTGACGAGCAGTAGTGGCATAAGTGCGCTCGCGACACCCAATAAACACGATGTTGATTTACATTCTTACTCAGTGATAGATATATCTAGGATTTTTTTTATATTCTACTACTTTCACGAAGTTAACAGTAAAATATTAAACGTCGAAAAAATCGAACTTGGAACGGAGGTGAACTTAGAAAAATAAATCATAATAAGTCTAAGAAAAACTATCAGAACAAGAGTGTGGTTATGGTAAAATGGCAAAATCGGACGTCAATAGATTTTGGAAAACACGTAGTCCTACTTCCGTATTATTTTTTCTACTAGATGCTATAATCAATGTATTTGAGCGCTCGAGGAAATGAAATCCGCATCTAGGCCGCTCCCGAATTCGCCCAAACTTTAGCGTTATTCCCATTGGTGGTCATATTTTTCTTAAGCGTTTTTCTCAAACAATAGAACAATTTTCCCAGCCTCTATTTCAATACAAAAGGAGGTCTTTGACAGAAAACCCCAAAATTTGGCTTATTGTCCAATTTGAACCAAGCAAAACATATTGTCGTCTTTTTTGGAGTTATAGTTCAGCACAATCACTCCAATTGAGTTCATAGATGGAGTGGCACGTAATGCAGGGTTTACAAGCATCCGTCGATGCGTTTGCGTTGATGCGTTTCGCATTCTGATTGGCTTGGGATAGCGTTCAAAATACAGTGTATATGTACACAATCAAAATACAGAACGCAACTTTGCTTAACACCCAACACCCCCCCCCCTCCCTAAATTGAGCAAGATCGATCTCGTGTTGGGGTTATTAAACTTGAATATTAGTATGGTAGTTCACAAATTGGAAATATTTTTTCCATTTTTTGTAACATTATTATCTGAAACTTCAATAGCTTACCCACTCATCGTGTAATTTATCATACGCTTCTCGTGTAAATGAGTCCCATCATGTGTACTTATTTGCTCAATGAATAGAAGGTATTAGTAACCTTTCGATGTATTCGCGCCAAACTTTTCAAGTCGACGTGGGAAAATAATTCATTATAACTGGTTCGCAAACTATTTAACAGGATAATGACTAGACATTAGGAAACATAATATAAATTACTTGTATACGATGAGAAGAATCGGTGATGACGATTAATTCACGAACGTCGTTGATTACTGCGAGAACTGATTGGTGAAGGTTCAAAGGTGGCAGCGGGTCCGGCTTGAAATTTATCGATAAAGTATTGCTTTTAGAGAATGCATAATTATAATCATCACAATTTTAAACTATTTTTTTTTCTTTTAAGTTCACTAATTGGTAGGCGCAAGGAAAAGTACGGTTCGCATTCGATTCGTGCCTAGACTCCAAATAAGTCTAGTGATCATAATAATAATCTAATACCAATGGTTTGGCGTGGCATCCACGAAAAAAAGCATAACAAGTAAGTATAGTAAAAATCTAATGGAACGACTCCTATTTCATAAACGATTGTTACAGTGTACAATTTGAATAATGCCTGTGGTTATTGAATGTTCCAAACCGTTTGAGAAGATGGCTTTCATAATGCTCAAATAACACCTTTCTTAGTCCACTGCTGTTCTGAAATATTGATGTTACCGTCGGGATATCAAAAGAATAAATGCATTTAATCACTCGCAACATATTTCCTCTTTCAATCATGTTGATTGAAATGAAGAACCGTTTTCCATGTTCGCATTCGAAAGTGTACACTATCGCAAGCACTGGAACATTTTTCCAATAGCAAAATCCCCGAGAAATTTACAGTTGAATCCAATTTTTGAAAAATTGAAACACGCAAATAGTTTTTCGTTTTTGAGATAGGTAACATAAGCAAAGGTCGAAAATCTAGGTTTTTTTTGGTTTTTTTTTTTTTTGCTTTTCTTAGAACGCGAATTGCTCGGGCGCGATCCGACAGAATTGCAACTTTGGCCTCAACTACATTTAGGATTTTGATAAACATTGTTCACTCTTTGGTTACCTGTTTACTGGATTCCTCTTTGCTCGAATTTTTTTATTTTATCTTATTTCAAATTTCCTGTTTATACTAAGTATATCTTTACCCATGACGTTGATTAGGTCGGTAATTTTTCATATATAAATAATTTTTTATCGCTCAGAAACCATCCCCTGAACTGTATACGACAACATATACGCTATTTTAGATAGCTAGTAAACAATACTTCATGATTCCTTGAGAAAAAAGTCAATTTGAAAATATAGAACACACTCTCTGAGAATTTTAGCAATTGCTTCTAGCTTACCTTGGCGTCAGAGCTAGGCCACGGACCTGTAAATTTTTATAAATAGTCAATTAATACAAATATCTCCTGCAGGTCAACTGGAAATATCACGCACCAGATTTTAACGGAAAATGACGGATATTTACGATCAAGGAACTAATAAGGCATTGAACATTGATCATATTTGTTCGCGAGAGTACGTACCAAAACCACACGATGGTTTCGAACCCCTGCGGCTCAAGCTGCAACCCATGTTGAGCTTGCTAGTCCTTCAACAGATTCAAATGAAATGTCACAGAATAATGTACAAACTTTTTATTTGCTGATTAATTAAATTTGATGTAATTATCCTTAAGTTGGTTGCTTAAA
The DNA here is from genome assembly GCA_037159825.1 of Tupiocoris notatus. Classification (NCBI taxonomy): domain Eukaryota; kingdom Metazoa; phylum Arthropoda; class Insecta; order Hemiptera; family Miridae; genus Tupiocoris; species Tupiocoris notatus. The sequence goes on from JASJUZ010000287.1 coordinate 20,124, forward strand.
CAATTTTTTCTCGAAAAAATATTAAAACTTGTTGGCGTTCTAAATACCCTTTCGAAAAATCACGTTTTGCAACAAATTTACGCGCCATCCTCATATAACACCCACAAACCGTCTCTCCAACCACTCCCGAAAGTTGTGAAAGTTTTTAATGCCAGTGAACTCTGAAGCGCCCTCAACTTACAGAGATTCGAATTTGAACTTTTAATATCCTTTTAGGCAATAATTGAAAATACGAAAATTGGTACTCATCGGCTCGCCGAAAAATGTTCTCCCGAAAACACATTTATTTTATATAAAGTTATACATCGGGCCTCTACAATGCTATTATTATTATTTTTGGACCCTCTCGCTTGGCCTTACTTAAAAAAGCTACACTCAACAGTAGTTGAACCTACCGTCTTTATCAGTTATATTAGTGAATGATTCTTATTCTCAGGTTAACATAATATCAAATTAAAAAAAAAACACATTTTCCATAGTATACTATACTTTCTGTACAAGTGACTCTGTCAAAAATCGCCATATCCAAAAATTGAATGTCATTTTCAGAAAGTGTTCTCCCAATACGGGCTTTTTGCACTTTTCTGTGTTTTACTTTGACGACGAATTAGAGTATTGTTACTTCGTAAAACCATATTCATCTAGTGGTTACCGTCTACTGGACCGTAGATTGTGATTTTTATTATAGACATGATTTTACAAAATAACCAAAACTCACCTTTGCCACCATAGTAAAACACGGATAAGTACAAAAACTCCCTAATAAGCCTATTTAACCAGGCGTTATTAGATTTTGGATGAAACACAATACCACGGCGATATAATCGCTCAAGGTTTTTCTAATTTGGTTTTTACTGGTCTCAAGAATGCCAGGATTTGCTCTAGGTCTGGTTGTTAGTTATGGACGACTTTTAATTTTTACCGTTAGGGTCGAAATCCATAGTTCAGCGATGTTAGCATTTTTTAATTTTTGCGTGGTCCATTTCACGGGGTTGGCATAAGTTCATCGAGCATTTTTGTGAAGAGTCCCGATTAATGTTATTTGTTTGAAATGGAGCTGAGCGAGAATTAGTATTCCCAAGATTAGCTATTGTAGGCAGTGTATAAGATTAAAATCAACAAACTTTGATATATTTTATGTTGTTTCAATTCGACTATAATTGAGTAGCTACCCCCCCCCCCCACAACAATTTTCTCTACAATTATAGACTGAAATATGAAAGCTTGGGTAGTGTAAGTGTTAGGAACATTTCTCTCCTTCGTTACTGTACAACAAACTAAGTAACATCGAAGGTAACAGTTGATCTGCTTACCTTCAGGCACACTGCAATGCTACATTGGCCATTGAGGTGAAGATGCGAAGATGATCCTCCGGGAATAGGCCATTCCGTTTGCGCTAGATTCAACACAATCCAATACACTTAAAAAGTATGCTTTTTATTATTCGCAGATTTTGAAAACGACGTCAAGCGACATTCTCTCGTGTTTCAGGTTTTTTTCGTCTAGCGCTCAAATAGTGGTAGCGCTCTCGCCTCTACGGGCCTCTCCAGAAACAACATTTTACCAAAAGACGAACGCTGTTCACGATTGATACTTGGCAGCCAATATAGAGTATTTTTTTTACAGGAAGCAAGCCCGTATTGGCGGAAGCGCTTGAAGGAAATACTATTAAACCAATAACAAATTAGTAAGTCGTAGCACTTCTTTTCTCATCTACACCCTCTCAACAACATAATGTAAAAATATTCTCCAACTCCTCCGTTACCTGTTCAAACAAATACTCCTACGGCACACAGCATTTGAACAAAACTTGAGCACTAGAACCAAATGATAATTTTTCGCTATTTCCAGTCTCACTTTGTCAAACCACTCGCTAAACTGTCGAAATATTAATAACACTAAAACTGGCCCCAAGGAAGGAAAACGTATTTACCTTTGTAGAGTAACGATTAGTCGAAGTCAACCGAGTAGGAGGCCAGACATGAACCAGAGATTATTATTCTTGAAGCGTGTTTGTTTGTTTGTAGAGTTACGCGCCACCGGACCAGAAATAATCATAATACTCATTGATACAGTTGGTTGCTTGTAATACAAACTAATCCTTAGTGTTGAAAATAAGTGAACCGAGAAAGATTCCAGTATATATACTAAGTGAGTGTAGTATTAATTTCGTTTTGCAGTTGCGCTCACTACTATTTCACACCGTGTAGGTAGGTATATCCACACGGTCCCTCGACCGCCCTCCGTTCACTCCGAAACTGGTCTTATTTCATTTCTCATCCAGTAAGGCTAGCTCGGATTTGGCAATTTCCTTCTGTCTTACGACTCAATCGGTTATCACGTCTCCGCATGCCCTCGCGTCTTGCGTATTCGCTAAAAATTCGCCACTCGTTTGCATCAATTAAAATATTTAAATAACGAGATAGAAACGAATTATAACTAACCTTCGTTCGTTTTTAAGGCCACTCAACCACGAAAATTGCGTAAAAATAGATACACTATAACAGTTTGCGTGAAGGTTTAGGTGATTTACATTCTAATTAATTAACAAAGACGGAGCTATTGGCATTTTATTATTGAATATTTTTCCAGTATTCTATTCCTTCGAAAGAAGAAAAAATAATAGCAATTACTTCTTCCTTGCATTATGCACTGATTCAAATTACATTCAGTCGGAATAAAAATGAGAAAATATATAGTGTGCTCAAAAATTAAGGAGGTGGCGAAATGATTCTGTGATAAAACAAACAAAATCATTCTGTGTTCTAAGATAAATTCATAATTATGGTCCATTTCGCAAATAAACAATTGTCTCGTATTCCCGCACTCAATTTACGAGATTATTTGTCGAAATGCTAGCTTAATAAAAATTCATTCAAAAAGCTCCCGCGAGGCTCGTAGCTTTGCTCAATTCCTGGATTTGGTGGGCAACATTAGTGCATCGTCAATAATGTAATATCAATATAGGTTTTTATTTCCACCGTAAGTGTTAATTATTAGCCCAAGCTAGAACAGGTTTGGATGTAATATTCTCTTGAAGTAACCAGAACCTGTGTCTCTGGATGGAAAGTTGCGACTATCGTTAGTGGAATCATGCTGCTGCACTTATCGACTTTAATAACAGATCCAGCCGGTATCAGCGGACGCGACGGACTGAACCGAAGAAGTGCAGTAAATGAAGATGTCTCTTTGGTTACAAGTGGGAAAATAAAAGGACAAGTCAATTGGTTGGTTAGGCAGAGGTCGGTTGGGATCTTAGAGGAGTCAGTCTCTCACCTGATGAACATAATCTCGCGTGACCCGTTTTTCTATTCTTTTTTTTATTCGAGGCGCGCCACTCTCTCTTCTCTCCGACCTTGGGCCTGGGACACACCACTGAACTGAACTCGAGAACTGGACCCAGGCTCAAGACTTCAAACAGCCTTATCCCGTCCCCGCTCCAACCCACCGACTCACTTTACCCCTTCTTGAAAACTTGAGCATCGAGTGGGTATCTTAAGACTTTCAAGCACCAATTCGTTTTGAAATTTTTTTCTGATTTCGTTTTCGTCTGTTTTGAATTCTTAATATGCGGATAACAGAAACGGTATTTTTTGCCTACTGAGCTCTTTCTGGGCAGTTGGAAATGTCACCAGGTCCTAATTTGAAGATGCGAAGAAGATGAAACGACGATCAAAGATAGGAAGGATGCTTCACCACTAAAACAGACCATGGAATTCTTGATAGGTCTCGACGCCTTGAATTAGCTAGTTCCTTATATGATTCTCTTGAGCTAGCATCACTTCACTTAATTGACTATTAGCTTGAATAGCTGATTTTGCAATGCAATTTTTAGCGACCAATATAATGAATAAATCATCATATTATGATTTTTATGTACATGCAGCGGCATAAACTATTGTCAGATTGTTTTTTCTACATTACTAAACCGTTAATTCGTTTCTAACTATAGGCTGATTATATCATTACATTTAAACTAAATATATTATGACCAAATTGAGGAAACGAAGTTTTCATTCGTCATTTGTAATCAACTTTGTAATCTCAGCAAGGGATCAGAATAATAGGGTCGTCAGAACCGATTACCTCAATATAATCTCTGTATGGTTGGGTCTGCCTGCGCAGAATTTCTAATAGTAGTATAGTATAAGTAGGACAGTAGGATTTGAATGTCAATCAGCCCACTGAATATAGTACCAGTTATGATCGTATCCTAATCTATAGGAGACGCATCTGCATGCAAACATTGTACCATGAATAAAGAGCGGCCAAACGAAATTAACGAGTATGTTGATAAATCTGCCAAATGGCCAATTGCATTTAAAGATTATGCCGGGAACAAGCAGTGAGAATGGTAATAAAAAGGCCGACCAGAAGGACTAGAATGGGTCTAAGATGTTGTAATGTGGTTCGGATGAACAAATGACGCTAACTTATCGATAATTTAACATAACCCAGTGGTGTGCATCGAACCAAAGAGAAATACATTCGTCGAGAAACTCATTCAATGGCCGCAAATTTAGTACAATACAATATTGTTACTGAGAAACTAGGCAGGAGACCCAAAAATCGAAAAACGCACAAAATTGGTTTGTAACACGGAATCAGGGTTTGTGAACCTACTGATACGAGACAAGTGCTGAGTAATAGAATCATTTTTATTGCAAAGGGAACGAAAATTAAAAAAAAAAAAAATCACGAATAAAACAACAACAAAAAAAAAAGCTAATCACATTGAAGTACTTACGGTGTCTGACACTAACAATAAAAAAAAAAAAAAACTTTAAAAAAATAATAAAACCGACTTCAAAAACATTTGCCTATAAAATAAACTCTAAAAACGCTGCAAATGATTGTACAGTGGTTTATTATTATTTCACATCAATAATGATTTAAGAAGACTATCCATTTGTGATTATAATTATTCTGAACATTATTTGTGAACGTTCCCACCGAAAAACAGATGGTAACTTTAAAGGAAAACTCCGTAGCAACTATTGTAATTTTAATCAATTTTATTTTTCTTAATTTCCTAATTAAAAGCTAAATTTATTGCCTAACGATACAGCTGGAGAGGGTCAGGAAGTGGTCCGGTCAATACAAGTATGCAGTAAAGTAATCCTTAAAATGTGTAGTTAGCAGTTGAGTTGCTGCGAAGTTGGGGAAGTTGGGTTGGATTTTTGTTATTTTTTCCTTTTCAGAGTTTATTTTATAGGCAAATATTTTTGAAGTCGGTTTTATTTATTTATTTTATTTTTTTTTTTTTAGTTTTTTTTTACTAGGTAAACATGAAAGTAAAAATGATCTAAGCCGTTACTAATGTTAATATTAGTTTGTTAAAGTATACGATACCTAGTAATCGTCAATGGAAATAAGATCATACCCTAGCCATAAAATAGTTAAAAGCCTTAATGAATTTTATGGGGACGGTTAAGTACCTCTAGTTTTCTTTAACTTAGCCGTAAGCTTAAATAAGGAGGTTGTCAAGGGTAGCTCGGAGTTAGCAAAGGGACTAAGAAAGTATTTTCCACCGTTCCACAAACTTCTAATTATAAGCTGGCTGAACGGGATTTTCAGCTAACTTCTAGTTTAGCCAAATTCGGGCTAAACTGGAGGTGGTGAGTTCATAAGTCATCACATGTCTGAGTGATAGGTGGAGAATGATTGCCAGCCGAATATTTATAACGTATTAATTCAGGTTCAAGGTTTTGAAATATGAACAAGTGAATGACTCACGATTGTTATCATTAGGGTCACATACCGTACTTCCGAGTTATTCGCATATTGATTGTATTATGGTTTTTACAGACCGCAAAAATCAACGCAACTTGGATAGGCTTTTCTTGATCTCAAAATGTAGAATAACATCAAGCAAAATTGAATATCTAAGAGAAATGTGATAGATGAGAAACACAAAAGCATGGTACTGACCTGAATAAAAATCAGTCCCCATTATCCCCACAAAAATTATGTTAGCCTTTGTAATTCGCCTTCTCTGCCAGTTACATGGAATTTGCCCCACATAATATGTTATATATATATTATATTCATGCTCATAGATAGAACTGGTGAATATCCGATCCTTACGCTAATCTACATTTTTGCGCGACTAAATGGCGTGCAGCCGCTCGCTGGAGAGCGCGAAAGAGAAGAAAAATCTATTCGCAATTCGAACGGCATACAATCGATATCAAACTTGACCTAATCGATGTTGCAAACATCGAAACCAAAATGTATCGATAGTTTCGTACATCGACCAAAGATGTTTCATTCATAATCTAATCAGTTGATGTCGTAGTCGTTGCAAACTAGCAGCAGTTCGCTCATTCGCTGAATCTGAGTGTTCGACTGTTGTCTCGGTTGTCTATCTTACTCGTACTCGTTTGTGCGTCTCTTGGAAGGTACGGTTATTTCTCTCCACTAATTGAATTATCATTTTGTCATAACTTGATAACTTCTGCTCCGCAGCTGGTCATAGTTTTTCATAGCCAGAACTAGTCGCCCGATCGCAGGCAGACGTTCGTTTCACCGAACGCCCGAGTGATCTGAGAATACGGCCCATGTTAGAGATTGATTTACTTTTTTTTAAGGTCATTGCAGGGTCCAAATTTTTCAAACCGTTGAACGTGATTAACGTACCTTACAACCATTACTTAGTTGCCATTGCGCTCTATTAACTCGATGGCTGATTCGGACGTAACGAACACTGTTTGGGAAAGTTCCCCCGAATCTGAGCTTGCATCTTCCACTTTCGAGCAACCTGGAAGTGAATCATCTATTTTGAATACTGAAGGCGCTATTATGGTTGAAGTTAAGAAAGAGTTCATGTGCGTTGAGGGCTGTTGGCCGTAAGTATCAAAATGCCATTAAAAACCAGCTCTCTATCCTCCTCTTTTGTGATATAGTCGCATCACAGCATTTTATTTAAAACGTTCTTCGATGATGGTTTTTTAATGCTGTATAATTGGTATACTATTCAATTCCTAACCATTGTAACGAGCCCAATTACAAAGAAGAAAAAAGAACAGGCAGAAAATTTGTTTTTTATGTTTTACGGTTTAAAATTACGCAGAGTTCAAGTTGTAGTAAAAAATTTGGTATTGAATGAAAGGCAAGTTAGAATGGGGAAGACGCCTATTTTTTATTTTCGTTCCTTTTGGCCTGAATTCTGTTATTTGGTGTCAACCGAAGACGGAATGACCAATTTTTCATGAAAATTGTGAGTTTCCGCGGAGAAAATCGCTAAGGAAAACCGATGATTTTGAACGAAAATTGAATAGTTATTACGTCATAACTAGTCAGTCGAACGTGAATATCGACACTAGCGCTTGTATCTTCGGAGAATAAACTAACATTGGGAGCAGTAATTTGAGGTTGCTGTAGATTACCAAACCCCCCTCAGCAATTTATTTGCTTTACGAGGCATTTCGGGCGGTACTAACTCGACGATTAAAAAAACCTAACAAGTAGCAGTGAAGTTAGCGTCATTTACTCGATTTAGCATGACTCCAGTCTTAAAGGCCGTCTTGTTGTTACTGTCTGTCTTTCAGCCGTCTGCAGAGCGCTCTAGGGAGTTACTTCAATCGGTTGGAGTTACATCTCCGGGTTTATTCAAACCACTGATTTTCCTTAGGGATTTTCTCTGCGAAAACTCACAGTTTTCATGAAAAATTGGTCTTTCCCTCTTCGGCTGACACCAAATAACAGAATTCAGGCCATTAGGTACGAAAATAAAAAATAGGCGTCTTCCCCATTGGTCGACTAAGTACTGTCAGCGAATAGTTAACTGTGTTAACTATCTCTATCTTTTCTTATTCATTCCCTTTCTCATCAGCCTTAAAATTCGGATCCTTCTAATAGTTATTACGTTGAGTTTTCCTCTAAGTACGTGGAAAGACCAGTAAGATTCATTCATTTGAGAGGTAAATCAGCTCACAGTGGGAAGGATGTTATGGAGCTGCAGTTCCAAATAATAATGTAATTCATGGTCCTGGAGTATAATATGACGTGCTAAATCGGCTTAACGTGATATCCATAGCTGAAAGCCATGTTCTATGTTGACTACAAGGGGGGACCTAAAAGTAATCGAGATGACCTTGTAAAACGATAATTATTCAATATTTTTACACCAAATTTTGGTCACCTTCAAAATAACTACCATTGACCACTATGCACTTTCCAATATTTTTTTTCCATTCTTGCAAACAATTTTCAAGTACTCATCAGAATCATGTTTAGGCCTTCTTGCTTATTCTTTTCCCCTCCTCCACAGTGGCAAAACGCTCCCCTTTCATGCCCCCTATGATTCACCATGATTGATCACCAGTGATCACTCTGTCGAAAAGATTGGGAAGACTCTTCCAGCTGATTTTTCTCTCTCCTTGTCGTTGAGCTGGCGTAGAACGAATTTGGCAGCAACCCTTCTCATGTGCAAATCATTGCTCAAAATTCTTTGCGCTGAATCATTAATGAAACTACTATAATTCGTCTATACTTGTCTAAGTATCTGTGAAGATGCTCATCATGAGTTTTGAGATAAATGTAACTCCAATTTCAGTCGTATCATAAAATTCTTTTAAGAAGTTCCAAATTAAAAATCCAACGTGTGAGTTTTTGCTGTAAAATTTGCCCTTCCTTATCAATATTTTTTAGGTGGAAACTTTATATATTGTTTACTCACCAACTAATATTATTTTTAGATGATATTTTGAATTGATGAAATCTATGAAAACTACAAAGTTTATTACTTCTGGCGTATTGTGTAGCTTTGTAAAAGCAATCTTTTGTGAGATAAATGAGTTTGTTTAATGTATTTAGAAAACAAAATTATAAACTCCTATGTTGCTTTGAGAATGTGGATGATTGCGTGTCTCCAGTTCTACATTGTAGCATGATTGTAATGGTTGATAGTTGTTGGAAAGATGAACTTGCCAAAATTTTACTTAATTTTGTTTTAGTTGGACATTCGGTATTAGTGCGAATCTAGACTCTGTGTTTCATTTACAGCATGGCTTTGAGGATCGAGACTAGCCATGACACCTTCCTCCATGTTCAGTACAGTCCACGGAATGCCAATCATTTTTGAAATTGGTTTGGAAGATGTGTGTACTGTTGACGGTCTAATATCAAGTGCATAACTATAAATTTCTCTTTGTTCAAGGCTTCCAGAAGAAATGGAAGATATGTATGAATCTAATGAAGGAGCTGAAGTTGACCCAGCTGCTGATTTCCTGGCAAGGGAGCAAAGTGAATTGGCTGGGTTAGAGGATGAACTTAAACCAGCTACTATTGCACCTGCCAACGGTAATGTTCATTTTCCTTAATATATATATATATTTTTAAATGTTATCAATTGTTTCCATCCACTCTTAGCATGGATTATTTCTGTGCCTTGCATTTACTTCTATAACTCTTTTATGTGTTGGCGTATAGCTCATGAACTGGCCTGTTCAGTAACCTTCACTCTATGGTCACTTTGCGTTCTCATTTGTGCTTCAGCTGAATTGTGTTGGCTGAAGTTGTCACTATTCTCATTTTTTACACAGTCAATCAGTAGTTGGGAAATTCATAGAGCAGTATGTTTGGCCACGGGCCTTTTTGGCTGTTTTACATTGCGTATGTTGCCTGTACTCCTTTTTCCCTTGCTCCATGGTTTGAGGTGTAACTTGCAGGCATTATCATTTTTCTTCTGTTTGTCAAATTTTTCATGTAATTTTTGGGGCGAGTGGGAGATGAACACAGCAACTCTCTCTCCATTGTTTATTTTATCCATGATCTTTTACCCATTCGGGGATCTTCTGGGCTACATAGGTCCATCAGGTACCTATGCCCTAGGCATTATAGTGTACATAGAGCCATTATTGGAGGTGGTGGTTTCGTCATTGCACTGATAGCTTTATCCACAACCTGAACCTCGTCACTGCTTTCCCATTTAATAATCGGTGTTATAACATGAGGTTACCTTTGACTGAGTTCTTAGAGCTTTAATCAAGTTTTTCAATTTTCTTTTCTCTATTTTGTATATCAGTATATTTGTTTGTTCATTGCTCTCTTTTTCACTTTTCTGCACTGGACATGATGATTTGTTCTCATAGTTTTTGTCTTCTCACCATCACTCTCATTTTATTTTTGTGTTGCATGATATTTATCATTGTTGTTTGCTTTCTGTTAGGCTCTGAACCAGAAATGAGTGATAACGCTGGAAGTTTTGAAATGATTAATACAATTGGAGACCCTGAAGTTGTTGACCAAAACAATATTGGTGAGCATGCCTCATTGTCATTACTCTTTTAATTTTAGCCTTTTCATTTTGCAAATATTGTAACGTGTTCCCAAATTTTGTCTATTCATTATGTGATCTAAAATCTTTGTGTAATATATTTGGTCAGCTGTTGAAACGTAAGTACTATGTAATACAAATGAATTCTTGGTGTTTTTTTTTCTCACCATGCACTTCGATTTTACAACATTATGTGGTTAATAATGCATGGGTAGAGGATAAAAAAAACTCTAGACACGAACTCCCGTTCTCATCATTAGGTTGGTTTAAGGTTCCACCTAGTTAAGTTGTTAGCAAATCTAAGCTGCTTAGTGGAATCTTGATATGCCACCCTGATTTCCTTCAGAAAGCTCAGGGCATCTAAAGATTCCACCCGAGCTTACCATCAGAAATCTTAGGATTCCATCAAGTAGCCACTTCCCTTCAATTGATGTGGCGTCAAGTTAAACGCTTACTTGGTGTTTTTTGGTGTGAAATACCAGCCGAGCAAACCTTCATTTTCAGCCCCTTCTGATGAAATTAGTTTGTGGTATTAAGTCTCACCTGAAAATTGGTGTAAACTTGCCAGTCTGTGACAAGTCCTCGAGCTTGGGAGCGCAGGTCAGAGGGTTTACTGATAGTGAGCCACAACATGGGAGGAACACTGAGGCTGGGTGAAATCATAAAATTTAGTTTGAACAGGCCATCATAGCTCGAGCAGATTCCTTAGATCGCTCTAAGGTGACAGGATTGGTGAGGAGCTCAAATCTGTGGAGTTAATGACAACATAAGGTGGAATCTAAAGGCTCCCCACCATACTGTTTGTTGACAAAGGAACCTACAATAAGGCACCCAACATCACCAACATAATACAGGCATAAATAGTAACTCCATTCAGGGGGGAAGATTTTGACAAAATTTCATCATTGTGAAAACTATGTGGACATAATTATGTTGTGGTGAGTACAATAAAGAAAAAGCTTCTTTATTTCAGGAGGAGCCACCAATGGTTCAAGCCCAGTGCCTACCAAGCAACCGCGTGATGAACCAGAGAAAATTAAGAAATGGAGGGAAGAGCAGAAGAGAATGCTTGAAGAAAAAGGTTATTAACATTTAATTCATTGTTGGTACCTGTTTTTGTGCAAAGCTGTTTCATTTTTACTTCCATGTTAACGAAGTAAATGGAAGTATTGCAATAGTCTGCAAAGTTGAATTCGTAACGGAGGTGAATGGTGAAAACATTTTCATAGTATCATGATTTAGTGATATATGTAGCCGTATGTATGTTTTCATAATAAATAATGCAGTTCAGTAGGCTGAACTACAGTTTTTGTATGGAGGGATAACAATTTGTATGTCAAGAACACACAATTGAAATAATGCAAAAGTGAAGTGAGGCCAAATATGATTTCACAAAAGTTTATTGCTGAATCTAGACAGATTTTACGTCGTAGCTATGCTGCATGTTTACTTTATATTTTGTTTAGATCGTAACGAAGAAGTCAAGAAACTTGAATTGAGAGAAGCCGCCAAAAAAGAACTTGAGGAATGGTACAAACATCATAAACAACTAATCGCCAAAACGCGCTCATCTAACAGGTAATTTTATGTTGCTTCATGAATAAAAAAGATGTACATAGCTTGGAAATTGAGCATCATAAACCTACCTAAAATGTATTGCCAGTGTACTCATTACTAGCACTGTTGGTGATTTGATTTGTAACTAGTTTCAGTCATTGTACATTCAAGTGACTTATGAATAGTTGATTTTTTTTTTGTACTTTGAAGCTTCTTAAGCTGTTAGTAGGATACAGTAAATTATTTTCTCTACAACAGAGCCTAGCTTCTTTTGGCTTTGCATACACTTGATGTATGTCCTGTGAATTTCTAGAATAATATTGAATAGCAGGATCTAAAAATCACAATTTAATTGTTGTTCATGCAATCAGGGAAGCAGCCAAGTAAGTATGATTCGTTGTACAGTCGTCCAAAATAATTGGTTTTAATTACTATTTGATGAAGTGAAATTACTTCTATGATCAACTCAACTTGATCCAGTTTTTAATAATCTAGCTGGGGTTATTTTTTACAGAAATGCCGAAAAACAGTTTGTTGCTGATTCAGGAGCCATTGAGCCAGGAACCGAATGGGAGAGGATAGCTAAGTTGTGTGATTTCAATCCCAAAACTAGTAGAACTAGTAAAGATGTTTCAAGGATGCGATCCATCATTCTTCAGCTGAAGCAAACGCCTTTGAATAGTTCCAAGCAAGCATAAATTGTGAAATGTATTTAATTAAAAGATGATCTATTACTGAACTACTTGTTATCTCACCTCAGTATGATATTCAATAACTTCTTATGTTATTGTATCCACTTGCATTCCTGTCTATTCTGTTCGTGTATAACTTTATAGTCGCTTAGTATTTTTGTTGCCCAATAAAGTTATTAATTTCTACCCTTCATGCATCAACTTCTTCCTATTATCATCTGGTCCATTAGCTTCCTCTGCTCAGGTACTCGCTTGTGAAAGTACTAGCTAGAGCACGGGTCAGCAATTTTGATTAATTCAAATTCCTGGTATATATCCTTACAAAGTCAGAGCATGAAGCATTCCACTGAAAGCAAGTGGTAAGTCAGAACTGTTTTGTAGATACATGAAATGGTCAACTTCTCTCATTTCATCTTCATCCGTTCAGGTTAGGTTGAGGCCCAGGCAGACGACGTGCTCTGGAGTGACTTTCATTGTTCTTTGAGCGTTTGCCACAACATTGTATTATCCCTGTCACACAACTCTATATGAAATGAAACCAATACTTATACCGAAAGAAAGGTAATGAAATTCTATTCCTTTTCCCTGTGTAATAGGTTTAAGTATAACCAGGCGACTCATTCTTTGATTATTGGCTGGCCAAGCTCTTTCGCCCATTTGGGCGTCCTCAGGACGACGTGGAGCCATAGGTCCATAACTATTAGGGAAAACTTCTTAGCAACTATGGTCATTTGAATTATTTTTATATTTCTTAACCATTTAATTGATGGTTGAATTATTTGCCCAAGGATACAGCTGGAGAGTGTTTGACGAGCTTTCCAACAGGTATAGAACGATTTTTATAGCTCCACAAATGATTGAGTTGAACCATCTTGCCAAATATCTCAAAATTTCACATAAAGACTAACGATAACTCGAGAACCATTAAAGCCATCGACTTCGTCATGGTCTCAGCGTCAAAATCTAAATAAACAAGTAATTAATAAATTAATTTAGAAAATTTTCCTTGCATGATTATAATGGCTAATTGTTGAATAATAAACCACCCTCCTTCCCATGAGTCAAATCTAGTTACACGTCCGGTCATACGGATAATGGATAGAGATTGGCTAATATGAGGAGCTATTGCTCACTAATTTACCACTACCTACTGTGGCTCGGTGTTTCCTCTGTACCTCAAAAGTTACTGTCAACCTAGATACAACGGTGACGCAAAATCTTTTAATTTTAATACATAATGAGGACGATACAAAAAGAAAATTGAAACCATTTTCGGCTCGCCATGCGATTGTACAATGCTTCCCCCAGCTCTGCAGAGGGCCGGGAGCGATATAAAACATTCGTTTGGTTGTCGTCGCATCTATTGTAGTAGAGGGGTTGTGAGGGGGAAAAAACCAGGCGACTTATTCTCCAGATTTTTTATGGCTGGCCGAGCACTTTCGCCCCACAGGGCTGTGGACCTCATGGTTCCACGTCGCCCTGAAGATGCCCGAATAGGCGAAAGTGCTCGGCCGGCCATTAAAAATCTGGAGAATAAGTCGCCTGGTTTTTCCCCCTCACAACCCCTCTACTACTGATATAAAACATGTAAATCTCGAAATAAAACTGACAATTTTCGACTTCGAGATATACACAATTTTTCGTTTGGTTGTCGTCGCATTTGTTGTAGAGGGGTTGTGAGGGGGAGAGAAACCCATCTATAATTTTTCTTTTGCGTTGGAAGGACAATGGGTGGTGCGCAAGCTCGGGATTAAAACCGTTCAAATTGGTAAGTTCGGGTCCTGACCGAAATCTATCCTGTAAACGTAGTTACGTTCGAGTTGGAGCTTCAATTTCTCAGCGAATTCCCCCACAGATCTCAGAATTAGGAATAATTGTTGTTTAACGTGACTTTATTTAGACTTTATTTAAATATGACGATTTCATATTTAAGTATGCGATTCGGTCGTTAGAATGTTCCCTGCGTTGAACAGAAATACAATGATCTCTACTTATTGTTACGTGAATAAATAGACTCGCGACGGGTCGGCAATCCCAATAAAACCCTCGTTATCAGCACGCACAGAACTGGAAACAATTTGGCTGAATTAATTCGAGTCGTTGGACCGAGCGGGAGCAATCTGGAGCAATTGTTTGGTTAAAGACACGTGTTTCCTGCAAGAAGGATCTATTTAGCGTCTCAGGTACGTATATAGAGGTTGGTACCTATATAAATGAAATGCATTCTAGCACGAGGCCGCGAAGCTAGCAGAAGATAGACAGCGAGTGGATAAAATTTCACTACGATGCAACGATTGGAGGTACTTATGATTTTTATTTTAAGCCACCTTTTCTCGTCGTGTATCACGTAGGATGACCAATAATCAAGAACGCTGCAAATGATTGTGCAGTGGTTTATTATCCCTTCGGTTCAAAATTTATTTAAGAAGACTATCCATTTGTGATGGTAATTATTCCAAACATTTGCGAACATTCCAACCGAAAAAGAGATTGGTAACTATAGGAAAATAAAACTCCGCGGCAATAGTAATTTTAATCATTTTTATTTTGCTTGATTTCCAAATCAAAAACTAAATTTTTCGCCGAACGGTACAGTTCAGGAGAGTGTTTGTCGAACAACAAGTATAGGACGATTTTTTTTCGTTGTGAAATACTCCCCCTCATAACCCCCAAAATACCCTTACAATTGAGGTACCGATTTGGTTAACAAATTGAGCCCTTCTCAGACCACGATAGATTTTCGGTGAAATTTTCAAGAATTTAGCTTTCATAGTATCGTCAGAATAGTATTGACGGCGAACGGACAGAATTTTTTTATTCGATGTTCGGATTCTACGTGCCTTGAATTGTAAAATTTAAACAAAGGCGAGAACATTGTTCTTGGGCGATTACAATGGTTTGATATCTCGAAAACAAAACATACTCAGTGTCTTTTTTTATTTTTAATTGATTCTAAATCTAATTTTCTCTATTAACTAACACGGAAACTATTTTCTCAAAATTCGCGAACGTGACGAGAAAAAATTCCAAAGTTATAGAAAAGTATAGAAGTATAGAAATTGAAAAACTCCAAAAGTATAGAAATTGAAAAAATTTACCAATTTTTAGAATTTGATTGTTGTTACTTCAAATTCGAACTCTGCGTCAAATTTCCATTGGGAATCATTAATTAATTAAAATGTAACAGTACTGTAAGCATTTGCAACGAATTTTTGAAGTTGAAAAACGTAAAACGGAATAGTACTAAAACTGGGGAAAAGTAATCGTTGTCGTCACATTTACGTCGTTTTGACATCAAATTCAGATTCAGCGTTAAATTTCCTATAAGAATAGCTTTCAAAGAAAATTTAATTTTTCACTATTACCGATGCCAGTGGAGCGCGGAATTTCGGCCGGCGAAAAACTCGATTAACGGAAAATAATTTCTCTGGCTCTGTTTAAATTTTTTTCACCAAATTTTTTGCTATGTACGTATGTAAGTCCTTCAAATGAAGACTCCTGCATAATAAAACAATTGATTCGCATTTATTTTGACCCCGAAAATCACGGTTAAAGTCCACTTTTCGAGCTTTCAAAAACTGATTTTTTTGGGCCATTTGCAGATTTTTCCGAGAAATAAAAAAAATCACGAAAATACATCTTGGTGAGACACAACTTTCCTGAAAATTTCAGATTTTTATCTCTATTGAAAGACGTGTAAAAAATCGTTAACTGATCGGTTCATAAAAATCACAGGGAACCCCCTTGGATTTTTTGCGGAAAATTTTTTGAAATCGATTTTGCTCAAACTCGGCATAATGATAGTTGATAATGTGTATATCAATAATGTATGCTCCATTCATTGTTTATTCAGCACTAAATTGATGAAAAGAACGTTTAAAGTTGAAAAATGGGATCTTTTCGATATATTCCTCTGATATTGTGGAATACCTCAAAAACGGTTGGAAAATGGCTACGTACATTATGGGAAAATGTCACACACAGTTAAATTACCCATCTTTTGGTATATTCAAACATCTGAATTGACTTGTTTTTGTTAGAGCTATCCACTGTGCCAGTTACAAATCCTGTTCTGACGAAACTATAACAGCTAAATTCTTGAAATTTATTCGACCAAACATCTATCTTCGTCTGGCAATGGCTCAATTCTTTAACCGAACTGCTAGCTCAATTTTAAGCATGGGGGGGGAGAAAGTAGTATTTTTCAACGATTTTCTGACCAATGTGTATTTGGTATCAATTCTATAGATTTTTGGACGCTGAATCGAATGAGGCCATTTTGGGGTCGATAGCGTTAATGATTTTCGAGACCCCCCCCCCCCCCCCACAAGAAACTTTGGGATGAAACAATCTCGATGGCAATGAATTTCACTCTTTGAAAAACTTACACCAATTCAATTCAGTAATAACGGAAAATCATAATTTTTACCGTTCGTACATGGTAAAAGTGTCCGTAGTCTCCCGCGGTTCCAACATTTTGCAAAGGTCTTAACAGCACTCACACAAAAAGTCCAATTATCTCTAACAATTATTTGGATAGCAAAGTGCTGCAATTAACTAATAGACTTGTCCTAGCAGGTTGCATAATTGGTCGGACCACAGTACCAACTATATAGTTGAAGTAGTTGAGTTCAAGTAATAAAACGCTGTAATTATCTAGCGCAGTTAACCATTGAAACCATTTTATACTTATTCGTTGACAGGTGCTAGCCGTTTTATTGCTGCTTTTCACCACCGTGTGCAGTCTTCCTCGTCCAAAGAGAGATAATTCTGACTACGATGATAAGGTGAATTACGAACAGGCCCCAGGGAAAGACGTTGATCACAGCAATACCAGTACTCTGCAAGAAGACATGGACGTGGAACAAGCACGCTATTACTACGGCTATTACCGTCCATATCCTGGCTACTATGGTGGCTATTATGGTTACCGGCCATACTTCAACTACGGATATCTTCCCTATTTCTATGGATGATCAATATGAAAATCTTTTCTTTTTAAAGATGTATTTATGGCGTTAAAATAATCACAAACTGAAGGATGCGATGAAGAGTTTGGAATCACAAAAACAACTATACCCTTTGAATAGCAGTAGATGCTTGCATGGTTGCACAATTTAATAACTATTCTATTGGTGGTAAATACGAAAAATATGCTGCAACTATTGAAAACGAACCTCATCATTGATTGTGGTTAGTAGTGATTTTTTATCAATTAAAGCAGAACTAATGCCTTATTGTCGTGATACGACTTGAAAAACCATTACCAAAAAATGTAGTTTTACAGATTGCAACAGGAGCATCAACCGTGTATGGCAAGGGTGAACCAGTACTGTATTATGGAGTGATGAAAAGTGGAACCCTCTTCCTTCCATGTATATGAAACCAACAATAATTTCCATTGTGGTACATATTTTCCTGAACTATATTATACCTGGCAACTAAATAAACCCGACCATATATGAAAATAATAGATCAAATGAAGGTGCTTTACACCAAGGTTTCTGACCATCAAGGTCTAACATCGCAAAGGCACTTTTCAGAGCAAATTGAAAGGGTTTCATGATCTGCAGGGAGTTTCAAACACCTGATCTCACAGGCGATGGCAACAGAGTTGGTAACACTCGGCCAATATGGCTACCAGATATCTACCAAACGATTTTCCCACACATTCCGTACTTACTTATTGTCAATTGAGGGTTCACACTTGATTTTGCTGAAGCTAAGTTTTTTTGTAATAGTAAGATGATTGGGTATAAAACTTGTTTTGTAAGAAAAATACTGTACCCGCTTAGTATTCGATAGAAGCTGATAATAGTTTGAGAATACAGGAGGGAATCTTTGAATATTTACAAGTCACTCGAAATAAACAAAACAAAATTTTCGCAATTAATTTTTTAAACATTACTTTTGTTCATTGTTAAGTACGCTTCGCACCAAGTGTATCTTCTGGAACAATAAGCAGTTCTTTCAGGAATGTAAAATTGTCATCTGATAATGATGGGCAGAAGAGTAAACAATTTTATTCAGTTTGGTACTTTCTGCTGCAATATCATCATAAATCCTCCATTAGTATAGTACCGAAACAGGAAAATTATCACAAGTTTGGATAAGAAAACAATAATATATACTCTACGTTTGTACCCTGAAATTAAAACTAGCTTAGTACATGGGTAAATATAAATAAAAGAAAAAAACAATCTGACGAAGCTATTTGTTTGAGGGAAAAATCAACAATGTATATATAATTAGAAGTACTTGCTGCGCATTTTGAGAACAATATTTCTTAAAGTACCAACTAATAATAATTTTCAAATATATAGATTTTTCAAAGCAGAGAGCCGAGTAATGCTAAAAAAACCCCATCGAATCCTGACAATATCAGGTACAAGTTTGATAGAAGAGGTAAGTGTGCCATCTTAGTGACAGTTCTTGCCAAAAAAAAAAAAAAAAAAAAAAAAAAAATACAAAATAAAATTTAGAATTAAACATAAAGGAAAAACAAGCGCTAATTAGGCTACAGAGAAGAGCCAAGTAATTTTTCAAATCTTTCAATTGCGGAATAAATACATAAGAGCTAGCATTTTCTTTTTCTTTGATTTTCAACTTTGTTGGTAAACTTACGACTGCCATCAAGAAGTTAGGTCGTTCACGAGTAGTGCACCATCATTTTATTAACAAACATTAATTATATTAACAACAACAACGAGATAGTAAGAAGAGAAATGAGGTTTCAAAATCGTACTTCAGATTTCCCTGTTCAATTGTTTCTTACTCAACATTAACAACAACTTTCCGGTCAACAATACCAATAGCACTCGAAAAACAATAGATTGCACACATTTGCTAAGTACCTACCGTCTTCAGTACGTACATTGCTCGACTGTGGTTCAATAATCATTAATAAAAAAAATCTGAAAAATATAATGTTGCAATCAGTCATTTAGATGAAGTTAAATAGCAATACGTACACAACTGATATGATTATAAACAATACCCAACACTCCCGAGTATTGAACATGGGAAGAAATTGAAGCAAATAACTAAATCCCTTGGCTTGACAAAAATCTGCCACAAAAGAATTTAAATCACCTCAGAATCGACAGGGAAAAAACAATATAGAACAGTATGTTTGTCGAATAAGGAGCATGTAAATTGCAAAACCTCAAGTTGGAACCTAGTAAGTCGTACAGGATGAGCAAATGCTATTTCAATAGGAAAACTTTGTCTAATTATTAGGAAGATATTATATTTTGGTTTTTGAGAAAGACAAAAAACAAAAAATCACCCCAAATACACCCACCTTCCCTCTGCGACCCTGTGATGTTTGAAGTATCACGTCTTTCTCTTTCCTCTCAGTCGTATGCCCACCTTTATCAAGAAACACTGAAAGAGATTTATCTTGTATATTACAAAAATAAAAAAAATCCCAAAGGGTGCAAACACCAAGACTAAAAATCCCATTACCCAGCCATTGGTGATTATTTGGCCAATTTCAATGCACAACAAGAAGCTAAGGTGTCCAGAATAGCGTTTGCCCAACGCTGTAACATGTTTGCGACAAGAATGATCACTTAACACCAGAGAAAAATAAAGCACATAAATATTAAATAATCAATCGCGATGTACAGGTACAAGAAGGAAGCTGGATACAAAAGTGGAGAAACAACAAAAATATTACGCCATTCAATAATTTCGATAAGGATTTCAGTGATGATTGGCCAAGCCAGCAGTTTATAAAAACGATTGAATTCTGTTAAGAATTCATTGTCTAGTAAGAGAAGGAACAAAGTTTAAAACACGTATATACATACATTCCCCAAATGTAATAAGAATTTACTCAAAAAATTTCCTTAAATATAATTGAAAAGTGAGTGTATTTACAGAATGAGTCATTTTGGTACACGACAGTTTTGTGATAGTAAGCATTCCACCAAATGCTAAAAATTTAATTTTAAATGTAATTCTCCAATTTTTTTCAAATTACTTTACTCTCTTCCTCTTCATCTTTTTTTTATTTTAATTTTTTTTTTGTTTTATTTTCTTTGTGCGAACTTGAGCAAGGTAGAAATTATTAACTAAAGCACCACAAACACAATCATGTGTTTGATTCGAGCGCAGGACATTATGACAAGAGAAAATAACCACAGGGTTTACACAAAGGGTCACTGTTATTTAACCATACTATTGTTTTGTAAGTTGTGCCTTCTGCCTTAATGGAATTCGGTAACTAACAGGCACTTGTGGGTATTTTATTTTCCACTAAATGGAAGCGTACCGTAAAAAAATGTAAAGCTTCCAAATTTTGTTGAATGAATTCATAATTTGCCCAAAATAGAGACTTTCAGATTGTATCCTTGTAAGATTTGCTTCTGCAGATCTTTCAATTCCTCTCTGGTTTCCATTTTGGATCTTAGCAGGGGTATGATGGTATTTTAAAGTGACTTCCAATCATGTTCATCATCAACTACAAAGTTGTATTCGAAACTAATGTTTCAGTTGCTTAAGACAAACTGAAGAATCAAAGGGGAACGAGGCGATTCAAGCAGGCACCATTTTCTTAAGTAGACATTATAGTGCAAATGGATTATACAAATCGAGGCAACCAACAGACAAACAGTATCACTGAAGGGATATTAGGCTAGTGCTATTGAATTGAATTGTGTGGCGATAATATTGAAGGGAAAACTTCGCAAAAGGAAAATGTTTATGCATTGATTCCTGGTCCTTTTTGCTATGATTTGATCATCACATCCCTCGAGGAAATGAAATGCACATCAATCAGTTCAATATTACCAATAACTGAGTGAGATGTCGTTTAATCTTGATCTATCGAAGATACTGAACCCGTTAGTGATTCAATTCATCAATAATCACGGAAAATATTTCTCAATCGACCCCAGACAATTCAATTTATTCCACAGACCAAACTATTATGCAATTATAGTGAACTTCTAAGCAATAGCAGACATCTGGGGGGAAACTACATTGAGCACATGAAAAATTATGGCTGTATTTAAAATAAAGAGCAAAAACAACTGAGCCCATCCAGAAAAGGATATTAACGTCATGGAGAAGGTTTCACAAATGGCTGAAAAAAGTTGAAGAAAACATTTTACTATGAAATTAGTTGAAGTATACCAGAGCTTTAGATAGAGGATGTGGCCAGGAGGGTCTACTCCCCCCTCCACACGACGGGAATAAAACTTTATGCTCATTAATAGCAATCAGAAGAAAGGTATTGCAGATTGGGCTTGGATTGAAAAGATATCACTCTTATTTTTTCTAATCCCAATTAAATGGCACTCTCGCAGGTAACATCTTCTGCTGAGAGGGGAAAGAATGGAAGATCGGCGATGTCTCCATAATTTTTTGAGATCGAGAGCCACCGCAATCCCAAGACCTGACGCCCTGTAAATGGTTTCTTATGGGAGTGCCTTAACGAATCTTCGCCGAGGAAACCACTTCCTGGCAACAGTTTTTATGAAGTTAAAGGAGAGTCAATCAGCTTCCATCTAAAATTATCAATCAGCGAAATCTTAGTTTACTATTTGCTTAGAAGGGCAGGCAGAGGAATATGCCTTTTCAGATGAGGATATTTTCAGCTTTCAATGATTTGATCCTTCATTTTGCAACATGTCTAAAAAAATTGATTAATTAAATCAATTGCAATTGATTTTTCAATAGAAAGTCATTGTTCTGTAACAAACCTGGTCCACAAAAGAATATCTTTATGCTAACAGTATCGAGTGTCAATAGCTGATGGGATCGCCTTTATGTGAGGAGAGCAGATTTGTTAAGAAATTGAATTTTAAGAGAGTAAATGTTAGTTTGAAATAACTAGAACAACCAGTAAATTTGAATAAATTAGTCTTGAAAAAAAGCCAATAATAAGTATATGATTGGCTTAAACTATATTTAGTTCATTGAGCAACAAATTAGTGCATGGGATGGAAATTATATAATTGAGATCGAAAAAAATCAGCCAATCAACTTATAGGGGTCAAGGTGCATTACATAACGGGGGTAATGATCATACATGCTTCATTCAAAAAGTTAACCGATAGTTAAAATGTGCTCTTCAACAATCATGGTTGTTGATTCAACTGAGAATTGAGAACAGAACATGCGGGCTACTTGATGTAAACCACTCAAACGAGATGCATTAAGTCAAGCATCAGTTGGGTAACGAGAGCATTATGTTGGCAGGTTAGAATGCGCAGATAGTAAGTTATACAATGTCTAGCAGGTTATAGAACATGTATGTGACTGTCAAATTTTAACTACTTTAGAGGTGAAAAACACCCAAAACTAGCAAAAATTTACTCCTCCCAAATTATTAGGTGGACTGAGGAAATACCGTTAACTTTTGTTGCCTACCGATCCTTCTACCAATCTGAACTTTGGTGTAATGTTGGGTTTTACTGTAATTGTTTGGTTAAATGCCATTTGTAGCAGTGGTTCTCAATCATTAATCTTAGGAGTTGAAATTCAAAGGTTATGACGATTGCTTTTTCCATAAATCAAAGGCTACTGTTCTAAGACGGTGACTGAAATGTTGACTTTTCGTTGTTTATCATTTCACTTCTCAATATATTTTACATCGTACAGTACCATGCTTCAATTGTAGACTTTTGAATTAGAAAAGCCCACACTTTATCAATCCAAAAGTACTTAGTGAGATGGAATAGACAGAGCATGATTTATCAGAGCTTACTTTTTAAAGCAAGCTACCAAAAGGAGAACATGTAGAATTGCTGTGAAAATTAATTGATGGTTCATTTTGTAGAAAAAAAATAAGTTCATTTCTTTAAAAAACCAATGGACGAATTTGATTTCCCTACCAATTGGCCCTAAAAAACGTTGAACTTTCGGTAAGAGATTTTGAGAAGGCAGAAACAAATAAATTATAAGCCAGATTTAATAAAATCCGGCCATAAAGTGACACATGAAAATATGACCTACTGTATTAGCTTTAGCTGGGTCTAGAGCTAATACAATAACAATTATATGAGTGTCATGTGCTATTAAAATGTTCCACTGAAGAGGAGAGCAAAAGTCTCCTAGACAGTGACACCGTGGTCAAGAATACGAAAACTCTTAGAGCGAAAAGGTTAAACGACTATTAAAATTCAGTCATTGTAGAAGTAATTTTCCGGTCTACTATAAATTATCTATACATAATGCGTTTTACGGTTTGCTTCAATGCAAAAGCTACTTATACTAAATATATTTACATGATCACTCATACTCACACGAAGGGGGACAAAGAGTTGACAAGTAGTTGATGATAGTGTCAAAGTATTGGGGGGGAAAAAACAAGGAAAACTCCTCAAGTGATGCCCCTTCACCTAATTTCACTATGCATCACTTTAAAACTACAAACACATTATTCACCTAAACATTTGCATTTCTAAACACGTTCAACAACTTTTTAAATTTCCTATAGCTTACGAGGTATTTCAACCGTAATCCCTATGTAATTTACCATATTTATAACAAGTTCTGACAGGCAGAACGTTTTTGAGAATGGTTCATCTGTTTCAGACTTTGTTCAGCTCTACAAGTGAAATCAAATAAATTGGCAACTTGAAGGAGAAATACCAATTACTCAACTTGCCGCCATTGCAATTTACAATCTTAGAAAATAGTTGGCATTAACCAAGTCATCACAGAACAGAATTTGTTGTTTTTATCTCAGTTTGTCGGAGCTGAAAACCTCAGTCATTTAACGCTTTATAGTAGTTACTTTAGATACTTCATTATGTCCTATCTATATTAAGGTCAAAAAAGAGCAACTGGTAACTCAATATGGAGATGTTGACTGGATTCGCCCAAATCTGTCAAACTGTCTAAAATAGATACCACATTTTGAGTAAAAACAATTGGGTTTTTTTTTTTTGTTGCTTTTTTTTATGAAGAACGTGATTTTTAAAAAGTGGGGCGCCAATGGCGAGAGGTTGTTTCATTCCATATATGTTGCATTCCAAAATGTTTTTTAGTCGATTGAATCGCCATTAACCACTACAGCCTATCCAATCTAAGATGGTCTTCAGTGGCAGCGTCCGCTATCATGTCCGGACAATTGTTCAACATTTGAAGTTCATCCAAATCGACAGGAACAAGCCCTTCTCTGAGACATTCGTCAGATGGAAACAGATCAGCGTCTAATGACATATTCACGCCGAATTCTTTGCTCAACTCATCGCTGTTGGAATAATCTGCAACACAAATCCATTCAATACATTGTTAGAATATCTTGTCATAAGGATCAAATATATATTATTACTTTCAAATTGAATTGAGTGAATGGAAAAATACAGAGATTGGAGGAAGAGAAACATTATATGAACATAGTGAAATTCCACAAACGATTGTGCATTATTTGCATCAACCATTAAATTGTCACAAGCCAGGAAGGTTTAACTCTATGACATTCCTCAGATGGATAAGCTGGACTGGTTATTGTTTCACGGCGTGTCAAATAGCCATCCTCAACTAACCCACAGCCTGGATTCCAATCAAGCAATCACACCTCACAATAAGAATTCTAGCAGTTACTGAACCTCTTTGCAGATTCCATTTGTTTATTAGACATTACTGACAATCCCACTGCATCTGTCTTAGATTAAGATAAGGACCCATTACATTGGATAACCAGGTTAAGTAAATGAGAAACAAGTTTGCTGTCAAGCTATAGCAAACTTGATTCTTACCAGTCAAAACTATGTCAGGTAATATGTTGGACGGATTGTTAGGTGAAGCAGCGTCCTGAGCCATTCTCGGGTATGTAGATGGCTGTAGTGGGGACGTGCTATAGTATCCTGGATCAGGAGTTAATTCATGGCTTCTCATCTGGGAAGTGTCTTCGTTCTGCAAACATACGGTTCACACAATTTATTAATTAATTGATTCAACAAACAGGTGATAAAACAAACACTAGTTACAGCAATGTGAACAGTAGGTGAATTCACTGAATGCAAAGTATAAACATTTTCAGCTGTGAAAAAGTTATGTCCATTTCAACAAGCAATGTGAATATGCGTCAGAAAACTTACAGAGACTGGCCACAATACTATAGACCCACAAATCAAGCAAAAAAAAGGGTCATAAATATAATCAAAAGATCAAATTTGAGGCTCTTGGATATTATTTACCATGCAAATTTGTTCAAAATGATGATGCAAGGCATTGGCCTGTCCGATGAAGTAATTGTTGTGATCTGTGGCTGACGATGAATTCATTACAGTTGAGTTCATGTTCCGGTTGACGCCTGTGGGTGACGTCGGACTCTGAGGAGAACTTCCACAAGAACTTGTGTTTCCGTACTGAGAAAAATCAAAGGGAAATTGCTAATTATATTTTGTAATGAAATTGGCTGAGATATTTGGGCTTGCTTTCACATTCAATGTAATTGTTACTGATCACTGAACAGTGGAGAAGAGAGAAAGCTAATTATGATAATGTATTTTGTTCAAGGTCTCACAGTGAAAGACAGGGTGAGAAAAAAATATAAGCAAGAGGTTTATGAATCAGTTTTGGATCAATTTTTGCACTTTTGAGATGGAGTAACATTTTGGACGGAAATCAACAGCAGAAATGACCTTACCCAAGTAACGAAATGACAATTTATCTGAAGCTGAATGAAACAAACCGCAAGCTGAATGTAAGACAAAGTAAAATATTCCTGAATGAGATAGACAACCGAACATTTATAGTTGGTTTGATAAAAAATGTATTTATGAGTTAGATAAGTTTTAAAAGGCCTAATACACTCAGTAATGACAACATTCCAAATTATCAGTAATCTTCAACCCAACATTATGATTACAAAAAGAATTTTCTACATAATGCCTTCCTTTCACGATTATGAATCACACATTTAAATAACAAATACTTGTAAAACTACTAACTTGTGATGCTAATTAAGTTGTTAGCTACAAGTCGAACAACCATAATTGATTTCATTTTGATAAGGTTATGTCCTATTACTGAGTGTGAAGTCTTGTTTATCTGACAGCTGCTCTAGTTAAACTCTTGCGGTTCAGGGCACAAGTGGAGAGAGGGCATAAGATTTTATAGGAGCTATGGACAACAAAGATTGTTTCAAACAAATTTGACATGCTGATCATAAAATCAAAACTGTTCCTCACATGAGGTTGAACTTGGTTCGTTTGATGAAGGGACGAAATGGGAGGAAGAAATGGAGATCCATAAGAGTCTTGAAGCCTCTCCTGAAAAAAAGAAACAATAGCAGAACATTAAATTTAGACTGCAAGCCAAAAATGTAGAAAGTATGACTAAACAACAATTTTGTCCATTGCAACTTGCAAGAACAATAGTCACAAGTGTCATAGACTCGTATAAATAGAAATCTAAGTGATGGGATGCCACTTGTATGATACCATGACTGATGGACTCGAATCAACACCAAATATATTAGAAAGGAATGGTCAAGTATTGATGCAGTGCCCATGGGTGGTTCAAGATGAAACAAGAGAATACTGGTAGGAGTACACATGCATGAGCTAACCGATCACACATTAATTCATGTCAGTAGCTGCAATACACAAATTACAAAGAAGTAAATTATGCACATCATTTGACCACATTTCTAGGATCACCAGCTTTAACCTGAAGACGAGTATGGATTCCTCCTCCTTCAAGAAGTTGAAATGACACAGTCAAATGTCATTAGAATCAGTGTAATTTCTTTCAGGGTAAAAGTCAAATTATGCCTGACATAATTTAGAGCAAGTTATAACAGAGGCAATCCATAGAAATGCCATTGTCTGTGTTCCACCTCCATTTGCAAACAGTTTGTAACAGAATTAACGTCTTGTAATTGTGCTTGTTCGTATCTGCACAAGCGTCTCCCCAACCAAGGTTTATCGAGTTGAATTATTTGTGGGCATGAAAGGATCATTTGGAATTGATCAAGTGGATCCGGTCTGATCTGTCCGGTCTATCGCATTAAAGCATAATATGCTTTAATTAATTGGCTTTGAACACAGGATAGTTTGCACGCAACCAGAAAAACAATAGTCAAGGGACTTATGAAATTGTTAGTAAAATTAAATTTTTTTAAGTGGAATGCAAATTAAATAGCTATTAATTTTAAAATGAAAAAAATTGAAAAAAAGGAAAATAGAGCTCCCATTTGAAGAATGAAGTTAGCGTGTACCATCATGTGCACTGTGAAATTTCATTGGAAGTATTTTACATGGATCCCAAGTCGCACACTGTTTATGCACTATTTTTCAAAGCTGATTCTGGCAGTTTTGATTCTGAAAGGTGATCATTATACATCTTTCTTCTTCAGTAGACTTGATCCCTAACCTGAGGTTTAGCCCCTTAAATAGAAAAAGGTGTGGAGATGATTATCTTCTGCACTTTCTTTTTATTGAAAGTAAAATAGTCCCACTTATTTAAAATAATAGAAAATGTCTGATGCCAAATAACGGTCCAGAATAAAATATGGCCGAATATTTAAAAAAAAAAATTGACATCCACTGATTAATACAGCCAATGTTAATTATTCTACTTGTGGAGGATCATTACAGGGATGATAATCGTTCGGGGGACAGGTGGAGACAGGAGAAGGGGTGCCTCTTACGACAGCCATCAAGCAAGTGGTTCTTGAAGTAGGTGGGGTACTGTTTATAAGGCTTAGCGGCATGACAAGAGGCTGTAAATCTGTTATTTAGGGGCTGTGATTGCAGGATAGGTTGCTCACACAAAAAAAAATTGTTCTGTAGAATGTTGCATAGAATTTGAATCTTCAGTCAAAACTCGGACAGTCTAACAACAAAATTCTTGTCAAATGAGGAGACAATAACATTTCTATTGTGCATGACTAGGCAAATGCCCAATACAGAATTTTGTAATGTTTGAAATTCTAGCAAAAAAACATGCATTAAAAAAATCCATTCAAAATAATATTTTTAGAACAGGGAGTCTTGTGAGACTTGCATAATGATCTGCAGTAGAAAATGAACCCAGTTTTTTTTTTCTGGCGGTTAAAAACCCGCGTTCAAATTTTAGGAGAACGAGAGCCAAAAATTCAACAAATGACAATAGTGGTTTCTTCTTTTTGGGCGTACACTTTCCCGTTTGTCTCCTTGTAGCTATTAAGGAGACTTAACTTGCCAACACAAACCGCTGGGTACAAAGAGCAGCAAGATATTGAGTAAGTACAAAAATGCATCTTACGGCTAGAAAAAAATTCAAAAAACATTAAAAATAGGAGAAAAACAAAATAAATGAAGCCCAGAAAAAATAAAATGAACTGACCTTACTATGATGAAGTGCTTTATGTGAAGTATAAGAAGGCACAAATAGATGATTCTGCAAACATATACAAGCAGGTGAACAAAAGCAAAACAAATGAAAACAGCTAAGGAAAGATTTCAAGCAAAAAAGAAGAAACAAAAAAGATCAAATTAATTTACTTGATAAATATTAAAAAATCGATCAATACATATGCCACTAAAACAGATTCAGTAAGCTACTATGTTATCACGGCAGTTATACAACCTAGACTTTAATGGAGTACACACTAGGAGTTGCCAAAATGCTATTAGAAAAAGAAAAAAAACAGGCTGGCGCTCTGCCAATTAGTGAACGTATCATCAGTCAGGAGTGATTGTTTTCTTCTTCATTAGTAAAAATCCTCTTAATCATATAGAGTATTTTTTAATTGGTGTTTCGTATTTGTTATTGATATATTGAATAGAACAAATCATCAGACCAAGGAAATCTGGCTATGTAAAGCTGGTTGATGTTCTGGACCAAATGGTTCAATCAATTGACAAACATGGACGCAACTAAGTACCCTTCAGAAGGTTGAGATAAAATAATGTACGCAATCAAGAAACTTCACACGACAACCATAGAATTTGAGCGCTCCAGGGAATGGCATTACTGAGCACAACTAAATTTCAGTAATACGTTTTATGCTTTGCCTTATTTTCACTCGGCAATATTGAACTTTGGAAATTTCCGAAGCTGAAGACAATAACTCTGCAAAAATAATGCAGAAACATGCGAACACAGTTGCTTTTGGAAAAGGGGGGATTTATACAGTATCCTCAATTCTCGTGAAGTTTCCAAAAGAAAACTATCTAAGAAACATTGACTACAAAAAGCTAAATTTCAACAACATTTTTGAAACTTGATGGTTAAATTTTAAAAACATGAATAACGAAGAAATCAACTTTGACTTCAACATGATAATACAAAAAAAATGCAATGTATGATAGATAGTTTTAAATAAAATATCCATGCATTCAGCTTCAGAATTCAAGATGCATACCAAAAAAATGTCATGACCAATGAGCATGTCCAACAAAAAAAATTGGAATATACACACCTATTTACAACTAGTGAATGAGTCAATCTAAATGCAGGTCCAACAATGCAAAGGTGCAATATAATATCTGACAAAAACTAGGTACTCATATTCAAAGAATATTGCTGACAACTAAGGAAGAGCGTTAGTCATATGAAGGTAATAATGTGATCAGATATTGAAAGAAGCATATCTATCATATTTCAAAATCAAGGACATTGTTGGTAGATGAATGAAAACCCAGCACAATAGAATCAAATTTTGATTCATGTACCACAATGATCTCCAGGATAAAATGAAATTTTCATAGCACTATAAACTGATTAATGTTGAACTGAAGTTGGAACTGTAATGAAAGTTGAAACACACCACATTTTTATGTCTGTATCAGAAAAGAAAATTTCGAAATTTGAACAAAGAACAGTAATTTAATATATTTCCAAAAAGTAAACACCTTTGCTGATTATTTCCCATAAGAATATTAGAATGATGGTTTGCTATTTGGTAAACTAAATGCACAATTGCACAACAATCACTACTGCTAATGGTGAAGTGACTAACGTAAAACCAGGAGATACGTTCGGTTTGAAAGCGGTTTAGAAGCACATTCAAAAAGAATCCATGTTGACATAAATCGGTGTTACGTTTCAGCGGATAAGTGAATGGACAGCCATCATTCGGATCTAATTCAATGTGTGCAAACAGATCTACAATGTGTGAGTCGATTATCATAAGAAAAAAATTGAATTTTTCATCATTTTAATTAGATGCAAAATTCAATATTGATGGTCAAACACTCCTACCTCGAGATGAATGACTTTTTTTTATGAAGTTTAACTTTCTCATTGAATAAATAAATAACTCACAGAATTGTTGAGGTTGTGAGGTGATGGAGGTCCCGGTGCTTCATTGGGAGGAGTACCGACGTAACTGAATCTCCCACTGGGGCTAAGAGGCGTTGGAGAAAGACTGCGAGGTGAATTACAGTATACACCCTATGACACAAGCAGATAATCTCGGATCACTGAACACATAATAGTGTTGACAGGCATAAGAAAAAGACAAATAGCAATAGGGGTAAATCCTTATACATAAAAGGCAAAGAACGTTAGTTTTTTGTTAGTTTTGTAAGTCATTCACAGTCCAACAAATGATCCCATGATGCTGAAATTTGACATGATCGCTTGTTGACCCTTCGAGGAGAAAGAGTGGATTTTATTTCATTTGGAACGTGATTTTAGAGTGGATTTTAACACTTTTTGCTACGTAACTTCTAAACAGGAAGAAAATTCGTAGGAACGATAAAATCAGCACTTTTTCTAAAAGTTATAAGCTTGAAAAGTCAAAAGTTGCTGGTTTTTGCAAAAATCTTTACTTGCTCATTCAAACAAACAAAAAAAAAATCGAATCAAACCTATTGGACTTACAGGAGCTGAACACCAGTTGACTATACAAACAGAAAAAAACCCCGACAGTAACCTCCTCCTTTTGAAGTCAGTTGAAAATAACAACTGCGAACATCTAATGGTTATACAAACATGTCAGGGGAACATGTCATGCAAACACTGTAAAAAAAAGTTAACCCTCATAAAAACTTACACAATGAGAAGCTTGGTCGTCATGATCCAGCGGTGTGTTCAGAGGTGACGGAATGTGGAAACATGTCAAATCTGGCAGAGAACCTGTATTATTTCCACTAATGGGGATTTGAATAGCGCCAGGATCCTGCTGCGATGGATATATACTGGAAATTATGATCAAACATGAACTTCAATACTGTTGAACTATTGCAAATGGAATGATAAATTCTATCAATATTTTGCTACATTAAATTTACGGTATTCATAATCTACTATGAATATTCTCTATAACTCCAATGATTAGGCATACCTTATACCAGGCACACGTGGCAAATCGTTGACAGATCGTGGTCGACCATCCGGTGAAGCAGACGTCAACCTTCGTCCTGAATCGTATTCATCCATCATCATCTGCGATTGGCACTCCAGAGCTAAAAATGATATAATTTCATTATAGTTCAGCAGTGGAGGTGTTAGTTCAGTTTCACCAAGGAAGATAATCATAAAAACTGATCTTGAATTAAAGACTTGAGTATCTAGCGAAAAAAATTGTAACATTCTATGAAAACCGACTTTCGATACAATAGGAAACTATATAAATGAAAAATTTAATGTTCAGCATTTCAGACATTTACTCAAACATGCATCACTCAAACGAACATAGTTAACAAAGCAACAAAGTTGTAAAAATGAGATTCTGGTAGAAATAATTATACTTAGTTTATGATTTATGGTTGAAGAACATTTGAAACTGTATAACATCTTATGTTCTACAATGATTTCCATTACTTACTTTTGCGATAGTGTGCGCTTTCATGAGAACTCGTGTGCAAGGCTGAGTCGCTATGAGTGCGGCGCCAAGTAGTATCAGGTGGTGGTGATAAGTGATAGACACCGGATGAGGGAGAATAGGGTGACATCCGTTTATCACTGGGTCTCGATCTGAAATAATCGACAGCGTTGCAAATGAAAGGAAATGACAACCTCGAAACTGTTCATACCTCAGTCAATGTGTGAAATCAACACTTAATTGAAGAAAATAGAGATGGTTGTAGCATGTCTTGCACCATCCTTGAATCCACTAACTACCTTTTCTAAATTTCAGCGACTGTGACTTCAATACAAGTACTGGTAGGTTACAACACATTTGATCTACAGGTTTGATGAAAATGAAATTGTCATTATCACCAACATTAATTCCACTTCCTCAGGTTCCGTAGTACTTCTCTAACTCGACTACTCTGCTTGGATCGATCGTCACCTTTTTTACACTTTTTGTTCTTAATTCTATTCCATTTTCATAGCACATACATAGACTTTACAAACCTCATGGGCCCAACAGCTGCACTGCGCGGTCGCTCCCTCTGTTGATCGACGCGGTTTGGAGAGTTCCCTGAGCCCCCTCCATTCCCTACAGCTTCCAGATCATCCAAACAGCTCAACGCAGACTGTAGAAGCACACAGGTGATATGATAAGTTGTCATTGAAGAGTCAGCAAAAAACAACTAATATGAAACACGGTGACAGAGTTCTTGTTGAGAGCAGCAACAGGACTCAAACTGTCAACTTCTGTCAACTTTGCATTACCAGCACAAATGTCTTCAAGGAACATCTGTGACAAGATAGTGACACTTGGGAAAGTCATAGAAGTTGAAAATAACTTATTAGGATGAACCAATTCCAATATAAACGCGGTAGAGCGTTGCAATTTCGACCACAGCCTAAATAGACCAATAATAGGCTGTGTGCGAAATTGGAAATTTTTCGGTCCCATAGAAATTGCGGTTAGTTCAATCATATATTTCAAAACTGGGGTCACCAATTTTGATTTTGGTTGAACCAAAGCTAAGTGAGAAATAGATTAGACTTCTATTAGATTATAATCAACGATATCTCATGAGAGTACTCGCAATTATTTTCATAAGTATTTTTTTCGACAGAGGAAAAGAACGAAATTGCGCACTTTATAATAATTTCTTGATCTAATGACTGGTTAACTTGTACATTGACTTAAACATGCTAGTACTGAGTGAGCCAAACACACCATTTTTTTACAGTTCTAATAAATTTTTTTCACGATTGTAAGACGGCATAAATATTTTGTGAACCAAATATTTAGCTAGTTTCAATTTCACTCACTTATTGAAAAATATAATGTAAAATAAAATATGCAAGCGAACAGCTAGTGAAAACCGCGATAAGTTTTATTAATAATTTTTGTTCAAAAGGCCAATATTTCCATGATGTTGTCGCAATAAAATGGAATACAGCGTACACATTTGAAGCGTGTAACGACTGTAACATTTACTTTGAATTAAAAATCGAAACACAGAAGTTGCGGCTAAATAATGCATCGCGTGCGTCTCCTCGCGTCGATGCGTCAGCGCATTCTCGTATTTCATCTCGATGTCTTCCCGCGACCGACTGACCGAAAGATACGCGCACAGTAAACAGAAGGTATCTACGCATTTCCTGCCGTAGATATGGAAATGGATACCACCGCCGAATGAATTACGAGCGCTTACACGAGAAAAACGAGGATAAATTTTGCGAATGACTAGTATTTCTCTAGCAACTGGAGAACTACATTATGTAAATATACAGCACTTCACTCACTTTGTTTGTAGCATCGGAA
Organism: Tupiocoris notatus; assembly: GCA_037159825.1. Lineage (NCBI taxonomy): Eukaryota > Metazoa > Arthropoda > Insecta > Hemiptera > Miridae > Tupiocoris > Tupiocoris notatus. The sequence goes on from JASJUZ010000287.1 coordinate 54,217, forward strand.
ACTTCTTTCATAATCCTGTTGAACTCGGCCGTTTCCTCCGCTTGTTTTTGGTTGTGCAGAGCGATTTTTTCGCTGAATTTCCGCGGATTAGCCATAATTCGAGCGGAAAAAATTAGTAAAATTTAACCGAACATTAATGTTGTTGTTTGTATCAAGCCTAGATTAGCTATCTCGGATTCAGCTTCAGCCACAATGTTTTTGCACATCGACAGAACTCAAACATCGATTCTTTTTCTCTTGATGTGACACCAAACTAGCTAAGGATTCATGAACCGCAATTGGAGGTTGTCGCCATCGAGGCTAGAAAAGCAATAACACGCTGCGGGCACGACCCAAACGGGAAAACAAAGAACTAAAATAAAAAATTATAAATATTATAAATTATAAATTTATAATTATAAAAATAAAAAACCGAAGAGAAAAAATTCTACCGCCTCTCAAAATGTGATGATCAGTTTCAAATGTTTCAGTAGAATCCGAATATCCAATAGGAATCCTGTAAATGATTTTACAGTGGTTTATTATTCTATTGCTTTGTGGCATCACATGCTGTTAATGCACAATCAACTTCAGTTGCTAACAACTGGCAAAATTCATATGTGATGTCTGTGGCAACGGATTGTTTACAACAAGAAAATCAGAAATTCGTCATTCCTTCGTTTCACGCCGTTCGTCTTCTTAATTTCCGCGTTTCTTCCGAGTCAATATTTTATTAATAATTCTGTCATCAAACCTAAAATAAAAATAGTTAAAAGGAAAAAGGTTTTACATACAATCCCCCTTTTACAGCTTCAATTAAAATGTAACAAGGCCATCTATTCGTGATAGTAATTATTTCGACCATTATTTGTCAACGTATTCACCTAAAAACATTTCCTCATAGCAACAGATTGGTAACTAAAAGCGGAAATTCCAGAGCAAGTATTATGATTTCAATCATTTTTATTCCTCTATATCATCTAAAAACACGATTCCCCCTCTCCCTCGAAACTCTTAAGAATACCCTCTAAATTGAGGTAGTGATTTTGAGAATCGGGCAATTGCCGGGCCAAGATTGATTTTGGTGAATATTTCAAGAATTTAGCTTTTATTTATAGTTTCGTTAGAAATGTGTTGACGGCGTACGGACAATTTTTTTTTTTTTTGAATACTCGGATTCTACTCACCTTGAAACGTAGAACATCAAATTTTGAAAGGGTTAGAATTTTTTTCGAGAGAAATTATAACGTTTTGTTATTGAATAATTGACCATAAAAATCGAGGTTTTTTATATTAGGAATGACGAATCAATTCAGCCAACCAACTGAACATCACCTGCGATTTAATGTCCATTTCAACCCATGGGTCTATTTCAAATTATTCAGCAAAACTTTAGATTTTGATTATTAGAGTACGAATTCTAAATCCTGTGTAATAAATTAGCATCTCGTGATTCGGTCTCTTTTTTGCACAGTTTTTCAATTACATGTGAACTTCGTTGGTAATAGCAACCGATAAACAGTTTTGTAGCCTCCGTTCGTACAAAAGTTCGATGTAACCACCTCCACCACACAACCCCCGGGAACAATCAATTTTATTTTCCTTATTTTTTAAATTAAAAACTAAATTTTTTGCTTAACGGTACAGCTGGAGAGAGTGTTTACGACCATTCCAATGAGTATAGAACGATTTTTATAGCTCCAAGAACTCTCGAGTTATACCCTCTTGTCAAATTTCTGAAAATCTCCCAAACTCAACACAAAAGCTGCGATAACTCGAGAACCAATCGACCCTATCGACCCCGCGATGGTCATTCGATTCAGCGTCCAAAAATCTATATAATTTGATATCAAATACACATTTTTATGAAAAACCCTGGAAAATATGAATTTTCTCCCCCTCGAAACCCCCCAAAATAAACCTTAAAATTGAGCTAGCAAGTTGGTTAAGGAATTTGTCCGTCGTAGGACCGAGATTGATTTTTGGTGAAAATTTCAAGAATTTGGCTATTATGGTTTGGCCGGAAAAGTGTTCACGGCGTACGGCGGACAGACATAATTTTTTTTTTATTGAATATTCAGATTCTACATGCCTTGAAACGTATAACATCAAATTTCGAGGGGGGGTTATAAAAATTTTTTTCTAGGGCGATTACAATGGTTAATTATTGAATAATAAACCAAAATTTAGGATCATTAAATGTTCAAAAAATATGCTAAATACCGAACAACTGATGTATGAAAAAAAAGTATATTATAACGAAGAAACTAATTGTAAAAAAATTGCTATTATGATAGTTTTTTTTTCTGTCTCTAGCCACCAAGTAATTAATAAAAAACGAGAATTAAACATTTCTAAAAGTCTTAAAATTATTCACGAGGATCCACGATGTCCAAAAAATTTAAATTCGACCGAAACGCTGGGTCACCGGAGAGAAATAAATCGTTACGTGCGCCTTCATACGAAAAACAGCAGGACCCGCAATACATAGCTGCAGTTGCAGGCGTTGCCTATGCCGATGTTGAAGGAGTCGAGCGGACGCCTGACAGGATTTTCCGTCTGTACGGTATCGCTATCGATACTTCCTCAGTCTCAAATATAAATCGAGCATTTACTCGGTATTTTCAAGAAATATTGAGGAATTATTCTTCTCGAAAGTTTCGTTATTATTATGGTAAAGTTTGAACAGAGTAGAAAAATTGCTATTGTGATAGGTTTTTCTACCTCTAGCCACCGAATAATTAATAAAAGACGGGAATTACACATTTCTAAAAGTCTTAAAGTTATTCAAAAGGATCCACGTTGTCCCAAAAATTCGACCGAAACGCTCGGTCAGCGGAGGGAAATAAATCGTTACGTGCGCCTTCATACGAAATACAGCAGGACCCGCAATACATAGCTGCAGTTGCAGGCATTGCCTATGCCGATGATTAAGGCGTCGAGCGGACGCCGGATAGGATTTTCCGATTGTACGGTATCGCGATAGATACTTCCTCAGGCTCAAATATAAATAGAGCATTTTTACTCGGTATTTTCAAGGAATATTGCGGAATTATTCTTCTCAAGAGTTTCGAACAGAGTAGATAAATTGCTATTATGATAGGTTTTTGGTTTATTATCAATAATAAACCATTGTAATCGCCCAAGAAAAAACATTTTCTAACCCCCCCCCCTCAAAATTTGATGTTTTGCGTTTCAAGGCATGTAGAATCCGAATATCCAATATAGAAATTTCTCTCCGTCCGCCGTACGCCGTCCGCCGTTCCCAGTTTTCCGGCCAAACTGTAGGAGCTAAAAATTCGAAATTTTCACCAAAAATCAATCTCGGTCCTACGACGGCCCAATTCTTGAACCAACTTGCTAGCTCCATTTTAAGGGTTTTTTTGAGGGGTTTTGAGGGGGAGAAAATTCATATTTTCCAAGGTTTTTCAAAAAAATGTGTACGTGGTATCAAATTCTATAGATTTTTGGACGCTGAATCGAATGAGACCATCGCCGGGTCGATAGCTTTATTGGTTTTCGAGTTATCGCAGCTTTTGTGCCAAATTTTGGAGTTTTTCAGAAATTTGACATGAGGGTATAACTCGAGAGTTCTTGGAGCTATAAAAATCGTTCTATACTCATTGGAATGGTCGTCAAACACTCTCTCCAGCTGTATCGTTAGGCAATAAGTTTAGCTTTTAATTAGGAAATTAAGAAAAATAAAAATTATTAAAATTTATTACAATAGTTGCTACGGGGTTTTCCCCTATAGTTACCATCTGTTTTTCGGTGGGAACGTTCACAAATGTTCGGAATATTTAAAACGCTGCAAATGATTGTACAGTGGTTTATTATTCTTTCGCTTCAATATTGATTTAAGAAGAATATCCATTTGTCATTTTAAATATTCCGAACATTTGTGAACGTTCCCACCGGAAAACAGATGGTAACTATAGGGGAAAACTCCGTAGCAACTATTGTAATTTTAATAATTTTTATTTTTCTTAATTTCCTAATTAAAAACTAAACCTGTTGCCTAACGATACAGCTGGAGAGAGCGTTTGACGACCATTCCAATGAGTATAGAACGATTTTTATAGCTACAAGAACTCTCGAGTTATACCCTAATGCCAAATTTCTGAAAATCTCCCAAATTCGGCAAAAAAGCTGCGATAAGTCGAGAACCAATAAAGCTATCGACCCGGCGATGGTCTCATTCGATTCAGCGTCCAAAAATCTATATAATTTGATACCACGTACACATTTTTTTGAAAAACCTTGGAAAATATGAATTTTCTCCCCCTCAAAACCCCTCAAAAAACCCTTAAAATTGAGCTAGCAAGTTGGTTCGAAAATTGGGCCGTTGTGGGACCGAGATTGATTTTTGGTGAAAATTTCAAATTTTTAGCTCTTACAGTTTGGCCGGAAAACTGCTAATGGCGTACGGACAGAATTTTTTTTATTGGATATTCGGATTCTACATGCCTTGAAACGTAAAACATCAAATTTTGAGGGGGGTTAAAAATTTTTTTCCTTGGGCGATTACAATGGTTTATTATTGAATAATAAGCCAAAAGTAGGAAACTCTTCGGATTAAGGATTGATATTGCCTTTCACAAAGTCGATGTTACATATTCGATCATAAAAGTGGAATATCGACGTATGATAAAATTGCCTTTCTTTACATCGATTGTAGGACAGCGATAGTTGGAGCTGAGACAACGATATCTTTCGATACTGGAGAAGACTGTTGTGTTTGTGTCAAGAAATGAAGGTTTGTGTGGTCGAGGTAGCGCCGCAAGTACCGTTCGTTCCGTCGTGTTTGACACACATTCACTTGTTCTCACTTGGTGAAAGCCAAATTTATAAATAATGCTTGATATTCCTATCTAGTACTTTAGGGATTGTGTGAGATAATTCACGATGTCCGATATGAATGAGAAGTTGGTAAAGCCGAGGAAAATTCAAAAAGCAGATGACAACGGAGCCGGTTCCTCTCGGTAAGTTAGTATTTTGTGATGTATGACAAATTTTCAAATCTTGATTCTGTTTAATTGGTATCATTATTTATAATGTAAACCATAATTGAAACTCTGATTTACCCAGATTATCCTTAATTATTATTTTTTTGTAAATATTTTTCTAATTTTTTTCAAAAAATAGCCAATTGGAGTCTTTAGAGCCCATTAAAAGTATTTATTCGTAATTCCTATTGAACGAAATTGGTGTTCCTTGTGCAAGGACTTCGAGTTAGTTGAATATCAAAAGTGCATTAACTGAAAAAAGGAGTTTAGTCAGATAAAACCTTTGCGTAAATGGTTTTTCTAATACGTAACCGCAATAACAATGTGATATTTAATAAATATGTAGTTTTCAAAAATATGAACGAAAAATTGCACAATAGTGAAAATTGTGAAGTAATCCTCAGTACAATTCCCAAACATGCCTGTTTTGGCAGCGTACTGATTGGTGTTCTAGACCAACTAAGTATCGAACGTTCTGTGGTGATGTTTCTGGGGAATATTCGCATGAGACCACTCAAAATCAGATGAGAGGATCTCTTCTTTGCTCCAGTCAAAAGTCAAGTTTTCGTCAAATCCTTCTCAGGGCTGACGGTTTTTTTGAGTTCTACTTAGTACATTTTTTTTTTTTTTCCCCAACTGATTGAGGGGTTGACGGTTGGGGTTTTGAGCCTGCGGAACTTGTTAGGATGTTCTTAGAACTTGTTGGTCTGTAATCATCCACATCTGACTGAAGTTTACGGGCTTCATTGCCAGGATAAGAAAATAGGGTAGCCAATTGCTGGTTGTGAATTACTGCCTCAGCTGCCTGGGAGGTTGTGCACCTGAGTCCTCATCAGTAACGTCACCATTACAATTGGTGAGGGGAGGGGGGAGACTTCCACGTCATAGCCTCCCATTGGAAGCTGAGAATCATCTGATGTTTTGATAAAATCCAGTAATTCGGCCAAACACCACTGTCTCCAAGAAAGATGTGAAAAAGGGACTTGCCGATATCACTAGAAAATTTTTCAAATTATTATGTGCTAAATAAAATATTTTTTACCATGAAAAGAACTTATTATTTATTTGAACTAAATAAAATATTTTTTATTAAATAAAATTTATTTTTACTAAATAAAATACTTTTTACTAAATAAAATACTTTTTACCATGAAAAGAACTTATTATTTATTTGAACTAAGTCAAATAATAATATGATATTTACTACAGAATCCCAAGGGAAACAGTAGAAACACATGGGCACAGGATTCCTTAATTTTTTTGCGCTTCAACGTTTGTAAATTTATCTTACTATCATCTCAAATCCAGCGATCCTAAGTTTAACTAATTGGACTATTTGGGAAATATTCGAAACATATAGAGTTTTTCATTAGCCTGTAGATTCGATTATGCTGAAATAATTAGAAAACCATTCCTGGTATAAGATGCTCAATCTCTGTTATTGCCACTGAAATCGAGCGATTAGTGCCTTGTTACAAGGACCATTCTGGCCGACGGATGTATGCTGAACCAACCAAGTGCTGGAGTAGTGAGAGCTAGAAAAACCAGTTGTCTCATTCTCTGATCTAATAACTTTACTTATTCAATCTGCGGAAACCCTATGGTTCGACAACGCCATGACGATGCCCTGAGGAATGATCAAAAGTGCTTGATCAGCAATTAAAGGGTCGGAAAATGAGCCTTGTTTTTCTTCCCCTCACTACTTCAGCGCATTGAGGAATCTCAAAACAAGAATAGAAGGAAACAAAAATACGTCATAGTTCTTTTAGGCAAAATGCAAGTGGAAATTAGAAATCAAACATCAGGTAACATGTTATGACTCGCTATGACGATTTCAAGGCTTTCTCTCAGCTCTCTAGAGGCAAAGGAAGCAGTTAATTTTAAGTATTTGTTTTCTACGAGTTCAGAAATGTACAACAACTAACAATTTTACAACCATTTTTTGTTTTTTTATTTGTAGGTCTTCCAATCATTGGCTTCTTGCCTTTGTAATCATTTCTTCGCTGTCGGTCTGCACTCGTTTTTATAAAGTTTCGGAACCTGACCATGTATGGTATGTACTTGCATTATGCATGCACTTTTTGTTGTTGGTTTAGTAGAATGAAGGTGCTATGGACACAGTAATGATGCAGACAACAACTATAGTTGTTGTTTTTTTACGCTTTTGTGCATCGATGCACAAATAAGTCGTACAATGATGAAATATTTGGAAAATAAATAATTTTCTTACCTCCTAATGAGCGCTTAAAAATTAAAAATAGAATCATTTAAAAAATAAATTGTTGAAAAATAAAACTGAGTCCGCCAAATGATGCTCAAGTATACTGTGATATAGGTGAAGGGTTGTTTCTTACTTCAAGTCCAAAAAGTTCTGCTGACTCCCTTCATTATCAAACCGAAATTAACACTTTTGAAGAATTCAAGTTGAAAAAAATATGTTGACATGAAAAAAATTGGCAGTCTTTCTGAAAAGCTGCTTGAGTGTGTTTCAGTCTTTTTTCCTATTTCTCTGTACAAGAACATTATCTTCTTTGGCTGCATCATTTTTTGTTTCCTCTTAACGTCTCTTATGCTGACCATATAATGGGGGAGATTGTTAAAGAAATCGTGTATATTCTTAGGCAATATCAGTTTCAAACTTCGGAAATCTTTCCACTTGTTGAATGTTATAATATTATTGAGAGGCTTCTTAACACATTCGCTGCAGAAAGCAAATTGGAAACATTTCAGCCAACCTGCATTACGATAGTATATCCTAATGGTTATGTTGTGAGCATTGAAATTGAGGATACGTTTACACTTTCAAGAACCTCCATTAGGATAAAATCCGTCAATACTCGGTGTGGGATCGTCATGTGAGTGTACCAACAATATAGGGAGGCTCAAATCCGTACCGGCCGCTCAGCTGGCTAACAACTGGCATCGATTGTTGTCGCCCCGAATTCGGAACAGCTGCACTAAATGTGTTGACTGTTTCTCCCACGGAAGCTGGCTGGTCTACAACTGTATAAAAGAGCTAGTACCAGAGTTCTTTAGGACCTACCTATAATTGTTGTTACTCATAAATTGAACTAACTCTAAACAGTAGGCTCAAAAGTAAAAATAGTTTAAGGCAATTTATTATAAATGTGTGTCTCTGTCGTCTGCAATCAGGTTTCATCTACGTACTCAATATTGGATTTTTAAACGCGAATGTTTTTTGTTTTTAGTTGAGTATTTTTTGTTAGTTGGCCTTTTCAAACTGATAATCAGAGATAAACTGAAAATAATCTCTTCAACCTGTGTAATAATTTTTTTCATGTTCCAGCTGGGATGAAGTCCATTTTGGCAAAATGGGTAGTTGGTACATTAACCGGACATTTTTCTTTGACGTTCATCCTCCGTTAGGGAAGGTATGTTGTTGAAAATCAATTTTCTCTGAATTGTGTGCGTATCTTTATCTGGCTCTGGCAAGGATGATCTTAAAGGGAGCTGAAACATTTGATATTCATTATGTTCGAACGCTGAATTGATTTAAAAACGCGCTGAATTGATTGGTTTCTTGAGGTTTTTTTATATTTTTATTGGTTTGAATTGATGCTATTGAAAAAAGAAATCTTCACAATCATAGCTAATATTGTAGTACAACTAGAAATATTTCATTAAAAAAAGGTAATCAAAACCACCCTAGGACACCTTTAGAAAATACTGGATGAACATTGGTCCTTCAATATTGCAGCATAAGCGACATTTTGTTATATCATTACAAAATTTAATAAACTCAAAGAAATTTTAATACAGAATTAAGCATCACTCTCTTAACTTACTTTTTATTTGTTTTCAGATGCTGATAGCCTTGTCTGGTTACATGACTGGATATGATGGAAGTTTCGCTTTTGACAAACCTGGGGACAAGTACGGTGACGTCAAGTATGTTGGAATGCGCGTTGTGAGTAATTTTTCATACTCTGGAAACAATGGAGTGTTGATTCATCAGTTAAATCTATCAATTTTCAAAGCGCCTTCAGCGCAAAATGCATAAAAGACTCTATTGATCATGGCGCTATAACACTGCCCAAGTCCATTATTGACCATTTTTAGTTAAAGGTCATGATGTCTCATATAAAATGACAAGCTTGATCCAATGATGTGGTCAGATATGAACTTATATTGGTGAAAAATCAATCAAGACCACACTGCTCAGATTGAAATGGAAGTTCAACAATGACCAAGTTCTGCTGATGGTATTTATGTCATGCCATGGCCTGGGTTCGAACCCAGGCCTTTTAGATGTTTGGCCTGGTTTTGCCCTCCTGAGGTTAAAAATCGAGTGGATAATTCGTGCAGGATTGTTGAGCGAGTCTATAACAAAAATAGAAGGTGGCTCGGATCCAATTGTTGCCATTCTGAATCTGGGACGGCCGCACTGAATGTTAACTGTTTCACCAACAGAAGTTGGCTGGTCTATTCACCCACAGAAGTTGGCTGGTCTACAAGTATTTAAAAGAGGTGGTAGCAGAGTTCTACAGGCATGAAAAAAATTAATCCCTTACCTCGCCACGTGGTCAATATGGGTGGTCATTATGCGGAAAAATAGTTCACATACTTGTATTGCAATGTATCCCATGTCTATTTTCTTAGTCCATATATTTTATTTTGAAGCCTACAAAAGTCTAGTTCACTTACTCGTTTTTTTCTTTCTATCGAATTCTTGGAATTTTATTTTGAACATTCAAAAAACACAGAGGCACAGTTTGATAAATTATCATTCTATTGAAATTAAAAATCAACATATTTTTTCAGTTTTGTACGTTCCTGGGAGCTTGCATTGCGCCACTGGCTTATCTAATTGTACTCGAGCTAACGGGTTCCTCATCAGCTGCTTGTCTGTCTTCAATAATGATCATTTGCGGTGTGTTTAACATCAATAGTTTCTGCGGTATTTTAAAATCATTAGTTCAAAAACATTGAAGTTAATATCTGATGATTTTTTTCAGATGTGGGAGTATTAACTCTGACGCAGTATATACTACTTGATCCTATACTACTATTTTTCATCATGATGTCTACATATGGGATTGTTAAATTCCATGGCTGCACTGAGTGAGTTATTTCATATACATACCCGAAGTATTCAGTATATTCCAGGATACTAACAGCATAATCCTGAGTTGTTACTTGATCAATCTTAGTTCAGTAGTTGATGTTTTTTTACATAATAAGATGTCTCCACAGGTCAGAAAATTGGTGTTTTTTATTTTTATTTTTTCACTATTATAGAAGGTCAATGGCCCAACAAATGAATGGCCAACATTTGTAACGATTCAAGGTTGCATGGTGGAAAATGACGAAATAGAAAAGATCAGTTGATTTGAATTGCCTGGGTGATGATGTCTTGGAGGTCAAGAGACGCAAGAATAAGTAACCATTTTCTGAGATAAAATGCCTGTACACCTCAGAAATATATATCAAAAAACTAACTTTTTCACCTGAAAGATGAAAACATGGGCCAAAGTAAATTTTCAAGTAGCTTTTCCAACTAGTAACCTAGTCTGAAGTGGTTGGCCTTGGCCTGGGCATCATGTACGTGGTCCTGAGCACTCTAGCGGCGGTTGGCAGAAGTAGTTGGATAACACTACTGAAATCGGTTTAGGAGGAGGGACTTATCACACTTAATTAAGTGTAACTTTGCAACAACGCAATTGCCTAGCTACTAAATGGTATGTCATTCGATTCCCATCATATACTTTTTTCTTCTTTTGGTAGTGGGATTATTATTGTCTTGTTAATATATTCATAACAGAGTTACTCACTAGTTTATTTTATTTATTCTTGTTGTATTGGTGATACCACTGGGTTAAAAAATTTTGAGTACGTTCAAATTGGATTTAGGTGGTACTTGATGATTTTTTCCCCTTGGAGATGCGAATGAAGCAAGCATCCATTCTCTTCTAGGGATTTTTAATGATATTTGAAGGTTTTAGCTGAAATGATTTCCATCAGGGCAAAAATACAAATTAAGTTGGATAAGCGGCTATGAGATTATGAAAGAAAGGCAAAGATTGGCACACTGACTTTTGAAATAGTGTAATCAAGTCCCGCTAGAGTGCTTGGGACCATGTACATTATGGTCAGTCCCTAGCCTCTCCATTCCATGTGTAGCTGACTCGATTTGGCATTTGCTGTGAGGCCATTCAAGAATGACGTTTTCACTATAGGCCGAGCCTGCGTTTCCCACAATTATTTCTATTTTCACCAAAGTTTACCTTCGAAACTCATAATACGGTTTCCTCGATTTCAATGTGGTTTTTGTATTTGAGAGAACCTAACTAATCAGGGGAAAAAAATAAAATTTTAAAAAATCATGCAAACCATATGGGAAAGAGCATGATGAAATGGAAATGACTAATTTTCTTATAATTACCGCTATCAGAATTGAATTGAAGTAATGGATGATAGGATATAAACTGTAAACAAGATAGGTACCAAGAATGTTCATGTATTATTGATCACCTATGAGATGATTTTGCTCTTTTCAAAAAATAGGTTTGGTTGTGCTATAACTCTTCTTTTTTTTTGGTATCGATATGGGGCATTTTCATTCTTACAAAGTGGTACAACCAGAAGCCACCTCATAGGATATTTACTCAAATTCTTGACCAATTACTTCTGCAACTCCCTCCTTCCACTATTTGTTTTTATGTGTTTTTCATGCAACTATAATAATGGTCATGCTTTTCTTCTTTCTTGATTTGTTTTTAAAAAGGGATTTTTCAAACGTGTGGTGGTTCTGGCTGACCTTCACAGGATCAATGTTGGCTTGTGCAATCAGTGTCAAATTTGTTGGGCTTTTTGTCGTCTTACTGTGCGGCGTGTTCACAATTTGGAAACTGTGGCTGCTTTTGGGGGACCTATCAAAACCAATGGTACAATTAACACTATACTATAATTTTGTGTATCCAATATTACAAGTGTTTAGACACGGTGTTATTGGAAAGGTTTAAATGCATGGGAATTGAATTTGCCAGTTGTAGATAGTGAGCATAATGTTGCCAAACGAAATACCTAAACATAGTTACATTTTTCCAAGATTTGTTCTATAATTCATTCAATCCTTGTATTCATCAATAATTTTTGAGAATTGGCGAATGCATGACCTAATATTTCAAGTTCAATCAAGTAGAATCGTGAAAAGCAACTGTCAACTTATATCAAAATTTTCAATTTTGAGTAGTTTAACTAGACAGTCATTCAAAATGAGTACATATGATCTGGCCCTTGTTGTGTGTTGAAACCACCAACAATTATTTTATGAGCCATTTCATTAATGTCTAATGTCTACTAGTATTAGTACTCTCAATATTCTTCTGTTTTTTGTTGTTGAGTTTTTTAGTTTTTTTTTACCTAAATTTGCACAGTATTGTATTGAGATGCAATTTTTGTTCATAATTACCCTCTTATGTTAATTTTACCTGTATAGAAGTGTTAGTGATGGGACGCTAATTCTAGCTTTTTCGCTATAATACCCTGCAAAATAACGTTTTAATGGTCCTCTGATTTATGTCTTAACTGCCTTGATTTTGTCAAATTTTCAGACATACATAGTGAAACACTTTGTGGCGAGGATTTTTGGACTTATTGTTCTGCCTGGTGTGTTGTATTTGTGCATATTTTATATTCACCTAACTGTGCTGAATCGAAGTGGCAATGGTGACGGTTTCTTCAGTTCAGCATTCCAGTCCGTTTTGGAAGGGAATTCATTGCACAATGCATCAATGCCTAGAGGTAATGTTTCCGTTCTAATGATTTGTTGTTATATGAATAACAATACATGTTCATTCATATACTATGAGTTTTTATAACTACTCAACATTGGTTGAGAAGTTGTACCTGAGCTAAGAGGCCCATAACAATGGTTTATAACTCTTTTTCTAGTCTTCAAAAGATTTCAAAATTTATCTGGCATAGAAGCCAATTTGCAGCTAGTTATGCCTAAAAAAATTCTGTTGACAATATCCATAAATTATTCATGTAGTTCTCTTGGATTTTTAACGTAAAAAAAGTAAAATTTTAAAAAAATAAGTAAGATTTTTATATTATTGCCTTAAAAATCAAACGGCTCTTTCTACTCGCAAAGTTCCTGCATCCATTTCCTGGAAAAATGAAAAACATTGGTGCCTAGTTGAAAAAAATGGTTATTTAGAGTGGTAAAAGACAAGAAATCCACCATCACTAAACTAGTTATAAACGTTTTTACACTCCTCTTACTATTATTGCAAGTTGAAATGTGATTTCTTTCTTTGTAGAGGTAGCTTATGGTTCAATCGTGACTTTGAAAAACAGAAGAACAGGCGGTGGATATTTACACTCCCATTTTCATCTCTATCCTGAAGGTGTCGGTGCACGCCAACAGCAGGTAAAATAAGTCGTTTGATGGTATGTCTCGCCAAAGCTAAGACCATCCACAGTAGTGTATTTGAAAAATGTGTTGAGCTAAACTAGCGTTGAGTGCTCAATTCATTATTTTATCTACATGGACAAAATGAAAATACTGCATTGGTTGAAAGCTAGGACCACCAATACGCTCAATAATAAATTACAACAATATCACATTCACCAAACTTTTTATTGATGTGGTACATTGTGATTTTTTGCAGTGCACAACTTACACTCATAAAGATGATAACAACAAATTTCTCATCAAGCCGTACAACGCTGATCCTCCTTTGGAAGAGGTTAAATTTTTGAAAAATGGTGATTTGATCAGATTGGAGCATGTGCCGACTAAAAGAAATCTGCATTCGCACCGGGAACCTGCTCCTATCACTAAGAAGCATTTTCAAGTGACAGGCTATGGCGAGGTGATGATACATATTAGTGCTTTTACCATTTAGCAGTACAGTAAAACCTTGATCATTTGGACTAACCTGGACCAAGAGCCATCCGGACAATCAAAAATCCGGATAATTTGGAGGAATAGAAAATAGAGTGGAAAACAAATAAAATCCTTGTGCCAAGAGATGAAGCACCTCATATTAACTTGTACATTATCTTGCACCATAACTAATGTCAATAGTTTTTGTATTAGCATGGAAGAGTTGTTCAATTGCCTTTTGTTTCAAATACTAGTGCCTTTTGAAAGGTGTGGAATCGAAGCGGTTGATTGCGTCCAGTTTCATCTTCTTGAGTTTCGTCACTTACCTAATTAAAAGAGATTGCGAGGTCTGAAAACAATGAAAGATCTGAAGGTTGATGGCTGGAGGAGAAAGGGGCAGTGATCGGAAGAGTGAGGGGAGGGCAGAGAAAAAACTCGGCCCAATCACACCCCTCCTGCGCTCATATTGCACACTTGGATAATGAAGTAATGTCAGCATGGCAGGTGTTAATTCCTGAGGTCCAGATAATCAAGGTTTTACTGTAGTTTGAAGTTAAAATAATGACAATTTCATGGCTGGATTGTGCTTACTGGTGTAGTTAATAACGTTGTGAATATTGCAAATAATGGTTGCCATCATTATTTGGCATTGCGCTATTCCCAATACCGTGATTGTAGTTTACAATAGTAAGCTTATTATATTGTCTTGTCATTCTGTTGCCCGTGACATTACATCAAGGCAACAATACTGAAGTCAAAAGGGCCAACAATATTCAGGTTTTCATGTACTATAGCGATCCAGAATATCAAGCCTGTTAAAAAAATTTAAAATATTTTAATTATCAAATCTATCAACGTTATTGCAAAACTTATATACCTAGATTGCCACCAAACAAGCCCTTTCATAGATTTCTTATATTTCCATCTAGCAGCTGGTTGTCTACCCTCAATTAGAAAGCAACTAGAACCCTAGTGGAGCCTTGTAAACTGAGTTTAGTTTTTGTTTTGACACTCCATGCTACATGGCTGCCTGTGTCTTACTATAAACAGAGGTGCTTTTAATACTTTAATCGATTACTGAAAATCATTACTAGGGTGAATAAAACAAGAATAGCGTTGTATAAACATGTTTGGAATTCAATAATTTATTTTATTCTATTTTCATGACACAGAACGGTACTGGTGACCCAAATGATGTATTTAAAGTGGTTGTTGTGAGTGGGGATGACAACGGAGTGGTCACAACTGTCTCTACTCAAATCCGCTTTGTGCACTACTTGCAACATTGCGTACTAACAACTACTGGAAAGCAACTTCCTGCATGGTAAGATAACGCTGTTCTTTGTTTGTTGTTGGCTCTAGCTTTTGCCTAAGCAATAAAGGCTGAAAATGAAGCCCTCTTGTGGTTTTCATGAATTTTAATTACACAAGACGTTGCTCTTCAAGTTATGAATACTAATATTGAATTCTTTGTTCCAGGGCTTACGAGCAACAGGAAGTGACGTGTAATCCAAATTTGAGGGACCCATTTGCTGTGTGGAATGTTGAAGAGAATTTCTTTCCAAAGTGTGAGTACAAGCTTTTGAAATTGGAAAGAAATTATTAAATCTTATTTGACATTGTCACGAGCATTGTCTCATCTTTTGCCTACTCTTTGCTTTACCAGTTACCCAAACCTTAATGTGAGGTGGTGAAATCCACCATTAATGAACCCTCAGTTTTGTGTTGCCCAAAAAATACGTTTTCTGTCATAAAATTTGGTTCATCACCAAAATCTAGATACGTGACTATCATAATTTCTTCAAATACATTGAAGTATACAGAATTAATTTTCAAAGTTGGGAGGGCCATTCGATGGATAAAGAACTACCAGCATTTTCCATGATTGTTAGTGAAATCTAAATGTTCAATACATTCCTAATTTTCCCTACAAACCCTAGATTGGGTAAAATAACGTGGGTGTTGAATTCAATTCGGATATGTGTTGCTGCCTAGTATTTTTTCTCCTCAACCCCAAAATGAATATATGTCCAAAATAAAAAGAAGAAATACATTTTTCTGCTCATTGACTTTATTGTTAAATGTATCGTTATATTTTATTAATATAATAACTTGTTTGTATTACAGTACCTAACGTTAGCTTCAACGTTTTTGCTCCTGGATTTCTTGCCAAAGTCAGTGAATCGCACGCTGTAATGCTCCAGGGCAACGCAGGTCTAAAACCAAAGGAAGGAGAAATCACATCGAGGCCTTGGCAATGGCCAATTAACTACCGGGTAAGGTTTTAAAACGTCGCTTGTAATCAGAGGTGTCTTATCAAAGGCACATGCAATCATTGAAAAGCCTTTATAGATTATATATTTGATATTAATTGAAGCTACTTTTATTTTTCAGGGCCAGTTTTTCTCTGGAAATTCATATCGAATTTATTTATTGGGAAACCCCATCATTTGGTGGGGCAACATTTGTTTCCTATTGTGTTTCATGTGTGTTGCATCGATTCATGCTATACTTAGCCAGCGAGGCTGTGATAACACACCATGCTTGTATGGTGAGTGCAATTATGCTGCCTTGTTCTTTAAAATACTGATATTATAATGGACAAAATTCCAACTGAAGTGTGATGGTTAGGTGGAGTATTGGCATTTGGTTGAAAATCATCCTATAACTTTGTGGGTATATATTTTTTATGATATTAAATCTGAGTATTTACTTGCAATGGGCCTCTTATCACACAGTACACCAAGGGTAGAAGACAAAGAGATTGTCACAAATTCCACTGATTTTGAATGTGTTGCATTGTTGTATCGATTTCAGCAATTAGGCCATCATCAGTAACCTTACACTGACTTGCACGTCTGGCTTATTCACTTAAAAAGTTGTGATATTGTTACTGATTATGGCTTAATCGCCAAAATCGATATAACAATACACCTCATTCAAAATCAGTGGAATTTGAGACAATCTCTTTTTCTGCTATCCTTGTGAAATAGGATTCCACAATAAAACGCTGCAAATGATTGTACAGTGGTTTATTATTATTTCGCTTCGATATTGATTTAAGAAGACTATCCATTTGTCATTTTAAATATTCCGATCATTCGTGAACATTCCCACCGAAAAACAGATGGTAACTATAGGGAAAACTCCGTAGCAACTATTGTAATTTTAATCATTTTTATTTTTCTTAATTTCCTAATTAAAAGCTAAACTTATTGCCTAACGATACAGCTGGAGAGAGTGTTTGACGACCTTTCCAATGAGTATAGAACGATTTTTATAGCTCCAAGAACTCTTGAGTTATACCTTCATGTCAAATTTCTGAAAATCTCCCAAATTCGGCACAAAAGCTGCGATAACTCGCGAACCAATGAAGCTATCGACCCGGCGATGGTCTCATTCGATTCAGCGTCCAAAAATCTATATAATTTGATACCACGTACACATTTTTCTAAAAAACCTTGGAAAATATGAATTTTCTCCCCCTCAAAACCCCCCAAAAATACCCTTAAAATTGAGCTAGCAAGTTGGTTCAAGAATTGGGCCGTCGTAGGACCGAGATTGATTTTTGGTGAAAATTTCAAATTTTTAGCTCTTACAGTTTGGCCGGAAAACTGCTAACGGCGTACGGCGGACGGCGTACGGCGGACGGACAGAATTTTTTTTATTGGATATTCGGATTCTACATGCCTTGAAACGTAAAACATCAAATTTTGAGGGGGGGTTATAAATTTTTTTTTCTTGGGCGATTACAATGGTTTATTATTGAATAATAAACCAAAACACCAAGGGGTTGGTTCAAACCACAGTTCAAGGTATGAACATGGGTCTTCGTTATTGTAGGCTTCCACAATCATCCCGTTCTTGTTACGGGCGGATAAAGTGAAAGAAAGAGACCGATTGTGTACTTATTTTTCAAATACTGATATTCAGTTGCACTTGTTTGCAGAGACATCCCGAGTGATAAGTTCGTGTGTTTGGCTTTTCATCGGATGGGCTCTACATTATATTCCTTTCTTTGCTATGGGAAGGGTTTTGTACTTTCATCACTACTTCCCTGCCCTTCTCTACAGCTCCATGATATCAGGTAACTATAAATTAATAACGTTCAAGTGTTTAGCAGTTGGGCTCTAAATAGCCCATGTTGGGTTTTTCTTCACCTGTGTGTTATGATAAAATATAAGAATTATTATTTCTAGGTGTATTGCTTGATTTCTTTATCAATACAATACCGTCCATCATGTATGCAAGATGGCGGAGCACAGGTTACCACCTTGTCTTGGCCCCATTGGTTGGCATGATATTTTTCAGGTTAGTGGCTTTGTAGTATTTGATTTTTGCTGACTGAGGAAAACTACATCTTGTGTAAAATAGTTATATATGTAAGTTAACTCATCCTAAAACAAAGGCTCCTTTGTATCTAATTTGTTACAGTGTAACATAGTTATATTCATACTTTATTTCATGAGATGAGGAAGCTACAATGTTGTTTTGATTTCCATGTTTACGGAGTAAATGGAAGTATTGCAATTGTCCGAAAATTCAGATTCAGAATGGAGGTGAATTTGGAAGAAATTGTTATATTACTAAAAACACATTCTGAACAGGTGTCTGTGGTCAAAAAATGACATAAATCGTCATATCTCCGTGAAAAATGAATGAAACCCAATGATATTTCCAGAGAATGTTCTCCCAGTTGTATAGAATTTGTCGTTTCCAGATTTTGGATAACACACAGTACTTCCGAGTTATAAAAGTTCAAAGGTTCTTCTCTTTTGATTTTTACAGGCTATAAGAGTAAATTTTCTTAAACGTTTGTGGTCTTGAAATGTTCATTATGACGAGCAGGAGATGCTTGATTTTTTGTATATTGGGTCACACACCGTACCTCCACGCTATGAGTTTTTTTTCACAAATTTTCACTCTTGATTTTTTCTATTTTTGGGCTCTTCTAGCTAATTTTTCAATAAGAGTTGTAGTGTAATAAGGTTGCACCCTCAGTACGAGCTTCATGATTTTATAATTGGTTAATCCTTTTACCGACTCAAACATGGAAGCACAACATGGAACATGGATGCACATCACTGGTTTGTAAATACAAATGTCTAAAATTGAAATGTAACTGGTTTAATTCAACCCTTTAATTTTGTTGCAGTTTTGTAAAGTTCTCTCCATTAGCCTATGGTATGACTGGTCCCTACTCATCCGATGTGAACAGCACGATGCATGGATTGAAATGGTTAGAATCGTGGGAATTTTGAGGACACTTTTCGAGTTCCCAGTAGATTTTTCAATCACGAAAAGATGTTAACAAGGTACCTGTTTTTAGAAATGTTATTGGCATCATGTAACAATTAGTCATGTTGACCATGGCTTTCCACTTTAGGGTATAAACACTAGGGCTGCTGGTTAGCTTCTGATTCCTTTACCAGTGAAAGATTTGGCTGATGTTCTCACTGTTAAATATAACGTCGCTTAAGTATTACAAACACCTGCCATCCCAATTTTGCTCTTCTTTTGGTGAAACAAATGCAAAAAATTGCAAAAAGCTCTTGATAGAATTGTTTGCTTCTGGAATTGGAGCGCTTCCACTTACATAAGTCTCTTCAAGGGTTGAAGGTTGAGACAATACTGTGATATTTACACTGTCTCTTCCGCTTGAATTGTGGTTGTTCAAAAGGAAAATGCTTGCGTTGAATGAAAATGAAATAAAAGCAAGGTGTTAGAAATATGAGTGACCGCTTGATGTATCTCACAACCTAATCTTTTTCAGTAATGTTAACTGAGTTCTGATTAGTTTAAAAACTTCATAGTTTACATATTTATATTTTTTATACTACACCAGTTGTTTTTCTTGCCGTACAATCATCACAGTAAATGAACATAAATCCTTAAGTTGTTTACAATTCTGTATTATATTTTTTCTGTTTTTGTACAAAATAAAATATTTATTTAAATAAGCTTGCTGCCTTCTTTTCAACAAGAACCCAACTATTTAATGAAGAAACTGTGTTTCTGTTTGACCAGCCGTTCAGAAACATCAAGTGAAGAGAATTGATATTTCGTCTGATGTAACGAACTTTTGTCTATGTTTGCTTAGTACACAACAAGCTACTGTAACTTCTCTGGACTGTCAAACATAATATGTTGAGTTATATTGGTTTATTATGGTAGAAGTGCCCTACCAATTTCCTACTAGGTGCTCTCACAGTTTCCTCAGGGAAGTACTGACAGTGGATTGACAGAATATTCAATGTTCGCTATTTTCACTCTTTGAAACGGAATCTCAACGGTTTGAATGGTGTGTAATTCTTAATTGGGCTTTACAATGGTTGAATAATAATCTAAATGAAATATTCAAGTTTTTTCTCTCTAGGGATCTATTTCATAAAAGTACAAGTTACAATGTACAGGAATTTTCACAAGATACAGCAACCTATATGTGTTTTGTAAAGCTACATGGGTATACCTGTGAATTCCAGAGAATTTAGCCGTTTTATAGGACAAAAAGTTCTACAACTATACTTTTTTTTAACTACTTACCTAGAACCAGCGTGTTACACTTTTCCATCCAACAACTATAAAACTTGCTCTAAATAAGATAACAATTGTACAAGTTAACAGGCTACAGGAACCTGTAGTGCACCATGTGATGAAGGAGGTATTGGTATGAGAGGCATTCATGGAGTGCTGTGAAGTGTGTTACATCGGAATTGCCATAAATAAGGTCACCATGAGGAATCTAGTTGTCAAACCATGGCAAATGTGTTGATCCAAGAGGCTTATTGGAGTATTTGGATGTCAAGAGCAAAGAGCACCAGTGTTATGTATGATTAAAGCTTATGGTAGGGTGTGAGATCCAATCGATACAATGCAAGTTTTGTGACATGGAGTCATTATTAAAGCATGGAGACCCAAATATACAAAAGTTCAAACATAAAAGGGACATTCAAATAAAGGGCTCACATTTCAAGACCACAAACATTGAAACATTTTTACTACTCTTATAGATAGCCTGTAGAAATCGAAGGAGAAAAAATCGTTGAACGTTTATATCTTGGAAGTACTATGTGTTGTCCAAAACCCGAAAAACGTCTAATTTTGCGCAATTACTGGGAGAACATTCTCTGAGAATGTCATCAAGTTCCATACATTTTTCACGGAGGTAGGTAGGTATGACGATTTATGTCATTTTTGATCACAGACACTTGTCCAGAATGCGTTTCTTAGAAATATAAAAATTTCTTCCAAATTCAGCTCCGGTCCAAATTCGAATGTCCAGACGATCACGGATACGAACTTAGTTTCCTATTGAACCCTACAGTTTAACAGTTTATTACCACCAGTTGAATTGGATAATGATCTCCAGCAAGCCATTCTGTGTCTCGAGCCAAAGGCAGAGTCTGTTTCCATTTTCAGTGAAAAATTAGAAATTCACTAAATCTTTTTCTTGTAACAAATATATTTTCAACCCCTCCTGTTTAATGAGTCTATTTAATTGGTATAGATTTTTCATGAAAACGGGCTCAACTTCAATGGCTGACTGAGCGTTGCTATTGGTTACCGTAACTGTTTACTGGAAAGTTTAGTAGCATTTCCTTCATTGAAAGGACTTCTCCTTTTTATTGCATAGCAGTAAATCTTAGCAGCTCGTCCATCGTTAGTAAATTAAATTTTATCTAACAATGAACCAAACCTG
Organism: Tupiocoris notatus; assembly: GCA_037159825.1. Taxonomy (NCBI): domain Eukaryota; kingdom Metazoa; phylum Arthropoda; class Insecta; order Hemiptera; family Miridae; genus Tupiocoris; species Tupiocoris notatus. The sequence continues at coordinate 75,755 of JASJUZ010000287.1, forward strand.
TCCGATTAGAACAACGTAGGTGAAACATTAAATCCTCACCTTGTCCAAATATTTGCGCTTGTCAGCCTTCAGAAAATGGGGGAATCAGTTCTTCACGAGAAACTGGTATTGTCGAAAGAGGTAAGCAAATAATTGCTGTATTACAAGGATTCCCTTTCAATAATAAACCATTATAATCGCCCAAGGAAAAGATTTTCTAACTCCCTCGAAATGTGATGTTTTACGTTTCAAGGCATCTAAGTAGAATCCAAATATCCAATAAAAAAAAATCCATCCGCCATCGACACTTTTCTGACCAAACTATAATAGTTATGTTCCTGAAATTTTCACCTAAAATCAATTTCGTTCTCACAACGGCCCAATTCTTGAACCACATTGCTAGCTCAAGTTTGAGGGTATTTTTAGAGGGTGAGAAAATTCGAATTTTTGAATGTTTTTCGGACATAGGTGTGTTTGGTATCAATTTCCATAGATTTTTGGACACTGAATCCAATGAGACCATCGTGGGATCGATAGCTTTAATGGTTCTCAAGTTATTGCAGCTTTATTGTCGAATATTTTAGGTTTTCAGAAATTTGGTATACTCAATAGTTCTTGGAGCTATAATAATCCTTCTATACACGTTGGAATGCTCGTCAAATACTCTTCAGCTGTACCTACCGTTAGGCGAAAAATTTAACATTCAATTTGAAAGTAAAGAAAAATAAAATAGATTAAAATTATAACAGTTGCTACGGAGTTTTCCCTCATAGTTACCAATCTGTTGTTTGGTGGGAACATTTACAAATGTTCGGAAATTACTATCAAGAATGGGTATTCTTTTTAGGTCATTATTGAAGCAAAGGAATATTAAACTACTGTACAATTATTTGCAGCATTTTTTATAGACTAGAATGTCTTATTAGCATAGTAAAAAACATTCATATAAAGTTGCCAAGTCTTATTTGGGCATAATATAGACCAAGCATTCAATTCAGCTTCCTATATTACCTGTATGAAAAGATAGTTATAAAATAATAGTAGTAATAAATAGTAATAAATAATAGTAGTAGTAAATAATAGTAGATAGTTATAAAATTTCTTTTTTTTTTGGTTTTATAGATAATAGTTGATGGTGGTACTGTCCACATAACTAAAAGATAATTGCAATTTAACGACATGAAAAGTATTTCTCACCGAAAATGATGTGTGAACAAGATGAAATGTATTAATTCTTTGAAGAATATTTGGCTAACAATCAGTTTAAAAGAAAGCCCAGTTACCTACTTGAAACCAACTTCGATGCAAGATAGGCTGTACTTACTTCCTGTGCTTTACGTGCATAGGAATTGGACGAACAAATCAGAAGGGTTTTACTGCCGAGTGACCCCACTGTCGATCAGTCGCTTGTCGAATTCGACTTCAGAACATGCGGCTACGTTGAAAAAGCTCCAGGATCCGGAATTTTGGAGTTATTCAACCTGGAAAGCAATGTAACCTATGAGGGAGACCTCTCATTTGATCTTCCTGAACCCGCAGGTCTGATTTTTATGATGATGAAAACCAATGTTGCTTGTTGCTTGTCTAAGTTAATCCTCACAGTATTAATGAGGCAACACATGACATTTATCGAAGCGTTTTCACCCTCTCAAGCCTCCTCTGGGTGCACCCTCCAATGTGTCTAAGATGTACCTAAAGAAGCCTGCGAGGGTGAAAGTGATTGAATGCATTTTATAGAGGTGAATACGTTGCGTCATTTTTCTCCATCTCAGGACTGCTCAATGATGTGCAAGCCCGCTTTACTTAGAGCCTACGGCTAAAATTCAAGACACATAGAACATGCTTTCTTCTACATAAATATACACACTCACAAACAAACTCCCCCACGTGACATTCCCACATCTACCTTTCGGCCTAACGTTTTCGGACAGTTTCGGTGATGGCTAAAGCATGTTCTATGCTGAAATCTTTGCACCAATAGGAAAAAACTGGAATGAGGGATCCGCGCCTGGACTTGGAAAATAAACAACAAGTAACTCAATAGAGTGCACATTCTTGATTGAGTACAGAATCGTTCAGAGTAGTTTAATGAGCACGGCAAGTTTATAGGTAGCATGGGGACTAGGCTATGTCCAATAAATTTCTTGAGGGTTCGGTATTAATTTAAGGAACCCTCAAGTTCCCTATGATAATTCTGACATGGTAGTTAAACACACTGCTGTCCACTCATTTAGTAGGTAGCAGATTGGATAATCATAGGAAGATTAATAGAGCCACATAATTTGTTTCTTAGTTCATCAAAAGTCAATATATTGATCATGATTGTATTCGTTGCGACTATTATCAAGCACATACTATTAATAAGCGAATTAGTTATAAATTTGACAAGGGCAATCATTCCATCAAGCATATTATGATTCTTGTAATATAGGTACGTTGGAAAAAAGTTTGATTTTGCCAAGCTCGACTTCAATCTTGTTTTCCTACAGCACCTCTTGCTAACATTGAAGAGGAAGATGGCGACCACAAAGAAGATCGAGAATCTGACGCCGGTTCAGTTGAAGAGAGAGGAGAAGATACTGAAGCCAGCGACAAAGATGGTAAGTTCTCTAAGCTAACAATGCTTTAGCTGTTATTTAATGTTTGATAAAGTGGCGTCGCAGAGAAGCACAGTAAAATAGTTTTGTCATAATCAAAAGTGGCTTAGCATTGAGAAAACAACTTAGGACTAGCTCTCAGAGTTGTCATTCAGGCCACGGAGCACTTACACCCTATATAAATTCTATACCTCAAAATGTTCCCTTAGTGCAAGAGGATATTTCGAATAACTGTGTTCACCAATTCTATCTTTGCGTTGGTCAGATCATGTGCTGAGAATTTCTTCAACAATAACGGAATTTCTTCAACAATAACGATCATGAAAATGATCATGATAAGAAAAATGGTAAACTAATAACGATGCTATGATTTTGTGTTGTGGTGAGGTGATACGGACCACTCAGAAGGTGCTACTGGAGGCGGAGATCGTTCTGAGGAGGAAGGAGGAGGTGCAGGGGATGATATTGGAGGAGGCGGCGGAGGTGGTGGTGAGGAGGGTGACGAAGGAGAACAAGAAGAAGACGATCCAAAACCTGTGATAAAAAATGTCAAAGTCACGAGGAAGAAATTGGCAAATCAGTTCAACTACAGTGATCGCGGAGCACTGACTTATAAAGTCATCTCAAGGGTTTGTGGTATTCTTTTGAAATCTTTAGCATACCTCTCTACTATGCCTGTATGACTTACATTACACCTAAATCTATACCAGAGCGTATTTATATACAAGTGGACCTCTCTTCTGCCCAATCTTGAGCTGAGCTCGTTCTGAAACCTTTGTACCCGCCGTCTCTCTCAAAGAACGATTACTCGTGCAGTATGAGTCGAGAAATCAATTTTAAATTTGCTACAAATTTCACACAAATGTTTGATAGGATGAAGACGTATTTTCAGAACATTAAAGTTGTTGTCCAGGGGGTGTGAGGGGGAGAAAAACCAGGCGACATGTTCTCCGATTTTTTATTTGCTGGCCGAGCCCTTTCGCCTGTTTGAGCATCCTCAGGCCCACGTGGAGCTATAGTGTCTACAGCCTATGGCCACATCGCTGTGAACCCTATGACTCCAAGTCACCTTGAGGATGCTCGAACGAATAAAGAATCGGAGAATGAGTCGCCTGGTCTTCTCCCCCCTTCACAACCCCTGGGCATTAAAGTTTTTGTTCTTAACTTCGTTTTGTCCAATTCTTTACATCGTGTTCCTTTGTTAAATTATGTAGCAGTGTACATCCTCAAAATATTTACCAAATAGTATCGAAGAAAAAAATAGAAAAGAAAGAAAATATTTGACCTATAATAGATGATAATTTTTCACCATGTTTCGTAATTAGCGGTAATTTTGCCGTTTGAATTAGATTCGGCCAGGCAAAGTCAGAGACGTTGCAAAATTTTAGGCCCATTAGTGGTCATATGTGTGCTTAGCTTTGTTTGCTTCTGACAGGACGAAAGTACGCAGACAGCTCCTCCCCCGTCAAGTTCCTTGAAAGAACAGCTCTACCAGTGGGTCATTTTTGACGATTATCAGCGCGACTACGCTAACATAGTAGCTGCACGTGAGAAGGAACGCAAAGAAAAGCAAATTCTAGCTCGCCATGACGCAGCCAGTGCTGCAGCTGCAGACCGCGCAGCGGAACGAGCCGGCAACCAGGATGGGGGATCTCATGAGTCGCGACTTTTTCATGCAGTCAAGATAATGGAACGCATGGTTACTCAGAACACGTTTGAGGACATTGCTTTTGGTTAGTGCATAATTCAAGGCAAATACCCTTAAACCTTGAAAAACAAGAAAGTGGCCTTTTAAGCAAGGTTTATTAAATAGTTTTTAAAACTGTATAAATTATTTTTTAAACTTCATTTTTATATGGATTACAATACATTATACCTAGCAGTAAAATAGGACCATCAAACATCAATCGTTATAGCGTATTAATGGTTGATGTGGGACTTGGGCAGGAGTTGGTACCCTCTGACTCCCTCCCTTAATTGGATAAAAACCGATAGTTTCTTCTTTTCCTTGTCGTCGCATTTCTTGGTGTCCGGGGGTTGTGAGGGGGAAGTTCTCATCCCTAGTTTAGCCTGGTCTAGGCCTCACTATAACTCTCTAATCTCTTTCTAGGCACTCCGATGATAAACTCAGTGATCGGACAATTCTTTAGCCAAATCGCTACCTCAATTTATTTAAAGGGTATTTTGGGGGGTTTTGAGGGGGAGAAAATTCATCTCTTCCAACGTTTTTCAGAAAACCAATTACTAAAGATTTTTAGACAATGAATCGAATGAGACCATCGCGGGGTTCATAGCTTTATTGGTTCTCGAGTTATCGCAGCTTTTGTGTAGAATTTGAGTGATTTTGAGATATTTGGCCTAAGAACTTGAGAGTTCTTGGAGCTATAAAAATCGTTCTATACTCGTTGGAATGGTCGTCAAAGACTCTTCAACTGCACCGTTACGCGAGAAATTTAGCTTTTAATTTAGAAATTAACAAAAAAAAAAAAGATTTAAATTACAATCGATGCTACGGAGTTTTCCCCCGTAGTTACCAATCTGTTTTTTTGAGAGATCGTTCACAAATGTTGGGAATAATTACTATCATACATGGATAATCTTCTGAAATAATTATTGAAGCGAAGGAAAACCACTGTATTATAATTTGCAGCGTTTGTTTTACAATTTGTCACCACGTTTACTTTTTTACAGATTGCCAATTTTATGACGACCCTGCAGACAAGTTTAGAAACAAAGAGGGTGCGCTTTTACCGCTTTGGGAGTTTCAATTTGATGAAACACAAAATGTAATCGTCACGGACATCAAATGGAGTCCTCGATATTATGATATGTTTGCGGCTTCCTTTGGCACTTGTAAGCCTTTTTCATGTTCAGTTATTTCGTTGTATTTATCGTTTAATGGTTCAACATTTATTTATGACTGCTAATTTTGATGATATAACTGATCCAGATTGTTTCTTGCTAAAGATAAAAAAATAAAAGGACTTAGGACGAACGTGGAATATGACTGACAACCTTTCATAAGGTATTGCTATGTGATAGTGTGATGCAAGAAGTCATTTTTCAGTTCCAGCAATGATCAGAGAAGAAAATAAACCTGTGCAATCATTTAAATCCTCCAAAGAATATTTTTCTTGTGAATGCCTGATGGTTTAAATGACCTAATTATCTACTGGAAAATCCAAACCTAAACTGTTTCACATGTAGTCCGTTGGGCTCTTAAACGGGATGGGGTTTTTTATTTGACGATTTAGTTTTCAATAATCACTAACAGGGCTGAATAACGTGTTGCAGATAATGTACTAGCCTATAAAACCAAGGGAATAGTTTGCATTTACACTTTGAAAAATCCATCACATCCGGAGTATCGCTTCAAATTCAAAACTGGTGCTCAGACGGTTGACATTCACAGCAAAGAGCCATATTTTATTGCAATTGGACTCTACAATGGAATGGTCGCTGTTGCCAACATAAAGCAAGGCCACCGAACTATGCAACTGGAAAGTGATTTGAACAGAAAACATACAGGCACTGTTTGGGAGGTAAGTTAGAGCTGATCTTTATTGAAACGATGATAGATTTTTAACACATTTATTATTTAGTGAAGAGGGTTCCAAAAGATTTTTTCAATCCACCAGGCCTGTATTTTAAACGTTAAATACCAATCGTATTCATTGCACGGATGAGACATGAATGATTGAACTGCAAATAACTATAAACCGCAGCGGACTTCAGGTTTGGGTCAGAACATGTAACTAATTTGATGGAGAGAGTCGATTCAATTGACCGCTATACTGAACTGAATCTTAACAGTTTCCCAAGTGGTGTTTTCAGCCTCCTAAATAGAGTTACAATAAAGTTACAATACGAGACGGGAATCTCTCTCCGTATCCCCAATCTAGAGCAAACATCACATGATGCTGACCTTTCTCTACATGTCACCTGTGTTTTAGGGATCGAACATCGCTTTACAAAGGGCAAGGTTACTCAGACAGCTGCGTCAAGAACGGCAAGCTACCCATTTTTGCATAGAACAAGTGGGATTGTTAAGACAGTTCTCTCCCTTTTTACAGTTATTGCGCTTATTTTACGGTTCTCATCCCTAGTTTAGCCTGGTCTAGGCCTCACTATAACTCTCTAATCTCTTTCTAGTCACTCCGATGATAAACTCAGTTTGAAACAAATGAAATGACGATAACACTCAGAGTGTGACTGCGAGGAGAGCTGATTTAGTCAATTCTTGATGTTTTCAGCATTATTTAAGTTAAAACATAGGTTGTGTCTAGCTCAACATGGCAGAATAAAACTTTCAAGTGCCCATTCTGAGCAGGTCGACATTTTGTGCGACAAGCCTATTAATAGAACTAAGACTCAAACAATTCGACTCAAATGGTAACTTCCATTTACACCCTTCAATGTAACAAAATATCAGGTCATCATCATCAGGTAAGATGGTGTGACGACCCTCGGGATCGACAGCTTGGTTTCTATTCAGCAGGATCTGATGGGAAAATCTTCAAGTGGTTGGTACAAGGCCAGGACCTGTCGATGATCCCAGTTATTACATTGTCACTTGAACAGGAAATGGCCCTTGGAACATCCATGAACAACTTGAACGGTAAATAATGTCCCTATCTCTTTTTAAATTAGAACGTTGACACATTGCATGATTATTTTTCTGTCTCAATACAATAGCGAGCTTCTTGTTGAATGGACTGTATACTACTCATAAATAAAAATCTGTTTCAAATGGACCACTGTTTATAGTTAGGTACCAAGAGTCGAGCTTGCCTCTAATTATCAGTTTGTAAATGCTTTCCCAGTAATTTTCCAACTCTGTGATTATGTGTTTGCAGCGAACGCTCAGTGCATAGCATTTGAGCCAAACAACTACGAAATTTTCCTTGTTGGAACAGCTGAAGGTTTAATCTACAAGTGCAGTATTTCCTATTCCTGTTCCTACTTGTACGTGTACAAGGCGCACGATCTACCTGTTTACCGTCTCTCCTACAACCCTTTCATACCCGACATATTCGCATCTTGCAGCTCCGATTGGAGGATCAAAATTTGGGAAAACTGTAAGCCGTAAGTTTTTCAATGCTCAAACTTCGAATTCCACTTAGAGAGACTTGAAAGCTATAATTAAGGGATAATACCTTTTCAAAAACGCTGCAAATGATTTAACAGTGGTTTATTATTCATTAACTTCAAGAAGACCACCCATCTGTGATACTAACTTGTCCAAACAGTTGTGAACGTTTCCACCACGGCGTACGGTCAGTTTTTTTTTTTTTTATTATTTTTTTTTATTGGATACTCGGGTTTTACTAGCTTTGAAGTGTAAAACATCAAATTTTGAGGGGTGAGCTAGATAAATGTTTTCCTTTGAGTGATTAAAATGGTTTATTTTTTAATAATAAACCAAAATTGAAAATCCCATTACAAACTGTTAAATGGTTTGGTGGCTCGTGTTGTAGCTCATGACAGGAGGTCAAGGCCAAAATTAAATAAGTAGGTAAGCTCTTTTATCAGAGTTAGAGATAGGCTTTAAAAAAGCTTTTCACATACAGTTGCACTAGTGCCACCACATATATAAGAACCGACAGATCTATTGAAGAGGTGAAAATTCGTTGCAGTTTGTTGCTTGGTGTACATTATTTGTTCGAGGTTGATGTTGAGAGAACCATTGGGATTCATTCTCTCTCTTGGATGATTTAGTGTTTTGAGCGCTTTGACTATTAATCATACAAGAAAGAGAACGTCACAATGTTTCTTTCAATCTCATCCTCGGACAAAGTGGACATGTTATTTGGACTGTGAAGTGGCATCAGGCGATGCACAAAGTGACCGGTCTTCACTCATGATTTAGGTACTGAAGTAACACTAAGTTGATCGAAAACTGATTTAAATTTATCAATACTGTCTAACTCTATTTGGTTCCAGGGAGCCTTTGTATGTGTTCGATTTGTACTGTTCGGTGATGGATGTACAATGGGCACCATATTCGAGCACTGTTCTTGCTGCAACTACATCAGAAGGAAAAATAAATTTGTTCGATTTGAATGTGAATAAGAACCAGCCAATCTGTGTACAGACGATTACATATCCTGAAAACAGTTACACCACACGTTTGAGGTTCAACAACAAGTTGCCAGTGTTGATCATTGGCGATAGCGTGTATGTACCAACAAATTATTGTTTAGGTTTAGAATGTTTATACTATCTTACTCAGAACTGTGCATTATAGGGTGCAACTTCAGAATGGGCATTATAGGGATAAATTAAGTCCAGCTTACGACAACAGTAATTGCCCACCTCCGTGGCGTTTCAATTCATACAAATAGCATAGAACCTGCAGGCATCATTAGAGGGCCCAATGGTCACAAATCTTAGTGTTGAGATTATTTAGATCTCTGAAATCTATATGTATATGAATCTTTCATAGGAATTGCTAAAAATCCTGTTGAAAAAACTGACATTTCAACTATCTCAGAAAGTAGCATCATGCCGCAGTAGGAGCCTCACGACTATACAGAAATATCCGGCACAACTATCACTTAAAGAGCATGAATATGGACTGTGGATAGATTATTACTTTATCCCTTCGTGTACCTCAAACGTCTCAGCAGTTTCTGCAACCAAGTGCATGATTATCTGGATTGATTGCAGGGGATACTTAGTGTCTTTGAAAGTATCGCCGAACTGTCGCATTCCTACCAAAGCTACAAAGAAAAACATCTACATCGAACCAAGGCAGTTAGAAGTTATGAAGCTGGAGCGTGTGCTCTCATTTGTAAGGGAACCAACTGCGCTCACGTCACTTGATCTAAATAAAAACCAAAATTTGGAAAAAAAACTAAACCTGTCCTGAGAATGTAATTATCTGGTGCTGAAATAGAGCATATCAATCTATTAAGCTGGATAGTTTTGAATGTTCCAGGTTAACTACGTGTTATTTAGTTACTATAAATAAATCTTTTGGCAAAAATGATCAATATGTGCTGTAGATTTTTTACTTGTTATCTGAATTAAAGTCCAAGACTATTAGTTTTGACGTTGAACGAACAAATTTAATTGCATAGTACTATTCCATAAAGGAAGAAAAACTTAACAACAGCATAACCGATGATCAGTTCATGTTACCATTCAGAGCAGACCTAAATGAAAATAACACCACAGAGAAAATCAATCAACCATGAAAATGCAACCACCTTAGTTTAATCTAGATTCCAGGTTTTCTATATCACCAGAGAATACTTTCTTCAGTTCTGAAATCTTGAATCCTCTTAACCAGGAAAAACATTGTAATTTATCAAGTCCTGAATTCCTCTAGATAGTAGTAAGTTATCATTGTTTTGTAATTCGAGTCTATCATGCACCGGAGGTGAAAGTCTGTTTTCTGATTTAACTTCCTATCTAATCAAGTTCCTGACTCTAAGTCTCATCAATCAAATTTTTTTTATAGCTACAACAGTTCCTCGTCAGTTTCATGTAGCATACAAGTCCATCTGATCAGGATGGATAAAATTGATTTTTGCTATTTTCAGAAGGAATGTCAGATCCTTGCTAAAATGTAGCTCACTGTTGACGGTAGCTGCAGTTGATAATTGATGGGCTTGTTTCAAGCTAATAACAGTTTTTGTACACTAAGGCTTTAGATAAACAAAATATTCAAGCTCAGTTCTGTAATTTTTTGCTTGACACATTCATGAGCTAGGATGAGACAACAATGTAAAAAAATTAATAAAACTTTTAAATCATTATTAGCACTTTAAGCCATTGAGTATCTCATATATTCATATACACATAAAGAATTGTGTTCAAAACCCCTTGTATGGAATTTGAGTACTAGCGACTCCTTTCTGCCTGGAACCATTTGAATGGTGAAAAATTGAGGCCTGTGTTCAGAAAATAAAGGAAGAAGAAAGCACAATTTTAGGTTAGAGATGAACCTATAACAATGATAAAATTGAGAATTGCAAGATAATCTTTCTTGAGAGTTCTTTTCAGATTAAAATTATTTTCCAGATATTTAATAACAGCCGAGTTATTCAGGCATATTATCCAGAGTTCGAGTGGCTGAGTTCAGTAGTTGATAGTAAATTCCATTCAAGGATATCCATTTTGGTGAGTTAATTGGAACATGTCTCAGGATGAATCTCAACAACTTTACTAGATGGGTCAATGCGTAATCAATGGGACACTAATGTTGCTCCCTTAAACAGAAAAACTGAGTTTAGCAAAAATGTAAATTCCACATAAATATGAAAGATAATAAATTGTTGTGAGTTTGTGATTTTGATAACAAATAACTGCAAACAGGGGTCAACATTTCAAAGACACATTTATTCTTACCAAGCAAAACTAGTACTTGCTCTGGCAAGGCATTTTTCTTTAAAAAAAAAAAAAAAAAAAAAAAAAAAAAAAAAAAAAAAAAAAAAAAAAAAAAAAAACAGACTAGAATTGAAAATAAAAGATAGCCTGGGTCTTCAAGTAGTGCAAAAATACCTACTACTATGAGATATTACAGAACAGTTATTTTATACAACAAAAATCATAGGTACTATGATTTAAATAATAGAACTAAATAACAATAGCAAAAGAAAGTTAGCAGTTTCAAACATAAATTAATGGTGTCCAAGGGGTGACCCATTCTCCTATTCTTTTCTTTTTTTTTGCTGGCTGAGCACTTTCATCCTTAAGATGCCGGAACAGGCAAAAGTGCTCGGCCAGCAATCAAAGAATCAGAGAATGAGTCGCCTGGTTTTTCTCCGCCTCACACCCCCTGGACATAAAAAAATGCGACAACAAGGAAAATAATAAATTAATAAGCTAAGTTGCCCAAAGACACCGAGGATGACTGAATTTCAAACTACACCTACAGTCACCAATCAAGAACTCCCAAATAGAATTGGGTTCATCTTCATTGAAGGACGAGTGCCTTACAAATCAGAGTGTTATTTCAATTAAACGATCGCTCTGACAATTCAAAAATTTCAATCAGAGAATAGAACTGATTCAAGTATTGCTGTATTGGAAAAAATCAATCATGCAACTTCCATATAATAACTGAATCAACCTTTCAAAAATCAAGGATTGCAGTTAGATACCACATGAAATATTTAAAAATTTTGAACTTATTTGTATCACTAACACGACTTGAAGGAAATAGCGAACATTAGCGACCCGTTTGTGCAGGCACATCTGAATTGGCCGAGCCTGATATGAGGACGAACAGGACGACTGGAACTATGTACATCCACTGGAACAGACAAGATTTAATACTGTTAAGCTAATCAATTTTGATAAAGTGTATAAAGCCATATTAATTAAGAACCTTATCATACTTCTAGTACACATGATTTCATACATTAATGTGTTCTGCATGAGTGAACAGAACGTGTTAAATGAGTGAATAACTTGGAAACAGTTGAATAACCACAACATAGATTTTTGGACACTAAATCAAATGAGACCATCGCGGGGTCGATAGCTTTATTGGTTCTCTAGGTTATCATCGCTTTTGTGTTGAATTTGGCAGATTTTCAGAAATTGGGCATAACTTGATAATTTTGGGAGCAATAAAAATCAATCTACACTCGTTGGAAAGGTCATAAACTCTCTTTTCTGCTGTACTGTTGGGTGAATAATTTAGCTTTCAATTGAAAAATTAAGAAAAAAGTATTAAAATGATCATAAATGCTACAGAGTTTCCCTTATAGTGACCAATCTGTTTTTTCAGTGAAGGTTCACAAAAGTTTGGAATAGTTATTATCACAAATGGATGGCTTTCTAACATCATTACTGAAGCAATGGAATAATTAACCAGATTACAATCATTTGCAGCGTTTTTTCAATTTAATTTTTTTTATACGCTTGTACGATGATCCCGCACCGATAATTGACTCAGTTTTTATCTTCAGAGGGGTCTCTGAAGTGTGTACGGGGGATGGATAGGACTGCTTTTATTTGGTACTTGGATTCAACGTAACTTGAGATGTAAAACATCAAGTTTTGAGAGTGGGTTTGACATTTTATCATGAGCAATTACAAACAACGGTTTAATAAACCAAAAATTGAGTTTATATATTTTCGGCCAAAGAGTCAACAAATGCTAATGCTCCACAACCATCAAATTTAACTCACATATTTTCCAAGGAAAGATCTGTTGTCCTGAGTTGCTCCTTTCTCTTTTGCTTCTCGTTCTTTGTCCAGTCTGTTAATGTATGAAGCTGTGTCAGGCCTACAACAAAAAATAATGCAAAGACCATATAGATGTATACAAAGCAAAAGGCGATTGATAAGACAGCACACTGTCTACTAAAGGAAAAACACCAACTGTTGATCCTTCTCCGGTTTCCGGTGGCGACCAGAGTTTGGAATTCATAAGCTCTTGTTAACTAACTTTAACTTCAAGACACTCATGTGATCCCTTAAATTTCTCACATGCCTGGCACATCCCCAGTCAGGTGTAAGCCAAACCATCCTTTTTAATTTTTTTTATTATCATTATTTTTCTTTAAACCTCAGTAAGGTTCATAGAGTTTTCAGCAGCAATTGGAGGGCTGCTACCAACAGAATAAGTAAAAAAAGCTCTAAAGCTTCATACTCGTCGGTGGAATCACAAGGCCATCACAATATCATTATATTGAGGCATATCAATTCAATGACTATGAAGGTCAACCATGAGGTATTATCCACTATCAAAAGGTTATTCCTATACTAATAGAGTCAAACATCAACATTGAAATTGTATACAGGGGTATGGCTCTACAAGCCCTGAATCTCAGAAAAAACAGTGATAGTTAATGTTTCTACATGTTCCTAGAATTGTCTTTGTTTGAAAGCAAAAGAACATTGTACACGTCCAGATAACCAAACTAGCGATTGTTCTGGTTGAGTGACAGTATCAGATGAATATTGACACCGAGAACGAAACCCATAAACCACTCAGAACTCATAAATCAGAACTGCAGAATGAACTAGTACAGTTTATTAAAGGAAAAGTTTGGGAGCCAAAACGCACACAAGAATAGAAACAACATCAGCGAAAAAATAGTTGGCCTAACCAAGAGATTGCTCAGTACCCAATGCTGCTGAAAAAACTAATTAATTTATGACATCAATGGTATCTCAAATTGGATAAATCCTAACTTTTATTATTTTGATCAATTAATGATACTGACCAAATTTTACAAACATAAGACCATCGCTGAACAGGAGAGCATGGTTGCAGCGGTGGATCCCGGAACTACTGTCCAACCGCCTTTCGGTCAAACAAATGATAATTAAATTATGGTGAGAACAACCATTTCATTATTCAGAATCTACATTGAGCACTCAAAATTAGCTGACTCTACTAAATGATACAAGAAGGACTTTGATATTTTATTTCATGATTGTTTGAATACTTAGTAAATCATGTTATTTGAGTTGATATTGACAAACTAGAACTACTGAGTACTTATAGTATTGGCATTTGTTGACACAAAGTGATTTAATAGCAAATGCACAAATGCGATAAACAAAACAGAATTTTTTTCATCTTCTCGTCACATTCCTAACTAGATACTTTTGGTGATGGTCCTGAACTTTTATTAGCTGGCAAAGCACTATTCTCCAACCAGGCATCTTCAGGACCGTAGGGTTTCCACAGGATGATTACTGGTAGTCATCTTTAACCCATCTCATAATGAATTTTACCATAACAAGGAATACTAATACATGGTTAACATGTATTTAGATAAGATTATTCAACTTACACAGGCCCGGCTTCGGGGTTTCTGAAGACAAAGTTGATCTCCAAGCCTGTTGGTTCATTGAATTCATCAGAATCATTACAATTCATTGTATATAGAGCAGATGAACTGATAGGTGTTCCAGCATGGTCCAAGTTCACATACAAAACAATCGGTGAATGGAGGAGATCGCATTGCTAAAAACATAATTGCAAACGGATTACGAATTTGGAATTATCAATTATCACCTGTTTTTACAGGTGTCTCAATGACTCATTATTCTCAGGTTTATTTCTCCAGAATGAATGTACTCACACTCTTCACAAACGTGTAGAATACAAGATTATCATTGTTGGATTGTTCCATCAATGTTTTCAATCTCATGACATAACTACCATCCTGCAACAGAAGGAATATGGGTAACTTCCTAATTCATTTCAACATAATGTAGTTGTAAGCATCAAGCTATCTGATGAACTACTGAAACAAAAATACAATTATACTGATTCCAAGGAAACAATAATCAGAACGGAATTCAAAGAGGAGTTGAATAAATTCTTGAACTCATAGAAGTCAGAAAATCAAAAAGGAGAAAATCCATCCACTGCACTTTTTGGTCTTTATTTGTATTATCCTAGGATCTTACATTTCCTCCCATAAAAACAATATGACACACGACCATATTACAAATTTTGCTGAATATTCCAAAAATATTAATCACACAACTAATAAATTTAATTCGACTCAGAGAACTGCAAGACTGCAACATAAATATAAACATTTTTATTGCTAAATAGGATATTGACCAATAGATACAAGTTGATAGAAAAAACCCTAGTTGACAATCGTTCATCTCACCCTTATTGATGTCAACAGAACCTAAATAATTACCATCCACTGCATTTTACTTGAGCACCGGATGAACTCAGTTTATTTACAATACCTGCGGGATTCCACTGATAGTATCGGGTAGCCATTCAATGAATTAGTTGTGGACGTGAGAACCAACACAGTATCAAGCAAATATAAACACTGGATGATCACTATTATTTCTCGGGAGAAGTCCCATAGTAAATTTGAAATGAGCTTGGCAAAGCTCTGAAGGTCAGAGTGCGAGAAGGAATTAAATGCAGTCATTTCTCAAAAGAATAGAGTGGTGTTCCGCGGTAAGAAGTTTGTTTTTGATAAAGAACATGAAATTATAAGTAAGGATTTTCAACCCATAAGTGCTAAAAAAAAAAAAAAAAAAAAAAAAAAAAAAAAAAAAAAATTATCGTACCAATTCAGAATTTTAAGTTTCAGGACATACAGAAAATTTATGGTTTCATGGTCACCGTTGGATTGAGATCCAATTTCGACAAAATGTTAGGGATTATGCTGGTTATACCAAGGATGATCCCCTCATCAATTACAACTATCTCGGAACAGGAGTTCTTTGTGCACTTGTAAACATGAAATTCTACTCACTGAACTTACCACTTAAAGGTCCAATTTAACCCAATTTAGAGGGTAATTAAGAAATGGTTTATAATTCAATTATAATAATAATAATAATAATTCAATTCATTCATCACTATTAAAGTAATGGTATTCCCAAAGCCTGGAAAAACGAAATTCTCTACAACCCCTTGAGACAAGCCAAACTAAAATTTTGAAAAAATTCTGTGGTTATATACTAAGGAAGGTCCCTTATAAATTACATACGATCAGCGGTTGACCTGTGCACCCCACGACTTTGAAAGGGTGTATTTTTAATTGAATATGTCCTGTCTAAGGCTATCTGTAGTAAAGGATATCAAGACTCTCTGGCTTTGTGGAATAATGCATTGAGGAGGGCCCCAACAATAAAGGGTAACAACTGCAGTGAAAGAAGAATTGGAAAGTGAATGGATATACCTCCAATTGTTTGGGGGGCTGAGGCATGGAAGAGCGAGGTACAGTAATTTTTCCTGGGATCAAATTGTAAATAGTAGTCTGTCCAGCTTCGGTCCAATTGTGGTACCCCACATCGTAGAAGATGCTCATTCGCACTGGGCCATCGTAGTCAATCGACTGTGACATTCGATAAGAAAAACAAAAATTAAGTTAAAAGGTTTGCTAATGGATAATAGTCGGTTAAGTCTGTCTAGTTGCATGTTAAATAGAGGAATAAATATAGGCATTAAAAGCATAACTAAATTACAAGCGATTTTAAATCTCTCCCATCTCTCCAAGTATCTGATATTTCCTCATGTTTGAAAGCAGAGATCCAACGATTTTATGACCCTGCTATGGAGAATTGGATACATTGATAGTTAGAGGGATAGTTTGTGCAGGTGAGTTGAAAAGTGATTTCTAAGCACGAATCACTGATGTGAACATGATGAATCCAGGCATGTAATCATGAATTGTCTATTAGACAGAGTATTCACAGCCAAACTTACCACGTTATAATATTACACCACCAAAGGCAAAACTAGAACTGAAATTCACAATGATTGGAAGGTGAAGATGGTGAGAGATCTGAGACTGCGCAGAGAGTTCAAAATTGGCATGGAAACGTTTTCACAGAAGCAGAGCTTTGGACAAAAATATTATCCCCTAGTTTGCTTACTTGTGGTAGTGCATTTTGCAGTAATGACATCAGTGGAATCATGTAGAAAAGCATAGGCATCGGCATTTTCAGTCCTAAAAAAAAGCAGTATAGTAATATTATACTGAACATACTAAAGTTATTCACAGTTGCATCTCGAGTTCATAACAGATCATTCCCAAAAAAGTAACACGATGTCATCAGACAATTTTTCTATGTACCTTAAGTTTATAGTTCTACTGAGTTCAAGAATTTAGAGCAAGGATCAAGTGAGAATATAATTAATATGCATACACAGAGCACATGGAAGAAGGAATAGTAAGGTCCACATAATCGAGATATTAGTTTTGACGCCTAAGAAGCTATCACATATCGCACATCAAGAACAATAGTGTGACACTTGAAAATCAATTTTAAGCATGGAACATGCATGCTTTAGCCTTGACCTAAATGGCAAAAAGTGTAGCGTTTTTCGGGAACGGTATCAAGTCACGAAATTTTTTTCTTAGTCGATGATACCGAACTAAGGATCATGTAACCTGGTGTTTAACATTATGTTAAAGGGTTGTTTCAAATAATGTCGTAATCTCAATAAAACTATAAAATACTTTCCTATCTGAAGACTGATTTTTTGAATGGCTATCAAAATAGCAAAATAGGTTTGATCGCATTCTTCCAAATAAAAGAAAAAAAATGATTAAACAGAATAAGAAAGCACGGCTAAAGCATGTTCCATGTTTCTTGAATTTTAGCCGTAGGCTCTAAACGAAAAGCATCCAGGGGACTTTTTGCAGTTATAACGACCATTAAATAGCATTTTTACTACAATGTTTACGTAGTAAATGGAAGTATTGAGATCGTCTGAAAAGTCGAATTTGGAACCGAGGTCCTGTTGGAAGAAATTTTCATAGTAGTATACTCAGAATCACTTTTTGAACAAGTGTCTGTGTGTCCGTCTGTCTGTGGTCACAAATTGACATAAATCGCCATATCTCCCTGAAAAATGGATGAAACCCTATGAAATTTTAAGGGAATGTTTTCCCAGTAATTGTGCATAGTTGGGGTTTTCCAGATTTTGGATTACATACAGTACTTCCGAAATATAAGCGTTCAAAGTTTGAGAGCTTGAAATGTCGGTTATGGCAAGCAGAAAACACGAGATTTTTTGTATAGTGGGTCACATACAGTGCCTCCACATTAGGAGCCTTTTTCACGATTTCACTAGTGCATGTTTTGTATTTTGATTTTTATTGGCCGCAAAACTCAATGTATTTGAACGTACAAGGTCTTGAAATGTTGGGGTCGGCGATTGAATGATTCCTGATTTTAATCAAGTCGGTCACATACAGTACTTCCGCGTTAGTCGCATATTGGCTACATTTTGATTTTTATAGACTGCAAAAATGAATATATTTGAACGTTGGAGGGCATAAAATGTTTCTATATGACACCTGAATATAGCTTCATTTTTATTATTAGGGTCACATGCAGTACTTCCTCGTAAAACGCATTTTCAGTTATTTACCCTGTTTATCGCTGTTGAGCTTTTTACAGGCTGCAAAATACAATATATTTGACGCTAGAGGTATTCAATAATTGTAATGTCAAGTGAATGACGCCTGATCTTTACCGCTAGGGTCACACGCCATACATCCATGCTATCCAGTAGTTTCTAAGATCAGATATATTCACATTACCCAAAAGTCAATATAGTTGAACGTTTGAAAAGACGTGAAATGTTTAGATTTTTATCATTAAAGTCGCATACCATACTTCCGCGTAATTAAAATGTTTTTTGCATCTAGTGCTTTTTGGCAGTGTGATTTGTTTATGGCAGGGAATCACGCTTGATTTCTTAAAACTAAATTGATATTCAGAAATAATATTATACTATGAATACAATAGTTTTTCATCACGACTTGAACTAATCCAACATAATAAACAATGACAACATGGCGAAAACGTTTGGTCGAGAATGAAGGTGGATTTATAAGCATTTATTTTCATCGTCGTCCATGGAACAGTGGATATTTTTTCGTCTGTTTGTATAATTGTTGATTTTTTAATAATCCAACAAGGTTTAAAATGCAGAAAAATACAAGACCCACTACCACTCGTTAAATAAGAGGAAACTACCTGAGTAGAGGTGTATTCCTTATAATTATAAGATAATTGATAATTTTTATTCCTAAAAATTATCCTATTTTACAAAACTTGGTTCTTATTGTACATCTCACATACAGCGGAAGTATTGTCAACCTTTTTTCTATTTGTGGGTCTCCTGGCTCGTTTTTCCATAACAACTGTTGTAAATTAATGTTTCGGCCTTCGAACGATTTTCTTGATCTTATAATTGGTTATACCTGTTACCGACTTAAACATGGAAGTACTGTGTGATCTATGCACACCACTGATTAAAAATAGATTTTTACTTAAATATAATACAAAACCGATGTCCAAAGTGTATAGAACTGCCGCAAGTGATCCCCTGTGGTGGATCACCGTTTTCTATTGTTAGAAAGAAATAAACCCAATCCTTGCACAAAAGAATTAAATCAAAACACGTATAGTTGCCTCTCTCAACGACATGAGTACGCTGAAATCTGTACTAAGTATGAAGCTTAATTAATGTTAAAATACAAATTTGCTTACCGAAATTGTGGTTTTGAAGAATAAATTGCAGCTTACGCTGTAATTCAGGAAATTATGAGCTTTGAGTATAATAAGCTAAGACGATAATGCTGCGGCTTTGGAATATTGACAAGACAACACACCATGAACATGAAAGTTACGAGGAAGTAAATTGGAACGAAACGTTTGGTAGTTGTTAGAGCTAAGCACAGAGAACCTAGTTTCGGCTTGATTCTTATTTTGGAAATGAAAAAACATGAACTTGATAACCGTAATCTGAGTTTACCTTGATGACAATGATCGGCCAAACAAGTAGCTAGGCGGCATTTAGGGACTCGTGTTGAACATAGACCAAGATTTTTGTGGTAGCTTTCGCTTCTTATTGTCGTGGCAAATAATCACCTCAAAGGGTTGGTTTCATGAGTAGTTTTAAAGCATATTAGCGGTTTCTCGACTACCGAGTCGTTTTGGTTTATTATTCAATAAAAAACCCATTGTAATCGCTCACGGCAAAAAAATGGTGGTTCATAAAATTTGGTGGTGACCTCAAACAACTACCACAGCGTCTTTATCTCGGATTTGGGAAAAGCAGCATCCAACCGTTCAGGATAACTTCGGGAGGATTATCAAGCAAAATTGGGTACGTGACAGAGACTAAATCAGAATTTATTCCCAACAAGGGCCTTCATTATTTATGCAGTTGTCCAATAAAATGTATATGAATAAAAAAAAAAAATCATTAAATAAGCGTATCTGGCGAGAAAATAGCAATGATCGTTGAAAAAAGTTGGAAACAATAAATTTTCCACGTTTTCCCCCTCTCTGAAACACGGTACACTCCGTATGGACATATATCTAAAAATACTATTCGATGACTAGTGTCACAGCAAAAGAGAAATTGACATAGGTTTTAACGAGCTTAACGCTAAACGTGACACAACAAATTAATCAACTGTCTTGCTTCACACTTGCTATATCGAGTAGACCAATTATTATTTGTGGCGATTCGGTCAACAACGATGGCCTCCCAAGTGAGAACTGTGACGACTTAATGAAGTAGCCACAAAACAAAGTATTAGTCAAACCCTCGTGCCGAATTTGTAAAAATCTCTAAAATTTTATACGAAAGCTGCTATAACTCGAGAACTATTAAAGCCATTGATCTCACGATGGTCTCATTCGATTCAGCGTTCAAAAATCTATGGAGTTTGATACTAAGTACGCCTTTTTCTGCAAAAGTTGGAAAATATGCATTATCTCCCTATTAACACCCACAAAATACCATTAAAATTGATCTAGAAATTGAGTTAAAGAATTGAGCCATTGTCACCAAGATTGATTTTTTGTGAAAATTTCAAGAGTTTAGCTTTATTTATTCATTGTACGGGCGTGAGCCCAATTTACATAAATGTAGACAAGGAAAAAAACAAATCAAAAAAGAAAAATCGTAGGCGAGCACAGCGCTATAATTTCATAAGAAAAGTGTTAACGGCGTACTGCGGATGGACGGAATTGTTTTTCTTGGATATTCGTATTCTAGAATAGGTACTAATGTAGAATACTACATACCTTGAAACGTAAAAAATCAAACTTGGAAGGGGGATATAACATTTTTTTCCTTGGGCGATTACAATGGTTTATTTTAACAAACCAAAATGTAAGGAAGGAAAAATCAAATTGATTGGGAAATATTGGGAGATCGGCGAGCGGCGGTGAAAGAAACACGGCGAAAAAAAAATGGTCTCAGGGCTGGCTCCCGACGATTCAGCCGACAATCGGGCCTGTTACCTTGTCGTTCAACGTTCGTCAGCGTTGCAACTCTCTATTTTGCACGGACTAGTTCTATTTGAACTGAGACAAAGCCTGCTTGGACCGCGCTGTGACCTAGTCGCAGTATACTATAATAGTTGTGGTACATCCAGGATATTGCATTAAACTCTTTGGGAATTAAATTTCGTGCTTTCTTTGATGTATCGGTTAGAACAACTAATATCTGAACCAAAACTGGAAGGAAAAGGTAAAGTAATTCCGAGTAAACCGTGTTTCAATATTTTAGAATTGCATGATGCTTTTAATACAAAATGGTCAGGTGGACCTACTCGATAAACCGACCACAAACTCTCCTGAATCGGAAGCTCTGCCAACCCTGTTCCCTTTTGTGTATAGGTATCTAACACAGCCGCACGCAATACGCGACCGACAACAACAACACGATCACACACGTGGCTTGCCACATGGCCCCATCGTCAACAGAAACGCCCGTTCTCCATTTGACTTATCGCATCTTTTGATACTCTACTTGCCGAGGGGAATAGAGCTACTACAAGCTTCAACTTCAACACCGCCACAATTACGACCATCACCACATCTGAACAAAAATAAACAACTTCGAAAATAAAAAATAAAACCGACTTATAAACTTTTCCACCAAAAACACTGAAAATAATTAAATAATGAACACGCACCAAACTTCACAGTAACTCGAATCATAGATTCAGCTAATTGACCAATTTTTCAATCATTATAGTAAATTATTTCCACCATTCCCCTCTATGATTTAACGTCTTGCCTCTTTATGTTAATTGCCTCCAGAATGGTCGCTTTTTGAGATCGGCGCGGCGAATGATACAAATTTGAGTTAATTTTCGAGATCTCGTAGGCGTCATTAACAATAAAATACTACATGAATATAAGTAAAGCATACAATCGTAATCAACTGTATTATAATATTACCTTTAATACGAATAGGAATCAATCCGATGAAAAGAAAAATTAGATTGTACGACTATAACTTGGAACTGATTATTTGAGGGATCTAGTTACCTTGATCAGATCACCTGAAAAGGTATTAATAAAACAATTTGGTCTCCTGAGCGTTGCTAGTAATTAAGGCATTATTCTTCCGTTTGTTGCGAATACATAAATGTTGACTGAACCTGTAGAAACATTTTCTACATTGTTTTGGGGAGTTCTAGGAAGTGAAAGTATTTCACCACCGTACGCTCAAGACTCAGCAAATCGGTGGCCTCAACACCACAACGTAAGATTAGGTTACGCTATAAAATGGAATTCTATTTTTGAGGTTTAACTGTCTCCCTAGTACAACATCTATCATCCAAATATGAGACTCTTGAGCTTTAATGAGATGTAAAATAGTTGGATGCAGTAAAAATAACACAAGGCGTCAACATTCCTTATTTTTGGGGGTGTGAAACATGAATCTGAAGGAATCCAACAAAATTTCTGTGAGCGTTTCGATATTATCGCAATAATTGCCATTTTCTGCCACTTTTCTTCTTTTGCGGTTATCACTGGCTCATCCACATATCACTGGCTTATGGCTCATCCTAGAGACATTTTTATACAATCATATTTCAATAAGCATTAAATTCTGGTTGATTCGCATTGTTACTAATAAAATCGGCCCTGCCATTTTGCCGGAATCAGTTTTGTAAAAATTACCATCCTTGACCACTTTCGGCAAAATTAATACAAAGGGCATTAGGACGGTGTAACTCAAAAACGGCTGTTCCAATCGAATGCGTAAAAAAAAAAAAAAAAAAAAAAAAAAAAAAAAAAAAAAAAAAAAAAAAAACAGAGACGCAGACCGTGAAAAACACGTTATCATGCTCATTTTACCTTCAAGAAACTACCTGCCATTATATTATTTTGAGCACCATCTGAAAGCTCATTAATTTTCCTGTCTGACGTAATTCATGTAAAATTTTGATTGAAGGGTACATCACAGGCGAGCCTCAATGACGAAAAGTGCTGGGTACGTTTTGTACCTTTTCTTCCAGTACCTCAAAAACCTTCAATACATTACCTACCATTTACTTCCATCTTTATCCGATGAAAATAAACCACCCGTTAAATTTCCGTTTAACCGAAATTTTGATGAAGCGAAATACAATTTGACGGCGCTGTTTCTCGTTGTTTGTTACAGAATATTGTTTAGCTAACTTTTTCGGTGGATTCAAAGGTCTTTTCCTTAAAAAAAAATAGAACTCCGAACAACTTTGATTTCCTTACGTTTTTCGATTAGAATAAACGTTTCCGAATTACAGCTTCCAAATGCCATTTCTATGGTTTTTTACGAAAATGGTAAAAAATTTTCGTTTTTTAAAAATTAATTCCAGCGAAACAACAGGACCGATTTTGATCAATAACAAAACGTTTCGACGCAAAATTTAATACTGTTTAAATAATTATTGTATAATGGTCACAAGGAAATTTTGTCGTTTTCGTGTTTCTCACCAAAAAATCGTCAATTTTGCTTTAAATGTCGAACGCATTATTTTCGTTTATATAGGGACTGCCTTTTTTGGTACACGTTTTGTCTGGGCTATCAATACCATTACTATTGGCTTGAATGTTTTTCTAAATTAAGGGCATTCAATTTTCATTAAAGCTAAACGGCAAAAATGGGATGTTGACAGTTTATGAAGCGTGTAGCGATAAGTGACTTGAGGGGTGATAAGTCTCTGGGCAATAGAACAGATGCCAGAACCACATTGCGGCGGGAAAAATCAAATTAAGGAAGAGGGAACGAATGGAGGCGTTGCGGAGGTCTAATTCAATCTAGGTAAGGGAGAAGTTGCGAGGCTGCGAATGAGTAATAAAATAATTCGCCATTAGTTGATTTGAACCGTCAGCTCAAGTGATAAAATGGAGCGGAATGCGGAGGACAATAAAGCAACCAAATGGAACCGAGGGGTAATTAAAGAGACGTTGCCTTTTGGTATCATTGTCGGCTATTCCGGAACGTTTTAGGTACCACATCTTATCACTTCCTACCATAATCAATTTCTACCTTTCATCTAATAAATTTCCCGTCCAGAGACTTGAAAATCGTAAGGGTAATTGCTGGATCTTCTCCCTAATCGACAGTATGGTATAGTAAAATCGACTTCTTAGTTGTCCCTGGCGTGGAGAAAAAACTGTTCTGAATTAATTTGCGTTCCGAGTTCAAGACGATAACAATGTTAATTTATTCGCCGTAAAGATATAGTGAGCACAATAAGTACCAGCGATCTAAAATATTTGATAAAAATTTGTAATCAGGTATTTTTCCAAGTTTGGATCATATATTCAACGTCTAAAATATTAGCATTTGGAGATAATTTTATTGTTCAACTGGTTGCAAAAATTTTAACCGTCTGTACTTTGAAGAAGTCCTACCGAGAAATCGACGCTATTTCCGGTTTTTTCCGTTATGGATGTGCGTGTTGGGCGTTATTTATATCTGGATTACACTTGGTACTTCCACTTTATAGCCTTCATGCCTACCGTTTTCGATCATCTACGATACCCAGCGGAGACCAAGGTTTTATCAGATTAGAATTAAAAATCTTACATAATATGCACATTTAACGATGACAAACAGCATAACGACTCGAATTGAACATATCGTTATAATGACTTCGGACTTACCTCAAATTAGCTTATATCATCTCTTTAATAATTGTAGATGATTTAAGATTGATTAAATCCACTACCATTATTAAACTTGAGTAGGGCTAGTATTCGGTAAGATCAGGAACGGTTCCCTCTATTGTTTATAGCGACCATATTTAACTCATTGTATTGGTATTACACTTCCAATTTTCGAGCATGTTTGGTATTGATTTTAATACTTCGTTTCAAATGCTGATTCGTATAAGATCCAAATAAAGTAGATTTCTGCAACTCGTAATTATTTACTTTACTCGATAAACCAACACTCAAGTTCCAATGAACACTCTTCCACCATGATGGAAAACGAATTTGATTTTACTTGATTTTGGTTTATTATTCAATAATAAACCATTGTAATCGCCCAAGAAAAAAAAATTTATAACCCCCCCTCAAAATTTGATGTTTTACGTTTCAAGGCATGTAGAATCCGAATATCCAATAAAAAAATTTCTGTCCGTCCGCCGTACGCCGTACGCCGTCCGCCGTACGCCGTCCGCCGTACGCCGTACGCCGTCCGCCGTACGCCGTACGCCGTTAGCACTTTTCCGGCCAAACTGTAAGAGCTAAAAATTTGAAATTTTCACCAAAAATCAATCTCGGTCCTACGACGGCCCAATTCTTGAACCAACTTGCTAGCTCAATTTTAAGGGTATTTTTGGGGGGTTTTGAGGGGGAGAAAATTCATATTTTCCAAGGGTTTTCAGAGAAATGTGTACGTGGTATCAAATTATATAGATTTTTGGACGCTGAATCGAATGAGACCATCGCCGGGTCGATAGCTTTATTGGTTCTCGAGTTATCGCAGCTTTTGTGAAAAATTTGGGAGATTTTCAGAAATTTGACACGAGTTTATAACTCGAGAGTTCTTGGAGCTATAAAAATCGTTCTATACTCATTGGAATGGTCGTTAAACACTCTCTCCAGCTGTATCGTTAGGCAACAGGTTTAGTTTTTAATTAGGAAATTAAGAAAAATAAAAATAATTAAAATTACGATAGTTGCTACGGATTTTTCCCCTATAGTTACCATCTGTTTTTCGGTGGGAACGTTCACAAATTTTCGGAATATTTAAAATGACAAATGGATGGTCTTCTTAAATCAATATTGAAGCGAAATAATAATAAACCACTGTACAATCATTTGCAGCGTTTTTTATATTAATTAGTTAGTGATATTGATCATTCCAAATTGAATGAGGCTACCAGGAAAAATAATATACAGTCGGTTCAATAGTTTCCAGCGTTTTTAAAATATAAATGTATTCTCTTCTTTTTTTTTTTTTGTCAAAGCTTTCGAACTAGTTGGTCATACTCACATAGTAGGTACGTGAGTTTAGAAAAATCGTATTGCTCGCTCGCCGGAAACGGAATGCCTAGCTTCGATTCCCACTATTACAAAATGGCAGTCCTACTAGTATCTTTCGTCGTGAGCGCGACCAGGATCACACAAATGGGCGGGATCTGATGGGAGGTTCCCTATTTTGGGCCAATCAGCAGCTGCTACTGTAAATGTGGCTGGGTGAGCTCATCCCTCTCAGACTCTTCAACCTGGTCAATGCAAGAACATAGGAGTAGGTGGTCGAGATGTGCAGCATCCGCTGGTAGTCCCTGTCGACTCGGTCGAATTCCTATATTCGTAGCTGCAAATATCCATTATTGTGCTGTAGTCTCATACTCTACTAGTTTACACGTTAAAGTTGCTCGCCCGGATTAAAATACTCGTGAAATGAACTACCACGTATACACCACCTACCATCACTATCCTCAGCAAATTCGTCCAGGTCAGTGGTTGATAATATTTGATATACCGTCAGTTTTACTCGTAGGTTTTGCAAGGAGTCGAGCCCTTTCATTATCTTGAATTAGTATGTTGTTGAAAGATAATAATGAAAGTAAATAAGTAAAAAGTATGCAATTTATAGAGGTCAATAAAAACGGTCAGAATTCCAATTGCCGAGAAAATTTTTGACGTGCGAGGGGGATTTTGCGTGTACTAACTAATTGCCAAGTTGTAGCCAGATAAATTTACTACATTTTCGTAATTACACTTGTAAGGTTTGCTTTCAGTTCCGTGGATCTAGAGCCGTGCAAAGTCGAAACTTATTTAAAGCCGCTTTAAAAAAAACTCTTGGATGGTGCGAAATTGTGAAACGATAAAAATCGTTTTATGACGTTTTCGTCAATTAAATCGCTATTCCTGATGCGGTTAAATCCGACTTTTTGATTTTCGACCTTTTCGATTTTTTTTCTCGAGGAAGGTTCATGTAAATTTTTGACCTTTTCCGAAACCAAGTTTTTTCGCAGTTGATCGCGATTTTCTCAAAAATTCTCATAAGGCGATAAGATTTTATGATCGCATCCTGTTCATGGATAAATTCTTTAAAACGAAAAAGTATAAGCATTTGTTCGTTGATTGATTTTAGTTGGAAAAGATTCATTGTTAGAATTTGATTTTTTTCACTTCAAATTCGAATTTTACGTCTAATTTCCTATAAGAATGAGTAATAAAATAATATCGAACAGTACTGTTTGTATTTGCTGCGGATTTTCAAAGTTGAAAAACATAACAACGGTGTAGTACTACTAAAAATGAAAGAAACTAATAGTTGTCGTCAAATTTCCGCCGTTTCGACGTCAAATTCAAATCTGGCGTTAAATTTCCCATAAGAATAGCTTTCAAAATCGCTCAAAAACAAAAGTTTAATGTTTTAACTTTACCGATGCCAGCTGAGCTCGTGATTTCGGCCGGTGAAAAACTCGATTTACGGAAAATAATTTCTGTGGCGCTGTTTACATTTTTTCACCACATTTTTTGCTATATACGTGTGTAAGGCGTTCGAATGAAGACTCCTGCATAATAAAACAATTGATTCTGAACAATTTAGACCCCGAAAATCACCGTTATAGTCCAATTTTTGAGCTTTCAAAAACCAATTTTTTTGGACCACTTGCAGATTTTTCCGAGAAATAAAAAAAATCACCAAAATACATCTCGGCAAGACACAACTTTCCTAAAAATTTCAGCTTTTTATCTCTATTGAGAGAGGAGTAAAAATTCGTTAACTGATCGGTTGAAAAAAATCGCAGGGGTACCCCTTGGATTTTTCGCGAAAAATGTTTTGAAATAGATTTTGCTCAAATTCAGCATAATGATAGTTGATGATGTGTATATCAATAATATATGGTTCATTCTTTGTTTCTTTCGCACTAAATAGATGAAAAGAAGGTTTAAAGTTGAAAAATGTCATTTTTTCGTGTATAGTCTACTAATATTGTTGAATAACGCAAAAACGGTTGAAAAATGGATAGGTACATTACATTGGGAAAATGTGGACAATTAAATTACCTATCTTTTGGTATACTCAAACATCTGAATTGACGACTTTTTGTTTGAGTTATCCACTGTGCAAGTTACAAATCTTGGAAAACTTACAGTTGTTATGTCTAATTTTGCTCCTACTTTGCTCCCATTTTCTCCCACAGCACCTAATCGTTCCCATTTCGGGAACGTGACGAAAAAAAATCCCTAAGTTGAAACTTAAAAAGTATGAAAATTGATAAAATTCGAAAAATATTAATAATCGTTCGATTTTGTTTGTTTTCACTTTAAATTCGAATTCTTCGTCTAATTTCCTGTAGGAATTATTAATTAATCAAATTTGAACAGTACTGTAAGTATTTGCAACGGAATTTCAAAGTTGAAAAACGTAGGAGTGGCGTAGTATTAAACTGGAAAAACTGATAGTTGTCGTGAAATTTCCGCCGTTTTGACGTCATATTCGGATTCAGCGCTAAATTTCCTATAAGAATCGCTTTCGAAATCGGTTTAAAACGAAAATTTAATTTTTCACTATTACCGAGCTCGGAATTTCGGCCGGCGAAAAACTCGATTTACGGAAACTAATTTCTCTGGCTCTGTTTAAATTTTTTTCACCAAATTTTTTGCTATGTACGTATGTAAAGCGTTCAAATGAAGACTCCTGCATAATAAAACAATTGATTCGCATTTATTTTGACCCCGAAAATCACGGTTAAAGTCCAATTTTTGAGCTTTTTAAAACCGATTTTTTTGGACCACTTGCAGATTTTTCCGAGAAATAAAAAAAATCACAAAAATACATCTTGGTAAGACACAACTTCCCTAAAAATTTCAGCTTTTTATCTCTATTGAGAGAGGAGTAAAAATTCGTTAAATGGTCGGTTGAAAAAAATCGCAGGGGTACCCCTTGGATTTTTCGCGAAAAATTTTTTGAAATAGATTTCGCTCAAATTTAGCATAATGATAGTTGATGATGAGTATATCAATAATATATGGTTCATTCATTGTTTCTTTCGCACTAAATAGATGAAAAGAACGGTTGAAGTTGAAAAATGTCATGTTTTCGTGTATAGTCTACTAATATTGTTTAATAACGCAAAAATGGTTGAAAAATGAATAGGTACATTGCATGGGGACATTGTGGACAGTTAAATTACCTATCTTTTGGTATATTCAAACATCTGAATTGACGATTTTTTGTTGAAGTTATCCACTGTGCAAATAATTTCAACTCCGTATCGTTATTAACAACAATTCGATATTATATATCACATGCTCACCAAAAAACCACCCAAAAACTAATTGCGATAGCTATTTGGCTGAAAATTGAGACATTGTCTGGCCAAGAATGATTTTTGGTGACAATTTCGAATTGATGCTCTCATAGATTTTCCAGAAAAATTTTCCGGCGGACGAATATGAAAGAAGAATATGAATATTCGAAATCTACATGCTTTAAAAAGTAATCAACAAATTTTGAAGGAGGTCAACAAATTTTTTTTTGTGGGCGATTACAATTTATAAACTAAAATTGTATTGATTCCGGAACGGAATTCCGTTCATCTTCGTGAACGAGGAGTACAATTAGGTATAGTATATCGAGCCCGTTATATTGTTCACAACGGTATTGCAGCCAGTTTTTGATAATATATTAATCAGTAGCCTAATCAATATAACCTTGCAGTCAGATTAACATTTTATGTTTATTTAGTAAATTAAAGTATTGTGATCGAAATGTCGCATTCAGAACAGGGGAATTCGGAAAACATTTTCATAGTACTGTGCTCAGAAACTGAATAATTATCTGAATAAGTGTCTGTGTGTCCGTATGTATATGTGGTCAGAAAGTGACAAAAGCCGTCACATCTCCGTGAAAAATCAATGAAATTTTAAAAATTGATCTCAGTAACTGTGCAAAATCAGCCGTTATTGAATTCTGGGTAACTCGCAGTATTTTCGAGGTGTAGGCGTTCGAAATTTTTTCTGTTTCGATTTTTACAGTTCATGAGTCAACATTTGTCTTAGAACATTTTTATCGCAAGCAGATTACGTTTGATGTTTATCGTTAGGCTTAAACTCCGTACTTCCACGTTATGAGCTTTATTTTTGCTATTTCTCTAGTGGGAATTTTCTAATTTGATTTCTGCAGGCCACGGAAATCAACATATTATTTGAACGCTTAAGATCTTGAAATCCTTGTTACATCAAGCAAATTACGCCTTTTTTTAAATTGATGGTGACACACACCATACTTCCACGTTATCAACCTCATTCGTGCTTTTTTTTTTGCAGTTTTTGGAACTCTGGGCTAGTTTTTCAGTAACAGTTTTGTTCTATACTAACGTTGCGGCCTTTAAATAAATTCTCGATTTTATCATTGGTTATACCTGACCGTGTTAGTGAGGTATCCCTTCAAGATGCTTTGGTGAGTCCCGACAATCAAAGCTAGTTGGTTCAAGATGTGCTATAACGACGTTACTTCGAGGTTGCCAAATATCTCGCTAAAGCTATTGCTTTACACATTACAATGCCATGGGATTGCTTCAAATGTACTCTCATAATTAGGTGAAAATATTTTACAAGTATTCAAACGTAGTTAAGTGAACAATATCATCAACATCACCGAAACAGTTAAGAAATAGGTATATCGACCAGGGAAAAGGATAGAGAAGAAAAAAACTATCTATCGTTAAATGTAGGTGATTTTCGCGGATAAAATTTTGCACACTTCCCAGCTCAGTTAACGAATGGATCGGGATTCGTGAACTGTAGCGCGATGCTAAGATTGGAAATTCAGAATTGGACGGTTTTATATTAACCGACAAATAGTTGAAATGGAATGAAATTACAAATTTCGAATGGGAGTAACTGAACGGAAAAATGATA
This sequence comes from Tupiocoris notatus, assembly GCA_037159825.1. NCBI lineage: Eukaryota > Metazoa > Arthropoda > Insecta > Hemiptera > Miridae > Tupiocoris > Tupiocoris notatus. Next base: position 106,933 of record JASJUZ010000287.1, read on the forward strand.
ATTTTCCAGTGACCCAGTCCGCATTTGCGGCCTTCCAAGAACAAGTTATAGCTGCATAGTGCATACAGATGAAAAAAGGGGCCGGCGACCGACCTGATCATCATCCGCAGCCTTCCAAGTTTATCGTTGTTTGTTTTGGAGCAGGTTATTCCTTGTTTATAAGTCGGAGGAGGATGTTCAGTTTTTACCGTTTCTTGCCAATGAGCGATGTGCCTATGATAGCTACCTATGATAGACAACCGTTCAAAGTATACGTAGCTTGTATACAAAGTTGTCTTTATTTTTCCTACCCTCGCATGCTTCCCTACCTACCTCACTTTTTTTCTGCCGGTTTTTACTGCTTTTCTGTTACTCTTCCTAATTCGGGTGGTCTAAAAATTTGGGTGTGTTGACTTTTTACCAGGGAGGTGGATGAAAAAAGAGATACGTAGTCCGGGTAACGGTGAGGGGTCTGATGGTGATGGTGGCATTGGTTATTAGTCAAAAAGCCACTTGAGATTACAGTGCAAGCCGGGTCGAGAGGACCTAACTAGACGCGACTAGATCAACAGAGATCGCTTTCGTGTGTGTACATAAATATGTGGGCTCATATCTTAGCTCCAATGTGCACGTGTGACGTCAGCTGAGAACCTCGGGTTCCCTATCAGTTCGTTCTTCTTTGTCTCAAGTGGCTCCGCCGTCGAAGATGAAGATTGACTCAAGTAGCCAAGCCCTCCCTTCAGACTGGCCACCTCTTCCCACACTCCTCATTCTTCATCCTTTGAACGAATGCCGAAATGGATCACGGTGCTCAACTATCGTTTCTTCTGTGCAAAAAGCACGAAAAGAATGTCTGCAGAGAAATCTGATACGAATAAACTGAACGGATTACATCCTTATGTTCTCATAGCCTTTCAATGCCTGGGGAAACCGTTTATCATTGCCACCAAGTGCTTCCTGGTGAGAAAGAGGATGGTGGTAGTCTCAGATAGTGGTTTCAAATGGTACGCAGTACCGCACAGCATGTCGAGAATACGAGGGATATCCAGAGAAAAAGGTTACAACTGCTTGCAAAAATCAAAAAGTGCATATATTTTAACCAAATTTACAGGGTGTGTTCCAAAATATATGTTTATTATTCACCATAATTGCCTTCCCGATCAATACATTTTTCCAGCCTCGGCACCAGCTTTTGTATACCCTTATCGTATACGCTTCGCTCCACCTTTGAAAGCCAATTCTTGACAGTCTCCATTACCTCCTCGTCGTTACAAAAACGTGTTCCACCCAAGAATTCTTTCAATTTAGTGAAAAGAAAATCTGAGGGCGCAAAGTCCGGAGAATATGGTGGGTGGGTCACAATATCCCATCCAAAGGATGCAAGCAGGGCTTGGGTCACACGAGCGATGTGGGGTCGGTCGCTGTCTTGAAGGAGAGACACACCACGAGTCAGCATCCCCCTCCTCCTGTTTTTATGCTGTTCTTCAACTTTTTAAGGGTTTTGTAATATGCATCAGCATTGATGGTTGCCCCTCTGGCCTTAAAATCCACCAACACACCTGGTCCCAAAACACCGACGCCATGATTTTCCGCTCTGAGAACTGGATTTTAAACTTTTATGCAGATAGGGAATGGGTGTGGCGCCTTTTCTGGGACTGCCTTTTTGATTCTGGGGTATGGTGACACACCCAAGTCTCGTCCCCAGTCACTATTGAGTCAAGGAATGCTTCTCCCTCCATTTCATAACGCTGAAGAAATTCACCCGAAGCCAAAACACGATTTTGGCACACATACCAGACAATTTCACCCATAAGGCTTCGAGAGATGTGTGTGAAAATTTCATGAAGAGTGTCAATGGTCACACGACAATCACTGCGAATTTGTTCGTTCACTTGCTGCAGAAGCTCTTCTGAAATGAGAGATGGCCTTCCACTCCTTTCTTCATCGTGAGTGTTCTTGCGACCTTCTTTAAAAAACCTAACCCACTTGAAAACATGTGGACGTGACATTACCTCAAGTCCGTAAGTGCCTAAAAGCTGACGATGGATTTCGGAAGCAGATTCGTGTCGCATAGTTTCAGGAACTTGATGACTGACCGAATCTCTCATCGGCGGTAGGTGGAGGAAACTGCTCCTGCAAAGCCATTTCTCAACTGACTGACACGGGGTTGGGCTTTGACTTTTATGAACCCCTCTACAAGCAGGTATGCCACTCATAACAAAAATAATTTCCCTGTGCCCTTCAGGGGACTTGTAACCTTACTTTCTGGATATCCCTCCTAGTTGGCCGAAACATTCAGGAAAACCTGGGAAAGAAGTGAGGGACATTCGTGTCTGCCGGGGATGAGCTTATTGAAGAAGATGATGTCGGAGACGTCTCTAGGCCTCTCCAAGTTACCAAATCCAAGCTCGACCAATCCGCTTGCCGTACTGTACGCCGAATACTAGACGAACTTTGGTTGAAAGCGCTCTAGCTTGAGTTGAATAGTTCTCGTTGAATGGAGACCATACAACTCTGGCGTACTCCATCGCAGGGCGTACAAATGTTTTTGACACTGAATGAACTATATAACGGTATCGATAGCTTCAACGGTGCTCGAGCTATCGCAGCTTTTGTCTGGAATTCTCGAGGTTTCGAGAAATTTGCAATGATGGAGTAACTTGTACTTTCTGGAGCTAAAAAATCGTTCTACAGTCATTGAAATGCTTATCAAACACTTACTCTAGCTGTATCATTTGGCAAATAATTCAACTTTTGATTAGATAATGAAGAAAAATCATTAAAATTACATTAGTAGCTGCTTAGTCTTCCATTATAGTTAAGTTTCGAATCTATTGTTAGGTGGTGACGTTTACAAATGTTCGGGATAATTACTATCGCAAGTATGCACTTGCGTCTTGGTCTCCTTAAATCATTATTGAAGCAAAAGAATAATAAACCGGTACAATATTTCAGCGTTTTTTTTTTTTTTTTTTTTTTTTTTTGTGACTGTAGTGTACTGACTAAATATGACCTATACATGAGTGTCGTACATAAATTTTATGATTGGTTATACCTCTTTTAAACACCGTTTAAAAAAAAATTCGTTGTCGACAGGTGAAGTGGTGGAGGAGGAAGGCAGCACCTATTGGATAGGGGAAGAAGATGACGAGGAGGAGGAAGATGATCGAGGAAACTGTTTTGGCAGTGGCGGAGGCGGAGTTGGGGCGGTCGTGCTATCACCCAGCGGTGTCAGTTGCGAAGATGTGGCCGCTTGTCCGACCACCGCCGCCGCGCTGGCTTGTGCCGCCTATTCACCTCCACCACCGCCACCGCATCATACGCATAGCTCTGACTCAGCGCCAATGCCCCCGGTTTTTCGCGATTATAAAAAACGAACAACGTGCAACAAGAAAGAGAGAAGACGAACGCGGAGCATCAACAACGCATTCGCCGATCTCAGGTGAGTTTCTAAATTTTTCGCAATAAGACAATAAATTTGAAAAAAAAAAAATAGCATAACCAATTATAAAATTATGAAATTTATAAAAATCGCTTTGTAAGGCAGCGAAAACTCGAGAGATTTTTTGATTTGAATGTAAATGAGGTTCACGCCGAGATTGTTGACAGTTAGAATCTAAGAAGGCCAAGGCACTTCTCTGTATGAATTGAAACGAACTATTAGCAATGTGATGAAAGATTCACCACAAAAGCCTCCATGGTCTTTAGATGGATTCGTCCATTCACTTTCACGGTCGAACGAACGATCACATGATGTTGAAATTTCACTAGGTAGCTCATTGATCGCTGGTGCAGATTTTAGGCAAGTTTGATTTTTGTTTCACACTATTCCTGCGAGTTGAGTATTGATTTTTGAACATGACGTTTGAGTGGATTTTGCACATTTGTGCTTCATAACTTCTGAATAGGAGGGGAATCCGTTGGAATGTGAAGATAGAAAAGAAAGAACCTTTGGAAATCTACATGTAGGTATACTTGAAAATAGAATTCTGTTGGATCGTTTAAGAACTATCCGCGCTCTTCCATAAACTGGCGGTCTTCCACAGCTACGGTTTCGAAGAATAGGAAAATCCGAGGTCTGATTTTCGTCATGGCTCTGGTGCCGAATAGCACAGCTGGAATGAAGTTTTTATTCCAATTTTATTGAGTCCTAAACGATTTTTGTGCTTTCGTTGTAACACTCACAAACAATGTTTCATGGGGTCATGAAACACGACATATTATGCTAACTGTTGATGGACAGTTCATAAATTCGAGACTACAGTTCCATTTCTGCGATTAAATCGGTTCTTTTTACACCCGTTGGACATTGGACTGCAATGTTACAATTCGATTGTTTTGAATTTCGATCTAGCGTCCGACTAATTAACTTGACACAATCAGTTCATCTTACTGACAAACTTAGTTCATCTTGGGAGAGTGTCAATGGACATCACCTCCCCATGTTGTTATTAATTTACAAAGAATAATAATGTTGATATAATTGAAATTGCATTTTTCAATACAAATAAAGTTCTCATTAAAAAAAAAAATCAGTTCATCTTACTGACAAACTAGATTCAATTATGCAGATTGTTGATGGTCTCCTTAAACCACTACGGAAGAACATTTTGCACGAACAAAGCATCACTGTACAACCATTGCAGCGTTTTGGTTTATTATTCAATAATAAACCATTGTAATCGCCCAAGAAAAAACATTTTCTAACCCCCCCTCAAAATTTGATGTTTTACGTTTCAAGGCATGAAGAATCCGAATATCCAATAAAAAACGCTGCAAATTATTGTACAGTGGTTTATTATTCCTTCGCTTCAATAATGATTAAGTAAGACTATCCATTTGTGATAGTAATTATTTCGAACATTTCTGAACAATCCCACCGAAAAACAGATGGTAACTCCGTAGCAACTATTGTAATTTTAATCAATTTTATTTTTCTTAATTTCCTAATTAAAAGCTAAATTTTTTGCCATACCCTACAGCTGGAGAGAGTGTTTGACGACCATTCCAATGATTATAGAACGATGTTTATAGCTCCAAGAACTCCTGAGTTATACCCTCATGTCGAATTTCTGAAAATCTCCCAAATTCGACACAAAAGCTGCGATAACTCGAGAACCAATAAAGCTATCGACCCGGCAATGGTCTCATTCGATTCAGCGTCCAAAAATCTATATAATTTGATACCGAATACACATTTTCCCGAAAATCCCTGGAAAATATGAATTTTCTCCCCCTCAAAACCCCCCAAAAATACCCTTAAAATTGAGCTAGCAAGTTGGTTCAAGAATTGTGCTGTCGTAGGACCGAGATTGATTTTTGGTGAAAATTTCAAGAATTTCGCTATTATAGTTTGGCTGGAAAACTGCTAACGGCGTACGGCGTACGGCGGACAGACAGAATTTTTTTTTATTGGATATTCGGATTCTACACGCCTTGAAACGTAAAACATCAAATTTTGAGGGGGGTTATAAAATTTTTTTCTTGGGCGATTACAATGGTTTATTATTGAATAATAAACAAAAAACCTATCATAATAGCAATTTATCTACTCTGTTCAAACTTCACCATAATAATATCGAAACTCTTGAGAAGAATAATTCCTCAATATTCCTTGAAAATCCCGAGTAAAAATGCTCTATTTATATTTGAGCCTGAGGAAGTATCGATCGCGATACCGTACAATCGGAAAATCCTATCCGGCGTCCGCTCGACGCCTTAATCATCGGCATAGGCAACGCCTGCAACTGCAGCTATGTATTGCGGGTCCTGCTGTATTTCGTATGAAGGCGCACGTAACGATTTATTTCCCTCCGGTGACCCAGCGTTTCGGTCGAATTTAATTTATTGGACAACGTGGATCCTCTTGAATATTTTTAAGGCTTTTAGAAATTTGTAATTGTCGGTTTTTATTAATTATTTGGTGGCAGAGGCAGAAAAAACCTATCATATGTAATTGTAATTTTTCTACATTTAGTTTGTTTGTTATAATTTCTTTTTTTTCATAGCTCAGTTGTTCGGTATTTAGCATATTTTTTTAAGCAATTTTTCCTTTCATTGTTACCCATTTCGAATTAGTGTAAAATTTTCCGCAACCAATGTCTCTTGTGATTTTTGCCGACTCGGTCAATTCGCCTCGGAAAACGAACCATACAATTATAGAACATGATTGTGATAATTATATCGAATCGTAACAACCCTTACTAAGCTTTGAGGTCGCCCGTTGGCCAAATTGCAAGGCTGTCGCTAAACTCTGTGCAAACTTTACCATAATAATATCGAAACTTTCGAGAAGAATAATTCCTCAATATTTCTTGAAAATACCGTTTAAATGCTGTTTTTATATTTGAGACTGAGGAAGTATCGATAGCGATACCGTACAGACGGAAAATCCTGTCAGGCGTCCGCTCGACGCCCTAATAGGCTTGGCATAGGCAACGCCTGCAACTGCAGCTATGTATTGCGGGTCCTGCTGTATTTCGTATGAAGGCGCACGTAACGATTTATTTCTCTCCGGTGACCCAGCGTTTCGGTCGAATTTAAATTTTTTGGACATCGTGGATCCTCGTGAATAATTTTAAGACTTTTAGAAATTTTTAATTCTCGTTTTTTATTAATTACTTGGTGGCTAGAAACAGAAAAAAAACCTATCATAATAGCAATTTTTCTACAATTAGTTTATCCGTTATAATATGCTTTTTTTCATACATCAGTTGTTCGGTATTTAGCATATTTTTTGAACCTTTAATGATCCTAAATTTTGGTTTATTATTCAATAATTAACCATTGTAATCGCCCTAGAAAAAAATTTTTATAACCCCCCCTCGAAATTTGATGTTATACGTTTCAAGGCATGTAGAATCTGAATAACCAATAAAAAAATTGTGTCTGTCCGCCGTACGCCGTGAACACTTTTCCGGCCAAACCATAATAGCTAAATTCTTGAAATTTTCACCAAAAATCAATCTCGGTCCTACGACGGACCAATTCCTTAACCAACTTGCTAGCTCAATTTTAAGGGTATTTTTGGGGGGTTTTGAGCGGGAGAAAATTCATATTTTCCAATTTTTTTTTCAGAAAAATGTGTACGTGGTATCAAACTATATAGATTTTTGGACGCTGAATCGAATGAGATCATCGCCGGGTCGATAGCTTTATTGGTTCTCGAGTTATCGCAGCTTTTGTGTTGAATTTGGGAGATTTTCAGACATTTGACATGAGGGTATAACTCGAGAGTTCTTGGAGCTATAAAAATCGTTCTATACTCATTGGAGTGGTCGTCAAACACTCTCCAGCTGTACCGTTAGGCAAAAAATTTAGTTTTTAATTAGGAAAATAAGAAAAATAAAATTTTTCTTCTCCAGGTGGTCGTATTCCTTTTTTCTGCACGTTGAGGGGGAGAATAACGAGACAGATAAAAAAGGAAAAAATGGCGAAAAGGTCGTCTCGTTATTTTCCTCCTCAACCTGCAGAAAAAAAAATAAAATTGATTAAAAACACAATAGTTTCCGGGGGTTGTGAGGTGGAGAAAAACCAGGCGACTCATTCTCCAATTCTTTATTAGCTGGCCGAGCACTTTCGCCCAGCTAATAAAGAATTGGAGAATGAGTCGCCTGGTTTATCTCCACCTCACAACCCCCGGACATCAAGAAATGCGACGAGAAGGAAAAGAAGATTACAATAGTTGCTACGGAATTTTCCCCGATAGTTACCAATCTGTTTTTCGGTGGGAACGTCACAAATGTTCGGAATAGTTACTATCACAAATGGATAGTCTTTCTAAATCAATATTGAAGCGAAGGTGTTACTTTTAGCTAAATTCAAAATCTGTACGTCGTTTGTTACGGTTTGCGGCAGGGATCGGATTCCGAATGTTCCGGCTGACACCAAACTGTCAAAAATCAAGACGCTCCGTCTGGCCACTTCTTACATTTGTTACCTGATGGAAGTGCTCGAGAACGACGATTGCGGCGACGGTTTCAAAGCCGACCTGCCATCGCAACCTCGAAGATCATCTGGTGGTGCCCATTTTTACCATGTGAGTTTGACAGCTTCCTTATAGTTTTTGCACACAAGGCCAGAATCGTAGTTGAAAAAATCATTGTGCTTCATCAACATTTAGTAGTGAATCCGCTGGGACTCAAACATTTATTTAATAGATTTTTAGGTACCTACCTAGATGCGAAACGAAAAATAGCCTCAGCTCAAAAGTAAGAATCGACGTTGAAGGTTCTTCAAGACTGGATTTCAAATCTGGTCGATAACGGTTTTGACATTTCATGTCTTTGCTATGGCACACAACCAAATTTTCGTTATGTCACGTTACGTAACGAAATATGCTCAATGATTATTATGATTCTTAGAAGTGAGGTATCTACCTACCTATAGATATATATTTATGATTATAGCTGCTCCTGAAACTAACTTCTTTCCTATCAACTGTAATAAGCTGAAATTTGGCTGGTAGCCTCCTTACGACGTGAACAATAAGGTGCACAGTGTTGTGATCAGCTGATTGGCCGTTCCGGAACCAGTTCCGTTCCGGAACCAGTTCCGTTCCGGAACCAGTTCCGTTCCGGAACCAGTTCCGACCCGGAACCAGTTCCGGAACCAGTTCCGATCCGGAACCAGTTCCGTTCCGGAACCAGTTCCGGAACCAGTTCCGGAACCAGTTCCGTTCTGGAACCAGTTCCGACCCGGAACCAGTTCCGACCCGGAACCAGTTCCGATCCGGAACCAATTCCGGAACCAGTTCCGTTCCGGAACCAGTTCCGGAACCAGTTCCGTTCCGGAACCAGTTCCGTTCCGGAACCAGTTCCGACCCGGAACTAGTTCCGACCCGGAACTAGTTCCGGAACCAGTTCCGTTCCGGAACCAGTTCCGTTCTGGAACCAGTTCCGTTCCGGAACCAGTGCCGGAACCAGTTCCGGAACCAGTTCCGGAACCAGTTCCGTTCCTGAACCAGTTCCGTTCTGAAACCAGTTCCGTTCCGGAACCAGTTCCGGAACCAGTTCCGTTCTGGAACCAGTTCCGTTCCGGAACCAGTTCCGTTCCGGAACCAGTTCCGGAACCAGTTCCGGAACCAGTTCCGTTCCGGAACCAGTTCCGTTCCGGAACCAGTTCCGGAACCAGTTCCGTTCCGGAACCAGTTCCGTTCCGGAACCAGTTCCGTTCTGAAACCAGTTCCGTTCCGGAACCAGTTCCGGAACCAGTTCCGTTCTGGAACCAGTTCCGTTCCGGAACCAGTTCCATTCCGGAACCAGTTCCGTTCCAGAACCAGTTCCGTTCCGGAACCAGTTCCGTTCCGGAACCAGTTCCGTTCCGGAACCAGTTCCGGAACCAGTTCCGGAACCAGTTCCGTCTGGAACCAGTTCCGTTCCGGAACCAGTTCCGTTCCGGAACCAGTTCCGTTCCGGAACCAGTTCCAGAACCAGTTCCGGAACCAGTTCCGTTCCGGAACCAGTTCCGTTCCGGAACCAGTTCCGACCCGGAACCAGTTCCGTTCCGGAACCAGTTCCGACCCGGAACCAGTTCCGGAACCAGTTCCGGAACCAGTTCCGGAACCAGTTCCGATCCGGAACCAGTTCCGGAACCAGTTCCGTTCCGGAACCAGTTCCGGAACCAGTCCTGGAACCAGTTCCGTTCTGGAACCAGTTCCGACCCGGAACCGGTTCTGTTCCGGAACCAGTTCCGACCCGGAACCAGTTCCGACCCGGAACCAGTTCTGACCCGGAACCAGTACCGACCCGGAACCAGTTCCGACCAGGAACCAGTTCCGACCCGGAACCAGTTCCGACCCGGAACCAGTTCCGACCCGGAACCAGTTCCGACCCGGAACCAGTTCCGACCCGGAACCAGTTCCGGAACCAGTTCCGATCCGGAACCAGTTCCGTTCCGGAACCAGTTCCGTTCCTGAACCAGTTCCGACCCGGAACCAGTTCCGGAACCAGTTCCGGAACCAGTTCCGGAACCAGTTCCGATCCGGAACCAGTTCCGGAACCAGTTCCGATCCGGAACCAGTTCCGGAACCAGTTCCGATCCGGAACCAGTTCCGGAACCAGTTCCGTTCTGGAACCAGTTCCGACCCGGAACCAGTTCCGACCCGGAACCAGTTCCGATCCGGAACCAGTTCCGATCCGGAACCAATTCCGGAACCAGTTCCGTTCCGGAACCAGTTCCGGAACCAGTTCCGTTCCGGAACCGGTTCTGTTCCGGAACCAGTTCCGTTCCGGAACCAGTTCTGACCCGGAACCAGTACCGACCCGGAACCAGTTCCGACCCGGAACCAGTTCCGACCCGGAACCAGTTCCGACCCGGAACCAGTTCCGACCCGGAACCAGTTCCGGAACCAGTTCCGATCCGGAACCAGTTCCGTTCCGGAACCAGTTCCGTTCCGGAACCAGTTCCGTTCCGGAACCAGTTCCGGAACCAGTTCCGACCCGGAACCAGTTCCGGAACCAGTTCCGATCCGGAACCAGTTCCGGAACCAGTTCCGTTCCGGAACCAGTTCCGGAACCAGTTCCGTTCCGGAACCAGTTCCGTTCCGGAACCAGTTCCGTTCCTTAACCAGTTCCGTTCTGAAACCAGTTCCGTTCCGGAACCAGTTCCGGGTCGGAACTGGTTCCGGAACGGAACTGGTTCCGGAACTGGTTCCGGGTCGGAACTGGTTCCGGGTCGGAACTGGTTCCGGGTCGGAACCGGTTCCGGGTCGGTACTGGTTCCGGGTCAGAACTGGTTCCGGGTCGGAAGTGGTTCCGGGTCGGTACTGGTTCCGGAACTGGTTCCGGAACGGAACTGGTTCCGGAATTGGTTCCGGATCGGAACTGGTTCCGGGTCGGAACTGGTTCCAGAACGGAACTGGTTCCGGAACAGGTTCCGGAACTGGTTCCGGAACGGAACTGGTTCCGGAACTGGTTCCGGAACTGGTTCCGGAACTGGTTCCGGGTCGGAACTGGTTCCGGAACGGAACTGGTTCCGGAACGGAACTGGTTCCGGAACTGGTTCCGGAACGGAACTGGTTCCGGAACGGAACTGGTTCCAGACGGAAATGGTTCCGGAACTGGTTCCGGAACTGGTTCCGGAACGGAACTGGTTCCGGAACGGAACTGGTTCCGGAACGGAACTGGTTCCGGAACGGAACTGGTTCCAGAACGGAACTGGTTCCGGAACTGGTTCCGGAACGGAACTGGTTTCAGAACGGAACTGGTTCCGGAACGGAACTGGTTCCGGAACGGAACTGGTTCCGGAACGGAACTGGTTCCGGAACTGGTTCCGGAACGGAACTGGTTCCGGAGCTGGTTCCGGAACGGAACTGGTTCCGGAACTGGTTCCGGAACTGGTTCCGGAACGGAACTGGTTCCAGAACGGAACTGGTTCCGGAACGGAACTGGTTTCAGAACGGAACTGGTTCAGGAACGGAACTGGTTCCGGAACTGGTTCCGGAACTGGTTCCGGAACTGGTTCCGGAACGGAACTGGTTTCAGAACGGAACTGGTTCCGGAACGGAACTGGTTCCGGAACTGGTTCCGGATCGGAACTGGTTCCGGAACTAGTTCCGGGTCGGAACTGGTTCCGGAACGGAACTGGTTCCGGAACTGGTTCCGAAACGGAACTGGTTCCGGAACGGAACTGGTTCCGGAATTGGTTCCGGATCGGAACTGGTTCCGGGTCGGAACTGGTTCCGGGTCGGAACTGGTTCCAGAACGGAACTGGTTCCGGAACGGAACTGGTTCCGGATCGGAACTGGTTCCGGAACTGGTTCCGGAACGGAACTGGTTCCGGAACGGTACTGGTTCCGGAACCAGTTCCGTCTGGAACCAGTTCCGTTCCGGAACCAGTTCCGTTCCGGAACCAGTTCCGTTCCGGAACCAGTTCCAGAACCAGTTCCGGAACCAGTTCCGTTCCGGAACCAGTTCCGTTCCGGAACCAGTTCCGACCCGAAACCAGTTCCGTTCCGGAACCAGTTCCGACCTGGAACCAGTTCCGGAACCAGTTCCGGAACCAGTTCCGGAACCAGTTCCGATCCGGAACCAGTTCCGGAACCAGTTCCGTTCCGGAACCAGTTCCGGAACCAGTCCTGGAACCAGTTCCGTTCTGGAACCAGTTCCGACCCGGAACCGGTTCTGTTCCGGAACCAGTTCCGACCCGGAACCAGTTCCGACCCGGAACCAGTTCTGACCCGGAACCAGTACCGACCCGGAACCAGTTCCGACCAGGAACCAGTTCCGACCCGGAACCAGTTCCGACCCGGAACCAGTTCCGACCCGGAACCAGTTCCGACCCGGAACCAGTTCCGACCCGGAACCAGTTCCGGAACCAGTTCCGATCCGGAACCAGTTCCGTTCCGGAACCAGTTCCGTTCCTGAACCAGTTCCGACCCGGAACCAGTTCCGGAACCAGTTCCGGAACCAGTTCCGGAACCAGTTCCGATCCGGAACCAGTTCCGGAACCAGTTCCGATCCGGAACCAGTTCCGGAACCAGTTCCGATCCGGAACCAGTTCCGGAACCAGTTCCGTTCTGGAACCAGTTCCGACCCGGAACCAGTTCCGACCCGGAACCAGTTCCGATCCGGAACCAGTTCCGATCCGGAACCAATTCCGGAACCAGTTCCGTTCCGGAACCAGTTCCGGAACCAGTTCCGTTCCGGAACCGGTTCTGTTCCGGAACCAGTTCCGTTCCGGAACCAGTTCTGACCCGGAACCAGTACCGACCCGGAACCAGTTCCGACCCGGAACCAGTTCCGACCCGGAACCAGTTCCGACCCGGAACCAGTTCCGACCCGGAACCAGTTCCGGAACCAGTTCCGATCCGGAACCAGTTCCGTTCCGGAACCAGTTCCGTTCCGGAACCAGTTCCGTTCCGGAACCAGTTCCGTTCCGGAACCAGTTCCGTTCCGGAACCAGTTCCGGAACCAGTTCCGACCCGGAACCAGTTCCGGAACCAGTTCCGATCCGGAACCAGTTCCGGAACCAGTTCCGTTCCGGAACCAGTTCCGGAACCAGTTCCGTTCCGGAACCAGTTCCGTTCCTTAACCAGTTCCGTTCTGAAACCAGTTCCGTTCCGGAACCAGTTCCGGGTCGGAACTGGTTCCGGAACGGAACTGGTTCCGGAACTGGTTCCGGAACGGAACTGGTTCCGGATCGGAACTGGTTCCGGATCGGAACTGGTTCCGGAACTGGTTCCGGGTCGGAACTGGTTCCGGGTCGGAACTGGTTCCGGGTCGGAACCGGTTCCGGGTCGGTACTGGTTCCGGGTCAGAACTGGTTCCGGGTCGGAAGTGGTTCCGGGTCGGTACTGGTTCCGGAACTGGTTCCGGAACGGAACTGGTTCCGGAATTGGTTCCGGATCGGAACTGGTTCCGGGTCGGAACTGGTTCCGGGTCGGAACTGGTTCCAGAACGGAACTGGTTCCGGAACAGGTTCCGGAACTGGTTCCGGAACGGAACTGGTTCCGGAACTGGTTCCGGAACTGGTTCCGGAACTGGTTCCGGGTCGGAACTGGTTCCGGAACGGAACTGGTTCCGGAACGGAACTGGTTCCGGAACTGGTTCCGGAACGGAACTGGTTCCGGAACGGAACTGGTTCCAGACGGAAATGGTTCCGGAACTGGTTCCGGAACTGGTTCCGGAACGGAACTGGTTCCGGAACGGAACTGGTTCCGGAACGGAACTGGTTCCGGAACGGAACTGGTTCCGGAACGGAACTGGTTCCAGAACGGAACTGGTTCCGGAACTGGTTCCGGAACGGAACTGGTTTCAGAACGGAACTGGTTCCGGAACGGAACTGGTTCCGGAACGGAACTGGTTCCGGAACGGAACTGGTTCCGGAACTGGTTCCGGAACGGAACTGGTTCCGGAGCTGGTTCCGGAACGGAACTGGTTCCGGAACTGGTTCCGGAACTGGTTCCGGAACGGAACTGGTTCCAGAACGGAACTGGTTCCGGAACGGAACTGGTTTCAGAACGGAACTGGTTCAGGAACGGAACTGGTTCCGGAACTGGTTCCGGAACTGGTTCCGGAACTGGTTCCGGAACGGAACTGGTTTCAGAACGGAACTGGTTCCGGAACGGAACTGGTTCCGGAACTGGTTCCGGATCGGAACTGGTTCCGGAACTAGTTCCGGGTCGGAACTGGTTCCGGAACGGAACTGGTTCCGGAACTGGTTCCGAAACGGAACTGGTTCCGGAACGGAACTGGTTCCGGAACTGGTTCCGGATCGGAACTGGTTCCGGGTCGGAACTGGTTCCGGGTCGGAACTGGTTCCAGAACGGAACTGGTTCCGGAACTGGTTCCGGAACGGAACTGGTTCCGGATCGGAACTGGTTCCGGAACTGGTTCCGGAACGGAACTGGTTCCGGAACGGTACTGGTTCCAGAACGGAACTGGTTCCGGAACTGGTTCCGGAACTGGTTCCGGAACTGGTTCCGGAACTGGTTCCGGAACGGAACTGGTTTCAGAACGGAACTGGTTCCGGAACGGAACTGGTTTCAGAACGGAACTGGTTCCGGAACGGAACTGGTTCCGGAACGGAACTGGTTCCGGAACGGAACTGGTTCCGGAACGGAACTGGTTCCGGAACTGGTTCCGGATCGGAACTGGTTCCGGAACTGGTTCCGGAACTGGTTCCGGGTCGGAACTGGTTCCAGAACGGAACTGGTTCCGGAACGGAACTGGTTCCGGAACGGAACTGGTTCCGGAACGGAACTGGTTCCAGACGGAACTGGTTCCGGAACTGGTTCCGGAACTGGTTCCGGAACTGGTTCCGGAACTGGTTCCGGAACTGGTTCCGGAACGGAACTGGTTCCGGAACGGAACTGGTTCCGGAACGGAACTGGTTCCGGAACGGAACTTGTTCCGGAACTGGTTCCGGAACGGAACTGGTTCCGGAACTGGTTCCGGAACGGAACTGGTTCCGGAACTGGTTCCGGGTCGGAACTGGTTCCGGAACGGAACTGGTTCCGGGTCGGAACTGGTTCCGGGTCGGAACTGGTTCCGGAACGGAACTGGTTCCGGAACTGGTTCCGGATCGGAACTGGTTCCGGAACTAGTTCCGTTCCGGAACCAGTTCCGTTCCGGAACCAGTTCCGTTCCGGAACCAGTTCCGTTCCGGAACCAGTTCCGTTCCGGAACCAGTTCCGTTCCGGAACCAGTTCCGTTCCGGAACCAGTTCCGTTCCGGAACCAGTTCCGTTCCGGAACCAGGTCTCCGTTCAGAGAACTGGTTCCGGATCGGAACTGGTTCCGGAACTGGTTCAGGGTCGGAACTGGTTCCGGAATTGGTTCCGGATCGGAACTGGTTCCGGGTCGGAACTGGTTCCAGAACGGAACTGGTTCCGGAACTGGTTCCGGAACGGAACTGGTTCCGGAACTGGTTTGGGTCGAAATTTAAATGTCCACATTTTCCCAATGTAATGTACCTATCCATTTTTCTTAGGTTTTCAGCCTTAGAACCGAAAGGGCTGAATACAGGCCGGAACACTCTTTCACCCTAAAAAAAGGTGTGATATCTCGTTGTTTAGGCCCATTACGAAGTAATTAATCCAAGTTTTCCTCCTTTTGCTTTGTCCGCCATCATGAAAAAACTGTCAAGTCACTTTTAGTTATTCTTGATTAATATGGAAAACGTTTCTATATTCTCGAAAAAGAAAGAAACGTTTCTGCTCAGCCTGCTCAGCATTTTCGCAAAAAGCTTACTATCCGGTACCAATTAAAAGTGCATTTAATGCTACGTTGAGCGATTTAAAATTTGATTAGTTTTATGTGGTCGTGAAAGATGGACGTTTCCGAAATTCCATCCATAAAATACCTACTATACAAATATCTGTGCTGAGTTCGCTGTCAAACATTTAAAAGTGGATTGAAGAGCAAATGAGCTCTTGCCTTGAAAGCAACCGATTTTTAAATGAAATTCAAACCGGTTGAAGGAGAGGATAGGTGGTTGATGGTGCTCTATTTAGAATTGTGGCTGGGATTAGCACGGTACCTAGTAACTTATTAAATTGTTTGATAAGGTGCCCAACGGAAATACAAGAAATTAAGGTCTCTCAAGCGGATCAAATTTGGGTTTGCGTTTAGCGTGTTTCCCGTTATATTTATATGAACGAAAATTTAAAATTGTAAAATTGAGGTAAGCGTGATTTTTTGTAGAGGGGGTCGTCAAAGAAAAACAACTGTTGATAGTTTTGCAAGATGTTTTATACTGCAATTTTGGAAGATCTGCAACCTTTCAAGTTCACAACCAGAGTGCCTTACGTATTGAGCCCATTGTCTCCTGTTAGAGTGTTACCACTTCTTATGTGAATGAAATGAAATGAAATATTGTTTATTGTACAACCGTAAGGTATTACAAGGGTTTTTATACAATTTACAATTCTTAAATAATTATATAATTAATAATTAAAATAGTTAAATAATTACTGCCGCACAACATCCAACCAGGAAAAGACACTTCGACTCTCACTTGTCGTTCAGTACAGAAATCCCTCGTTTAAGAAGACCCTAGTTTTAATCAGAATTCTCAAAAAAAAAGTACAATTTCTTCAAAGTCAGGACTTCATTGGAGACCAGACAATTTTTCAGTTTCTCTCGGCTGATGCGGTCTTCCTCAAAAAAACTTATTCTTACTCCTCGAAATACAGGACAGGCACAAATTGTACTCGCTTCGGCGGTACATATACTAAAATTGGAACCACTTCTTACGTATGCATTTATTTCTCCTTTCAGAACAATAAAGAGCTGGAGAACAAGAGAAGAAGCAAAGGTCGAACTGGTTGGCCGCAACACGTTTGGGCACTCGAACTCAAACAAGAGACACTTTGAACGGCGTGCGCATCGAAAGAATAGGCGTTTTTGCTAATGATCTATAGGTTTGTAGCAATAATAAACCGAGTTCATTAACTCAAAATGTGGTTACTATCGAGAACGTAAGATTTAGACGGAGGATGGGACTCAAGGTAAACGTTTTATAATAGGGGAGTTTCCCTGTTAAGAAAAACAACATTTTTTTAGCATAGTTTTGATGATTTTCGCTTTCTTGATGATGTATGATGGTTTTTGTTCGTAGAAATGCTCAAACCTTCAAAATCATGTTTTTACATCATTGCTTATTATACGAAACCATGTCACTCCCACTCCAGCGACCACGCGTCGCCTAGATTTTGAGTTCATGAGCTCAGTTGGGTAGGAACATACCTAGTAGCGCTAATAGCGTATTTCCGTTGTATCATCTAGCTGATAATGAGTCAAAGCGACAACGGTAATAAGCTCTAATTGAAATAGCTCTTGTTCTAGGGTTGCTGAATAATTTCAAATTAGATTGTTTGATCTTCAGTCGATACACGTGTCGCCAGGGAGTGAAATTAATATCACTGTAATTCGATGACATTCATATTTCTTCAGACGTACAAGAACCATAGCATTAAGAACCATGAACCAAATGTTCACATTGTCATGTCAGTATCTACCTAATCTGGATAGCTAATCAAAGTTAGTCATGCCCCTATAGTAAAATAAGCTAGTTAATAGTAAATAATAACATGTCAATCACTTCTCCAACATCTTTACATCTTTTGATGATACACAGGGCAGTAGTAATATTTCTTTCACAAGTACTTACCTATCGAAATGTGTCTTATTTTGAATTATGGATCTAATCTGAATATTTCTTAATTTAGTTCCTCGTAGTGGGCGTTTTTTTAGTCACACACAGTACTCGTCGTTCCGGGCGTGTTCGTGCGCTTGCCTGACTTATGGCTCTTGAATTTGGCATTTTGTTCCTTATAAAGTTAATTGTTCCTTATCGCAAAGTACTGACTATCAAAGGATTAATTTGATGGCGGCCATTTTTCCTCACTTCAACTTTGAGAATGAATTTCTTCATGTCACAACAAGTCGTGCAATAAAATACTCACTCACTTTGTTTGCAGTGTTAACTTGGCTGACCTGTTCTCCCTCGTTTGGAATTTCTTCGATTTTTCGACATACCAAATTTCGTTAGTTTCTCGACTTTGACTCTCTTTTCGGAGCGCTCTCACGGTATGGCAGATTTTAGGAAAAACCTCAACCGCATAAAATGTACAACATTGTATTGTTGTTAATTTTTAATTTTACCCACAGAAACAACGTACCCTATTTTTAATCATTCCATGGTGAGAATAAAATCAAGGAATAACTGTACAAAATCATGTGTAACACTTGAGGTACATTTTTATTCTATAAATCCATTTTTTACGCTTTGCACATTTTTGCTATTCAACTCAGATCGCGGCACAAGTTGCGCGCTATTGGGGGTCGAACGAACGTTTGCGCAGAAGCTCGGAATTTAATTGTTGTCTTATATGCTGTCTTATAGTTGATGAAAAATCGGGGTTCCCGTTTGAAAAAATGAAGTTATGCCAGTTTTTCACGATTGTGCTAATGCCAAATACATAGTTATGCCATATTCGATCCTTGCAGAAACGTGAAGATTCAAAGATAAATATAACATGGGGGTGGAGGGGGATTTAGAGTGGAGGGATTCCGTGGGAATATTGCTACCCAGGGAGAACTTACTGGCAGATCGAAGAAGGATAACAAACCAACCCTGAAATCACACTGAAACTAATTACCTAGGGTAAAAATTAGAGTCGTAAAACGTACAATGCGAGTTGACATTATTATTTCGAGGGCGACAGATCACAAACCAAGTCAGCGTCAAAAAATCTATTGAAATCAAGAGAAAAAAGAATGATTTCTGGAGGAAATTTGAAGTATGAAGTAGTAGCTATTAGTTACAGTTTCCCCTGAAAAGTGTCGACGGCGGACGTACAGAATTTATTAATTAATTATTATTTTTCAATCGGGCACTCTATTCTACCTGCCTTTAACCGTAAATCGTCAAATTTATTTCTTGGGGAGTAACAATGGTTCATTATTAATTAATACACCAAAATGTTCAAAAAAAGAAAACGAAAGTTAAAACTTTGATTTGGTTGCAAAAAAATTAAAATGTCGATACAAGGCTTTGAAAGCTCGGAAGCAACCGATTTCTTGAGATGTAAGTATAGTCTGGTAAGTACATGGTTTTAAAAACGAGCACCAACTCGGTTGAACTTTACAGAGTAGCTGTTATCTCAGATATAACAGGTTCACCATCCAACTTCTCCAGTTGTGGAAGTCTGCGAGCTGCCTCACTGCGCCACATACCCTCCTCAACAGTTTCACAGAGAGGGTTGCCTGAAAAAATGAGAGAAAAACACATCAACTTGACAACTTATTTAAACTAGAAAGTACTGGAGAGAGACTAGAATCCGGAGTAAATTACGACATTTCTAATCTTTACCATGTTGAGAAAAATAGCTGTTTTCCAAACTTATGAGCTTAACCAATCTATGGGCCTGTGTAAATTTTTACTAAATCACTCGCGCTTGAGGAACCCAATTTCATCAGGATAGAAGACAAAGAGATCGTCATGAATTCCACTGATTTTTAATTGTTATGTTAATGTTTATGTTTAACTGTTGTTAAATTTTATATTGTTATGTTGATTTCGGCGATCGATGGCATATCGAGTTTCCTGAAGTGTCGAGTTATTGAGAGTGGCGTTTTTGGGGGTTGATCATATGACTCTGAAATGCTTGAAAAAAAAAAAAAAAAAAAAAAAAAAAAAAAAAAAAAAAAACTTTAAATCTGCTAATTTTATTCATGTGCAATTTAGAAAGTGTCTCCTCGTTATATTGGAACAGCCTTAAATGAGATCATCATGAGCTGCTCGAAAATATCAAGTCGAATATTCGTGTAACACGGTTCTTTTCGATGGGGACCACATTTAGCGCGATTATTATACTAAACACGTATTGTATCTACTCCTCGACCTTGAGCACACTTCTGATGATCATGATGTGCAATTAATAATCACGATGAAAAACTGAACCTCGCACGTGGGCAGCAAGACATAAAATCCTCACCGACAAAAGCGAGTTCTTTGAGTTCGGGGCAATCTTGAAGTTTGACGAACTCGCCCCAATCTTTGATCAAATTGTTTGTCATGTAGAGCACTTTCAGGTTTTTCAATGCTGAGATCCCCTTCATTTTATCTATTAGATTATATGAGATCCAAAGTTGCTCAAGAGTATCGCTGACCACTTCCTAAACAAAATATACATTCCATTATTGTTTGGTGTTAGTGCCACATTGAAAGGTTTGTTGTTTTGTTTGTTTTAGAAACATATAATAGTTGTAAGGGAGTGAATTTATGGTCTATATGCCATCTACTCTTTTCTTCAGCACAGTTAGCTACTCTTATTGAAACTATAATGAACGTTCAAATCGTATAAACTACTAGTGATATCAGAGTGATGGATGGCCCTATTAATTTGCCCAATACATTACAAGAGGAACAATACCGCTTCTACGCTTCCTGAAGCTGATACTGGCTCATCCAAATTTTCTATTAAAAAAACAAAAAATAATAATAATAAATAATATAGGTTACCAACAGGAACTCTACGATTCGCTGGAAACAGTTATGATCATGATACAGGTTATTGTCTTGATTGGTTTTCACGACTAGATATGGCAGGATTGCAGGGAGAGTAATTCAAAAAAGAGATATAATATATATACCTATTATATATCTCTGCTCTAATTTTTTTTTTTTTTTTTTTTTTTTTTTTTTTTTTTTAACGACGAACTGATAACAAACGACAAATTTCCAAATTTCCTACCAGCCCGGCAAATGATTTGATGTAGTTCCTTCCCAAAGAAATGATTTTCAAATGTTTCATTCCCGATAGTCCACTGATCTTTTCAATCATGTTTGTTGAGAGGGATAACTTCCTGAAAAAAGATCAGCCAATTCGTATTTATTATACATACAATATTGTAATGCAGAAAATTATACGGGCGACAAAACAACTCTGCCCGTTCCAACTCGGGAAAGCATGGACATTTTATTCAAGTTTCAACGTGGAAAAATTTATTTAAAAAATGGTATGTTATCTAACTTTACGAAGCGGGATCGCATAACGTAGAGGAAATTTCCTGTAATGTGACGAATAAATTCCAAGTTGAAACTATCTAAGCATGAAGAACCGAAATATTGAGAAAAAAATTATTAACTGAAAGAATTCGATTGTCTTCACTTCAAATTCAAATTCTACGTCTAATTACTTATAAGAATGAGTAACAAATGAATATTTAACGGTACTGTAAGTATTTGCAAAGAATTTTCAAAGTTGAAAAACGTAGGAGTGGCGTAGTATTAAACTGAAAAAACTGATAGTTGTCGTGAAATTTCCGCCGTTTTGACGTCATATTCGGATTCAGCGTTAAATTTCCTATAAGAATAGCTTTCGAAATCGGTTTAAAACGAAAATTTAATTTTTCACTATTACCGAGCTCGGAAGTTCGGCCGGCGAAAAAGTCGATTTACGGAAAATAATTTCTCTGGCTCTGTTTAAATTTTTTTCACCAAATTTTTTGCTATGTACGTATGTAAGGCGTTCAAATGAAGACTCCTGCATAATAAAACAATTGATTCGCATTTATTTTGACCCCAAAAATCGCGGTTAAAGGTCAATTTTAGAGCTTTCAAAAACTGATTTTTTTGGACCACTTGCAGATTTTTCCGAGAAATAAAAAAAATACCAAAAATACATCCTGGTATGACACAACTTTCCTGAAAATTTCAGATTTTTATCTGTATTGTGAGAGGAGTAAAAAATCGTTAACTGTTCGGTTGAAAAAAATCGCAGGGGTCCCCCTTGGATTTTTCGCGAAAAATTTTTTGAAATGGATTTCGCTCAAATTCAGCATAATGGTAGTTGATGATGTGTACATCAATAATATATGGTTCATTCTTGGTTTCTTCCGCACTAAATAGATGAAAAGAACGTTTAAAGTTGAAAAAAGTGATTTTTTCGTGTATAGTCCACTATTATTGTAGAATAACGCAAAAACGGTTGAAAAATGGATAGGTACATTACATTACGAAAATGCGGACAATTAAATTACCTATCTTTTGGTATATTCAAACATCTGAATTGACGACTTTTTGTTCGAGTTATCCACTGTGCAAGTTGCAAATCTTGGAAAACTTGAAGTTGTTACATCTAATTCTACTACAACTTTGCTCCAGTTGAAAAACCCAATACTTCATGAGACAAAGTACATTCAAACACCACTACGAACATACCAAATTATAGCAACTACTAAGTACTACCTACTATAAAAATACCTATAAATTCCCACTCTCCATACACAAATAATTAACTACTACTAAACCCATATCTATACTATATACCTACTATACTATATACTATATATATAGTAGTGACAAGGACAACAACCCCACAAAGTAATATGTAACGAAAATAAAAAATAGGCGTCTTCCCCATTGTAATGCAGAAATTTATACGGGCGACAAAACAACTCTGCCCGTTCCAACTCGGGAAAGCATGGACATTTTATTGAAGTTTCAACGTGGAAAATTTTATTTAAAAAATTGTATGTTATCTAACTTTACGAAGCACGATGAAATTCGAACGCAGAACGATATCCAACCTACCATAATAATTTTCAGTTGGGAATGAGAGAGGCCTAGTTTTGAATTTTAGCTATTTGATTCCAAGCGTTGCCCGCCTTATTAGGTGTAGACTCCACGACTATGACACTTGCATGATCACCTCACCGTTTGTTCTTTTCAAACGTTCAGGAACGTTAACAGATTTATACGGAACTTAATTTATATGTACATACTCGCACTTGACGAGTTGTGAAAGATTGTTGTCCATTTTCTCGATTGGCAAATATTGGAACTGAAGATCGACTTCGAGAGCCTCGGATGCGTTTGATTGATGAGCTTCCTCCCATTTCTTCAGCGCTTCTTTTATCGTAGTGATTTTAGACTGGAATGATTCATCGGTAAGTACAGATAATATGTTGTAAACCCGTTTTCTTTCGGAATAATTTTCACTAAAACGAATTAAAATTATCGACTTGTTCAAATGACATGTGCCCTCATGAGAGGAGCCCTTGCGTTTCAAATCCTCCAAATTTGAGTTAAATCGGACCATACCAGGTCGCAAAATATTCACGTGT
The DNA here is from genome assembly GCA_037159825.1 of Tupiocoris notatus. Classification (NCBI taxonomy): domain Eukaryota; kingdom Metazoa; phylum Arthropoda; class Insecta; order Hemiptera; family Miridae; genus Tupiocoris; species Tupiocoris notatus. The sequence goes on from JASJUZ010000287.1 coordinate 129,986, forward strand.
ACTGCACGTTTTTTTTTTTTCAGCCATCAGACCCAGAAATAGCAAAATATAGCTTCTAGGAGGGATGTCTAAAAATATCTCTAGGGTAGGAGATGGAGAGGCATCATTTTAATCTTAATTTAACCTTGGAGTAAAAAATTTATTATTTTTTCATTATCCATGATTTTTCTTCAGGAATTCAAATATGGCATCGTAAACGGTGAGTGGATGCACCGCGCAAAACTGTGCGACTCAAGAAGGATGTCATTTTAAGTATAGTTATTTTGAGTGAAAAAGTTAATTTAAGGAAAAAATGTGTTCGAGAGAAAATGACTAAAAATGCGAAAACGCGGACGCGTGGTATATAATCCAAACTATAGGAACCATTTGCATGCCTTAGGAAACATTTCAAGTAAGACTTGGAAGTGAGAAATCCTAATTAGGATATTAGAAAGTAGAGACCTTTAGCGATCAAGTACTTACGCGAATATTAGGTATTATTTACGTCGTGCGTACATTGGAATATAAAAAATGTTGAACATCTACATCAAAGAAGAGTTATGAGCTATCCAAAATCATGTATCGGCTAATTTACCTCCTCCCCTCAGAAAATACTTTCTAAAAATGTCGAATTAAATTGGATTTTCACTATTTTGTCACTTTTTAGTGACAGAAAGACTGACGAACACGCAGACACCTGCATTCCGAAATAATGAGACCATTCACTTCCATTTCGACTTTCAGAACGATCATAATTTTTCCATTTACTTTTGGTTTGCGATAAACCATTGTAAGCGCCCGAGAAAAAACTGGAAATTATTTTACAGTGGTTAATTATACCTATGCCTCAATAATGATGTAAGAAGACCATTATCATTGTGAGTTTCCGAAATTTGTGAACGTTCCCACCAAAAAAATAATAAACCAAAAAAAGGTAACTATAAGGGAAAACTCCGTAGCAACTATTGTAATCTTAACATTTTTAATTTTTCTTGATTTTCAAATTAACAGCTAAATTATACATCTAACGGTAAAGCTAAAGAGAATGTTGGACAACAGTTCCAACGAGTATAGAACGATTGTTATGGCCTCAAGAATTCTCGAGTCATACCCTCATGCCAATTTCTGAAAATTTTGACAATTCCACACGCAAGCTACGATTACTCGGGCAACCAATAAAGCTATGGACACCGCAATCGTCACATTCCATACCAAATACACCCTTTTCTACAAAAAGGTTGGGAAATACGCATTTTTACCCCCTCAAAAAAACCCCAAAAATACCCTTGAAAATTGAGGTACCAATTCGGTGAAAGAATTGAGCCATGGTCAGGCCAAGATTGATTTGCGGTAAACATTTCAAGAATTTATCTTTTACAATTTCGTCAAGAAAGTTAGTGTTGACAGCGTTAAGCAAATAACTAAGCTTTTAACCCTTTGGGTTTGAAAATTGAAAAATGAAAATTAAGAAAAATAAAACTGATTAAAATTACCACAGCTGCTTGGGAGTTTTCCTCTATAGTTACCAATCTGTTGTGTTGTTAAGTGTACGTTCACGAATGTTCCGACATGTTATATTATCATAAATGAATGGTCTTCTTAAATCATTATTGATGCACAAAAGACTAATAAACCGAATCTAATACGTTCGTAAATGATGACCACAACACTTACCATGTTCTCGAATTTCCTAAGGTAATATTATGATTGGAAATGAGTGATTTTCCGAAATCAGAAAACTCAACTTGTGCCTGACTTTACTCAGTATCGCTGTTTTGTAGTTGCTGGGCGACAGACCAGGTGTATCTCCATTTCATTCTAGTAGGAGCTACAGTAAGTGGATGGCTAAAAACAAAGATCATCTCAAATGATGGGTTTAAATTATTCGTTATTTATCATTCCATTCTATATACTCTTCCGTGCTACTAATCGCTCGCTTTCAACCAAAAAAGTTCGCGCTGTTCGTGTCGCAAGTCTTGTTTTGAGGTTGAGGGGGAAGAAAAAAGCTGCAAATGCAGCGGTTTATTATTCCCTTGCTTCAATAAAGATTCAAGAAGACCATCTATTTGTGATAATAACTTGTCGGAACATTTGTAAACGTTTATTCCTAAAAACAGATAGGGGAAACTCCGTAGCAACCATGGTAATTTTCATTTTATTTTTCTATGGTCTCATTCGATTCAACGTCCAACAATTTATAGAAATTGATGCCAAATACACCTTTAATTGAAAAGCTTTGGATACTACAAATCCCCCCACCCAAACCCTCAAAAAATAATTTTATTTTTCTAAATTTTCAAATTAAAAGCTTTATTGCCAACCATTTTGTCAAGTATAGAACAATTTTTATAACTCCTAAATTCTCGATTATGCCGAATTTCTGAAATGGTTACTCTTATAGCCTGTAAAAATCGAAATAGAAAAAAAAACTAAACGGCACAGCGTGTTATCCGCAATTTAATGAATCTCATTTTGCACATCACTAGGGAAACATTTACTGGAAATTTCTTTGTCTTTTATTCATTTTTCAGGGAGTTGTGTTGATTTATGTCACTTTTTGACAGACGGACAGTGATTCTCAGAACTTATAGTACTAAAATTTCTTCAAACAGGGCCTCCGTTCGAAAATCGACTTCACAATGCTTATAAGATCATCACGGGGTCGTTACAGTTATCGCAGCTTTCGTTTAGAATTTTCGAAGTTTTCAGAAATGTGGCATGGGAGTAAATCTCGAGAATTTTGTACTGGGTTGGTGAGGGGGAGAAGAACCAGGCTACATGTTCTCCGATTTTTTATTTACTGGCCGAGTACTTTCGCCCCTTCGGGCATCCTCGGGGCGATGTGGAAAGCCAGGCTGTGGAAACCTATGGTTCCACATCGCCCTGAGGATGCCCGAAGGGGCGAAAGTACTCGGCCAGTAAATAAAAAATCGGAGAACATGTCGCCTGGTTCTTCTCCCCCTCACCAACCCAGTACGATGAGAGATGCGACGACTCAACCAAGGAGAATTTTGTAGCTATAAAAATCATTATATATACTCGCTGAAATCGTCGTCATCCACATTTTCTTCGGCTGAGTTGTTAGGCTAACTGTTAGCTTTTACTGTGAAAAATAAAATAATAAAAAGTGGTTAAAATTACCTCAGTTGCTACGGAATTTCCCCTTATTGTTACTAATCTGTTGTTTGGTGAAAACGTTCACAAATGTTCCGACAAGTTATCACAAATGAATGGTCTTCTTAAATCATTATTGAAGCAATGCACCACCGCACAAACATTTGCAGTTTTTTTTTTCAAATTTAGGCGTATTTAGTTGTTTTTTCCAATTCCTACATGGTAATACTCTTATTGTAATATATTCACAAAAAATTCATTAGTGATACAATTCTTCAATAATAAATCAATATGAATATTCGCATTTGTTTTTGGTTTATTAATAAAAAACCATTGTAATCGCCCGAGAAAAAAAATTTCTAACCCCCCGCAAAATTTTTATTTTTAATAAAAATTCAGATGTACCCTCTTGTATTTAAGCCCACCTACAGCTGTTAACTACTGCTTCGACTGACATAGCACACGAAGAACTGAGTGGTCGAAAAATTAGGAGAAGAGACAGAGACACCATGGTGTGTGGCCCTTGAGCGATTTCATTGCTGATGCGCAAGTTGAATCCTCTTCGCTTGTGTTGAGTTGTTCCAGTGTTCTCCTACTTGTTGCAGATCCGTGTTTCTGCTCAAAAATATTTCCTACCTCCATGATGCAAGGGAGAAACCTTATTCACTGGTTACCTCTCACAACTTGCAACCCCAAAGGTTACCAAATCGACTATAAGAGCAATTTAACGAGTTTATTATTGTTGGCTAGTTGCTCGGTTGAATAGTTGTCGAGCGTACTACGATTTAATTAAATCGCGTCTCAACTGATTGTTGATAACTGAAGATACAAGATCGTCGGAGTGCGAGTGTTCAGTGATTGTTTCCAGTTTTGAATGTATTATCACTAGCCGGTAAGTTGGTCATCGACTTCTGAGACTTCTGTCTCACTTGGCTCACTCTTGTCCAAATGTAACATTCTTATCGTTAGACTAATTACGTTTTGTTTTCACTTTGATTCGCTTTCAATTTTGAAATGTTTATCTGCTGCGGATTCCGTCAAATAATATCGTAACCAGCTAAACGGTGAGATCGATGCCGTTATTACGACTATCGTGAACTTGGCCTTGGTAGGTCCTGATAGAAAGATCGCGCTCCTTCATATTCCAAATATGCTTGTCTAATAAACGAACTATTTATGAAGCAAACGAAGTTGCGAGATGTCAATGGCCTGTCATAGGTTCGCTTGCCAAGTAGTTTCTTATTTGACGTGAACTGGACAAGATGTCATTACGAATTCCCCAAATGATAACAAAATGGCCCAAATAATCCCTGTAATATTTTTCCTACGTCAAGTCATGTTGGTTTTATCGCGAATATTCTAATTGTACATCGACAAGGCTATTTGTAGTTTTTTCCCATATGTACCTGAAGTTGTTTATGTCTTAACATCAAACTGTCACACCCAGCAGATCATAGTTACTTAGCCTCGACACCAAAATCACCTCAATTACCTATGATGTTACTTCATTGTATGTAACGATTATAGTAAACTCACTAGTAAATCGCTATATTCTACTATTCCGGATTTCCATAATATATTAAAGCCTATTATAGATAGGTGATGAGAAACTCGCCTAACAAAAAGGTTTCTTCCCGTCGAAATATCGTTTTTTAGACTTTAAAATTGATGTTATGAAGGTTGAGAACTAACATTTTGATTTATTATTATAGTTATAATTAGAAATTAGACCCCTTCGAAATTTGATGTTTCACGTATGTGGAATCCGACTATCCAATAAAACCAGCGGTGTGCATAGATCACACAGTACTTCCATGTTTGAGTCGGTAACAGGAATAACCAATTATAAACTCCAGAAGCTTGTACTAAGGTCGCAACTCGACTGATGTTATGAAAAACTGGCTAGGAGAACCAGTTAATAGAAAACGCACGAATTAGGTTAATAATGCAGAAGTTCAGTATGTGAGCCTATCATAACAATAGAAACCAAGTTTTGTAAAATGGGATAATTAGTTTAGACAACCTGCGTCAAAGCTATTGATTTTTTTCGCAGCCTGTAAAAATCGAAATAGTCAATAAACCGAATAAGGCGTATAGTGTGTGATCCAAAAAACAAAAATCATTTTTAAAGCAAAGAGTCCTAAATATTCAAAAGTGCACAATTAAAATAACTGAAAATGTGAATACGAGGAAGTACTGTGTGTCACTCCAATAATAAAAATCAAACTGCATTCAGCTGACATAAAGAAAAATTTCAAGCCCTCCAGCGTTTAAATATAATCATTTTTGCAGTCTGAAAAAATCAAAACAGTAACAATGAATTAACCAAGGTGCTGGTCGAATTGCCAGCTACGCTTGCCATTATTGTTGGAAAAAATTATGGGACCTACCTCGATAGTAACCCTTTCAAACAAAAAAAAATTAACCCGATCGGACGTACAGGTGCTGAACGCCGGTGGACAACACATACCGAAAAAAAAAAGAAAAAAAAAATCCCGCTAGACGACCATAGTAACCTCCTCCTTGTTTGAAGTCGGTTAAAAATTGTACGGGGTTCTTTGAAGCATATGGCGGTATGCATAGGAGGCTATACTAATGGTTATGTCTGCAAATTTGATTGTTGAATGTGCATATCTTTTGGTTATGAGCTACTAGTGGAACTTACTTTATAATACAATACTGTCAAGTTCTTTGCGATCTCCTTCCTTTTCAAACTGAGGGGAGGAGTAGCTAACACAACGTCTTAACAACTTCCTATCTCTAAGAAATTGCTCTCTGTCTAGACTTATCTTTATTTGAATTTTTGTTTTTGCTTGCAGACCTCTTGCTTCTACTGTGAGTAACATGGAGAAACTCAATGAACCTACTCCTGGTGCTGAGTCTCAACAGCAGCAGAATGTGCAGCAGCAAGAAGATGTGAGTGATTCAGAATTATTAGTTTTTACTCACTCTGTTCGGGACATTTAATTATTTTGAAACACATAAATTCAATGCTTTCTCTCTAAAGTTACTGAAAAATTTGAATCCGTTTTATTGTTACTCTGTGAGATACAATTTTTATGATGGCTTGTTGAGCGGGGAGGACCAGAGCCTTGGAATTGCTCTACTAGAAATGAACAATAACGATTTGGGGTCTGACACGCCTGGTTTTTCTCTTCTTCAACATGCCCAATTAAAAATGAATGCAACTAAAAAAAAGTATAAATAACTCAAGTCTCACTTACTTATGTCCTTGATTTATTTGGATTGTGTAGGAGACAAATTCTGGTGATAAACATGGTGAATTGGTCAAGCCACCACCTGTGACGCCGATCAGCAAGGTGAAACAAATGAATACTCCACTTGTCAAGAAAGAGAAGCGGCATTCGTCAAGGTTCACCATTTCCAAGAATCGCGAACTTCAAAAGCTGCCTCTTCTCAATGGTAAGTGGTTAATTTCCTTGTTATTTATCCGATTGATTACCAAACGTAGTTATGCTGCCCCAGCATGTTAACGGACATAAGAAGTTGACATAAGAAGTATGCTTCCAGCTTTAAAATTTTGATTATCCTAATATATCTGACGAACTTTTTCATCTTAACTTATGAGACTGGATGTGCTCAAAACCAAGGTTTTCATACAAGAGGGAGCTTAAAATATATTTAAAAAAATTATTATCAAGACTAGGCGATGTTAGGTGCATTCTGATTTCAATTATGTGAAGCTGTTTGGCAAATGCTCCTATTAGTTGGTTCGTTAGCAGCTGTTGAGAGCACTGTTAATTGATGCCAAATACGACAAAATATGAACTATTGTTGGCAGTTGTTTTAACAACCACTTTTCTGTTTATTATTAACGTGCCCTTGGCGCTCCTTGTTATGGCGAACCTTGTGCAACGTAGAACGTAAAATCTACCCAACCAGTCACAAGCACATCATGAAAGTTTTCATTTTCATCTACGCTTTATCACATTACCTAGCTTAGAATCAGGTAAGGAGGCCCTCAGGGCTCCTGAGGGTGCTTCCAGTATGCCGCACCATCACTGTTCACTATTGATGTTTAGACCTCCGCGATAACAGCGATGATCAACCTCTTGAATGGGGGGTGTTCATAGTGGTTCACTTTTTGAGGTGTCACCATCGATGTTTTCCTGCCTTCCCTCTTCAGTTTTGCAAGTTAACAATTGATGGTTAATAATATTAAATTTAACACTGATTCCGAATTTGATGTCAACACAACGGAAATTAGTCAACAACTATAAGTTTTTCCTCGTTTATGGTTTCTCTGGTTTTACTGTTTTTATGGTTTCATAATCTTTTTTAAATTTTTTGGTCGAATATACCTTTATAAAGATCCCATTTTTCAACTTTGAACATTCTTTTCATCCATTTCGGGCTAGAGAAACAAAGAATGAAGTATATATTATTGATGTACACATCACCAACTATCATTATGGCAAATTTGAACGAAATCAAAATCAAAATATTTTTAAGGAAAAATCAAGGGGTTCCCATGGGAATTTTTTTCAATGATCAGTCAATGATGTTTTACTCAACACTCTATGCAGATAAAAATCTGAAATTTTCAGGAAAGTTGTATCATACCAACATGTATTTTTGTGATTTTTCTCAATTCTCGGAAAAATCGGCAAGTGGTCCAAAAAAATTGGTTTTTAAACTCTCAAAAATTGGACTTCAACTATGCTTTTCGGGGTCAAAACTCATGTGAATCAATTGTTCTATTATGCAAGAGTCTTCATTCGGAAGCCATACACACGTACGTAGCAAAAAGTTGGCCGTAAAAATTTTAAACAGTGCCACAGAAATTATTTTCTGTAAACCGAGCTTCAAACCGGCTGAAATTTTGAGCTCCGCTGGCGTCTGCAAGGGTGAACAGTTAAACTTTTGTTTTCTTACGATTTCAAAAGCTATTATTGCAGAAAATTTAACGCTGAATACGAATTTGACGTCATAACAACGTAAATTAGTCAACAACTATACGTTTTTTCCATTTTTACGGTTTCATCATCTACCCCTAGTACATCATCTAGTACCCTAATCTACCCATTGCCGACCAGATATTGCTCTTCAACGTATCAAATAACGCTAACTTCCTAGTTACTTGGTCTTGCAATTAGCCAACTGAAAACATTCATTTTTTTATGAGAAAGAGGTTTTCAGACATGTTATTTACTTTACAGAGAAAGTCTATTGTTGTTGTTAATCTGTGCCTGAGGTCGCACTAATTAGTTGTTCTTGCTGTGGATAATGAATGTTGTAACTCGCATTTTGTTAATTGAGATAATTAATTCTTCCTAAAAAAAAAACACGGTGTTCTTGAAATATGCTCATGTGTAATCCCTTGGTGTTCCTAGTAACAATAAAATTATTATTGCTTTCAAGTTTTTTCAAAACCAGTTCGTCACTTTGTCATATGGGTGAAGGACATGTAGGTACACATTTAATATGATTGTGGGTACCCAATAACGGAGAGAAACGCTCAAGAATAGAAAATGTGATTGATTTAAGATAAATCCTGTGGAAATGTTTTTCTCATCAGGCCTCCAGAAAATAGATTAGCGCCAGAAAAATACAAATTATGCAAAAGTAAGGTGTGTGACCCTGATGATAACAATCAAGATTCACCTACCCTTCATAAGAATATTTCTATATCCAGTGTTCAAATATATTGATTTTTTAGCCTGTAGAAATCAATTCAGATCGCTGATACCATGGAAGTAGTGTGTGTAAACACACAAAATCTAATCATGTGTAAATTTGCTTATTTACTGTGGGAAAACTTACTGAGATTGGCATTCAATCACGGGTGATGAGGTTTTTGATGGAGACAATGACTTACCTATATACCATTTTTTTTAACCACATACAGATACACTGGTACTTGCTCAGAATGTTTTTCTGAGTATGTTTCTATATTACAAATTTTCACGTCCCTTACAATCCAAATTCAGCTTTTAGGACGGTTACTGAACTTCAAGCTACACGGAGGTTGATCCATCTTGCCTATGTTTTCCGAACCTCAAAAATTCCTCACAAAAGCTGTTAAATTCAAAAACTCTCGAGTTGTACCCTCGTCCCGAATTTCTGAAAATCTCGAAAATCCCTAACGAAAGCTGCGATAACTTGAGAACCAATAATGATATCGACTCCACGATGAACCCATTCAATTCAGCGCCCAAAAATCTATAGATTGATACCAAATACACCTTTTTCTGCAGAACATTGGATTTTGTCCCTTTTAAACTCCCAAAAATACCATAAAATTGAGCTAGCAATTTAGTTGAAAAATTGAGCACTTGTCAGATCGAGATTGATTTTTTGGTGAGAATATCAAGAATTTAGCTTTTACAGTTTCAAGTGTTGACGGCGTACGGCGTGCGGACAGAAAGTTTTTTATTGGATATTCAGATTCAACATGCCTTGAATCGTGAAACATCAAATTTTGAGGGGGGGGGGGGGTGGATAATTTTTTCTTGGGCGATTACAATGTTTTATTATTAATAATAAACCAAAAGAAAAATATTGAGTCTTTTCACTCAAATAACCAATAGTTTTCAGACAAAACCTGTGGAATGTCGACTGTGGTTTTTCCACAGCAGACCTCCAAGTAGATAAACGCTCGATAAAAATCGCGAAATTGCGAATGACTCGGAGGATTTGTGTGTGACCGTAGTGGTAAAATGCAGCACATGATCGTGCAGTGGTTTATTATGCGATTGCTTCAATAATTATGTAAGATTTGTGATAATACATTGTCCGAATATTTGTGAACGTTTCCACCGAAAAATAGATTGGTCCAAAAAGGGGAAGTGGGGGTTGAAGAGGGGGATAACGGAAAACACCATACGAACTATGCTAATTTTTACAATTTCCTTTTTTTCTTAATTTTCGAATTAAAAGCTAAATTATTCGCCTTACGGTACATCTGAAGAGAGTGTTTCACGACCATTCCAAGGAGTATAGAACGATTTTTATAGCTTCAAAAATTCTCCGAGTTATACCGTTACGTCGGAATTTCTGAAAATCTCTCAAACAATACACAATACACGTACACGATTGCTGCGCAATATGTAATTGCAGTGCATTTAGCTTTTACAATTCCGTCAGAAACGACTGAATTTTGATTTGTTATTTAATAATAAACCATTGTAATCTCCCATAAAAAAAACATTTTCTAACCCCCCTCACATTTTGGTTTTACGTTTCAAGGCATGTAGAATCCGAATATCCAATAAAAAACGCTGCAAATGATTGTACAGTGGCTTATTATTCCTTAGCTTCAATAATGATTTAAGAAGATTATCCATTTATGATAATAACTAGGGGCTGAGCGCCCCTGGCGGCTGCCGCCGCCCAACCCCCTCAGAGGGGGGCTTCGCCCCCCTCAGCTATCGCGCACGGTCGGCCCGTCGGAGGGGCTCCGCCCCTCCTCTCGGGCCTTACATATAGCTTTGCGGGGGCAGTGTCCTTTTCACTCCTATATATAGTAGTACTATAATATATAGTATAGTATATAGAGTATAGTATATAGTATATGGTATATAGGTATAGGTAAAGGTATAAGTATAGGTAAGGGTTTAGTAGTTACTACCGAAAAACAGATTGGTAACTATAGGGGAAAACTCCTTAGCAACTATTGTAATTTCAATCATTTTTATTTTTCTTAATTTCCAAATTAAAAAGTAAATTTTTTGCCCTACCGTACAGCTGGAGAGAGTGTTTGACGACCATTCCAATGAGTATAGAACGATTTTTATAGCTCCAAGAACTCTCGAGTTATACCCTCATGTCAAATTTCTGAAAATCTCCCAAATTCGGCACAAAACCTGTGATAACTCGAGAACCAATAAAGCTATCGACCCCGCGATGGTCTCATTCGATTCAGCGTCCAAAAATCTATATAATTTGATACCACGTACACATTTTTCTGAAAAACCTTGGAAAATATGAATTTTCTCCCCCTCAGAACCCCCCAAAAATACCCTTAGAATTGAGCTACCAAGTTGGTTCAAGAATTGGGCCGTCGTAGGACCGCGATTGATTTTTATTTCCGAACTAAAATCTGAATCTTTCGCCTTACAGTACAGTTGAAGAGAGTGTTCGACGAGCATTCCAACGAGTATAGAACTTTTTTTTTGAAATGTCTTTTTAAATCATTATTGAAGCGAAGGAATAATTAACCACTGTACAATTATTTACTGCGTATTTTAATTGGATATTCAGATTCTGCATGCCATGAACGTATAACATCAAATTTCAAGGGGGGGGGGGTTAGCTTTTTTCTTTGGCCAATTGCAATGAGGCATCGACTTCCATCTACTTGCCATTGAAAATATTTCAAGGCCGTGAGCGATCTAGTATATGAATTGTTCTAGCCTGCAGAATCAAAATTAAAAGTGAATAGGTTGAGCTCTTATACTTCAGAATTTTGTTTGAGTTTCTGTGATTTTCTTAACTCAACAAAATCTAACTTTGCATATTTACTTGAAAAAAAAAAAAAAAAAAATTGTTTGACGATTTTATGGCGTTTAATTAGTTTTTCACGGAGTTAATTATGACGACTTTGGTCACTTTTTGGCCTCTAACAAATCCAACATTAGTTCTCTCGAACTTGGAGTGTTTTTGAGTACTTTTACAGAGTACAGAACTTTTTTCTCCGAATTCGTCTCCACTCAAAATTCGACTCTAGGTCGATCACACTACTTCTAATTGCTTTAATCCTGTATTTTTAAATACCCTACTTGAGAAAACCGCTGGTCAAAACGAACGGTTAATAGCGTTCGGTTTGCGTTCCAATTTTCTATTATCTCCACAATTTTTTGTCGGTTATTAACATTAATGCTGTCACTTCTGTGAGGGTCGCTTTGGGGGTCGGTGATGAGGTGTCGTTGTCAGCTGATGAGGGCGGCTGTTGGCTGGAGGCAGAAGGCAGGGGACGTAGATCGATACCCCCTCCCACTCTAACTCCTTCCCACTCGCCGACTCCTCCCTTCATATTGCCCCAGACGGCTTCCTCCGCCTCCGCCGCCGCCGCCGCTGATGGTAAACAACGCGTTCACCTTATCAGTGATGTGAGTAGTGTCGTCTGTCCGACGTACCGTCTGCGATGATCATCTTCTCATCGTTGTCTTTCGGTAGTTGTGTGCGCGCTTTGTTGTTTCGCTCGGCCGTCCGTTCGATAAGCGTTATTACTGCAGCCGCTGTACATCTCGCTGTACGGTTGCTAATAATGCAGACTGCATTGATGCACTCTGCTGCATTGGCGTGTTTTATGTTGCAGTCTGCAACCCTGCGGTGCCGTTAGATAAAGTTCGCTCCTTCGTACATTTTGTGCACAATTTTATTTCTAAAACCCTAATTTCAACCCCGTCAATTCATAATCTGCTGCGTTTAAAATCTCATAATTCAATTTTCTATTGTCGGCTCTTGCGGTTCACTATTTCAGAAAGGTTGCGCGTGTAATTTCACGTGCATGCGTATTTTATAAGAATTTTTAATCGGTTTGGCGAGTCACCTCTCTGGAATCCCTTTTGCGTTAGAAACGGTTAGCTTCTACTCATTATGTTCCGTCTCTGACGTGATTTTTCGACGGTATGGTCGCAGTATTCTATTATCAATTCTGTTTAAGCGTTTAGCTGAGCACAATCTTGGTTTTGGAGTACCCTAAAAAGTTGAAACTAATTTACCGTCTCATTTCAATGCTTATAATAAGCAGTACAGCGTTTTGTAACTCGGTGGTCAGTCTGGTACTAACAGTAGGCAGCAGGCAGTACAATTCGGCGTCCAATAATCATCAAATACTGATAGGGATCTATCAGGTTAATACATAATTATCATCCTTATTTGATCAGCAAGTTGATAGATTTTCTTATTCAAACTAAGCCAGAAGAAGTTGAGCGAGCGAGGATTTCAATCGAACACTGATTGAACTTCCCACGATGGTGTTTTCCGAGTTCAATCTATTGAAGATCGATTTTGTGAAGGAGCACGAAGGCTCGTAGCTCCTAAGTCGTCCTGGACTCGTTAAAATCAGACTAAAAATTCATTCGAACCGCGCTGGTCGCGTCCGGAACCGTGTAAAACGCTGTAAATGATTGTACAGTGGTTTATTATTCGTTTGCTTCAATAATTATGTAAAAAGACCATCCATTTATGATAGTAACTATTCCCAACATTTGTGAACGTTTCCGCCGTTTGCGCCCCTCCTCTCGGGCCTTACATAAATCACTCGGGGGTAGTGTCCTTATCACTCCTATATATGGTATATATAGTATATATAATATATAGTATGTAGTGCAGGTATAGGTAGGTAGTAGTAGTAGTTAATTATTTGTGTATGAAGAGTGGGAATCTATAGGTATTTTTATAGTAGGTAGTACTTAGTAGTAGTTGCAATAATTTGGTATGTTGGTGGTGGGGATAGTATTGTACTTAGTATCATAAAATATTGTGTTTTTCAACTGGAGCAAAGTAGGAGCAAAATTAGACATAACATCTGTAAGTTTTCCAAGATTTGTAATTTACACAGTGGATAACTCAAACAAAAAGTCGTCAATTCAGATGTTTGAATATACCAAAAGATAGGTAATTTAATTGTCCACATTTTCCCAATGTAATGTACCTATCAATTTTTCAACCGTTTTTGCGTTATTCTACAATAATAGTGGACTATACACGAAAAAATCACTTTTTTCAACTTTGAACGTTCTTTTCATCTATTTAGTGCGGAAGAAACCAAGAATGAACCATATATTATTGATGTACACATCATCAACTATCATTATGCTGAATTTGAGCGAAATCCATTTCAAAAAATTTTTCGCGAAAAATCCAAGGGGTACCCCTGCGATTTTTTTCAACCGAACAGTTAACGAATTTTTACTCCTCTCTCAATACAGATAAAAATCTGAAATTTTTAGGAAAGTTGTGTCTTACCAAGATGTATTTTTGTAATTTTTTTTATTTCTCGGAAAAATCTGCAAGTGGTCCAAAAAAATCGGTTTTAAAAAGCTCAAAAATTGGACTTTAACCGAGATTTTCGGGGTCAAAATAAATGCGAATCAATTGTTTTATTATGCAGGAGTCTTCATTTGAACGCCTTACATACGTACATAGCAAAAAATTTGGTGAAAAAAATTTAAACAGAGCCAGAGAAATTAGTTTCCGTAAATCGAGTTTTTCGCCGGCCGAAGTTCCGAGCTCGGTAATAGTGAAAAATTAAATTTTCGTTTTAAAGCGATTTTGAAAGCTATTCTTGTAGGAAATTTAACGCTGAATCCGAATATGACGTCAAAACGGCGGAAATTTCACGACAACTATCAGTTTTTCCAGTTTAATACTACGCCACTCCTACGTTTTTCAACTTTGAAATTCCGTTGCAAATACTTACAGTACTGTTCAAATTTGATTAATTAATGATTCCTACAGGAAATTAGACGTAGAATTCGAATTTAAAGTGAAAACAAACAAAATCGAACGATTATTAATATTTTTCGAATTTTTTTCGATTTTCATACTTTTGAAGTTTCAACTTAGGGATTTTTTTTCGTCACGTTCCCGAAATGGGAACAATTAGGTGCTGTGGGAGAAAATGAAGGAAATTTAACGTAGAATCGATTAAAAATAAGAAAATGGCTAGCGTATGTGATAGCTCTCGAGATATATTCCACTTTATGTCAAAAAACGTGTTTTGACTTTTCTTCGAACGTTAATAACTCCGCGGGGACATAACATAAAAATATAATTATAAATACACCAAATTGTAGGATTTTGATAGCTCTTTCTCGCCTCTGAGTAATAATTTTTTAAATTATAATAAAATATTATTTAAAAAAAAAAAACAAAAAAAAAAAACACAATGAGTTGTTAAAATTAACTGACCTTGGGCTGGGATCGAACCAGGAATTTTTGCACTACAGGCGAAGACGTTTAGCAATGAACAAATTGAACGAACGCACACGAACATTCATAATAATTTTTTTATCCCTACTGTACTTGAGGGATAGGATTTCGCTCACTTCGTTCGGGCACCCCCCCCCCTACACTTCACTTATCTTTCCAGGCAGCGCCAGACGCTCGCTACTGACGCTCGTCTAGGAAAATAAAAATACCCGTATTCCCACATTGCATGCGTAAACATAATATATGATTCACCCAACATAAATTTACGAACATGATACATTTATAAACATCGTATATTCATAAATGCAGTGTGTGTCTCGTTAGATTGTACGCTCTCTCGCAAAATTGTCACTTTTCATTTTTCCAATTTCTTTTTTTTAATCCACACGTTCTTTTGCGAGAATTTCAAATATATTATGATCAATTGCACAATTGTGCGCTACTGACGCCAACTTTTTTTTCTTCTTCAGAGTAGATTTCAATTGTATGCCAAATTCATGAACATTAGACCCTTTAGCCAATTTGTTTGACCTTAAAAGTTACACTAGCGCTTAAAAGTTATAGGTACACTAGCGGAACTGTGCAATTGCGCTAAAAAGGGATTACAGTTTGTAAACCCCAATTGTCGCACCTGGTTATGCACTGATTTTCACCACTGATTCTTGTTGGAACAATCTGTTTCCAATTGGGCTTAATTTTTTAGGGATTATAGCTGAAAATGCACTCAAATTTATTGTAGTCCCTGTACATGTTTTGTTTGAAAACTTCACCTTGCAGTTATAGCTAGATGAGTCCTGAGAAAGGTAGGTGGAAAGGCCTTGGTAACAGAGCTCCCTCTAGTAGTAAAATATGGAGGCGAAAACTGGAAAAATAATCTCGGTTTCAACGGTTTTTCACTTTGTAAAGTGAAACTTCCTGAAAATTATCGTTTCTAATTACTCTTCTTTGGCATTGTAATCAAACTATCAAATTGGCCAAAACCTTTTTCATTTGATGCAAAAGAAATCCAAAAACCGCTGTGAATGAGCCCTTCATGGTAATTGCTGTGTAAAAATCACATTATTTCATGTAGAAAAGGGTGGATTGCATGAGGAAGGTACTTCAAAATTGAACTGAACCCGTGAATTCGAAATGGTTGTAAGCCAACCGTGAAAGTACCAAATTCCCAAATTTGTCATAAAACTTGGCATTTCTCAGTGTGAAAAATCTCTTTTCTAAGTCAAGAATCTTATCTCGCTCAATATTTCTTGCGGTCTTTATTGGAATGCCTCAGCGCCGGGTGATGAATGTGGCTCTTTCGCTACCTTAGCGGCGTAGAGAAGCCATGCATACATTCGTTTCTTTACAATACGTTTCCAAGTAAGCGTAAAATGACAATTTCGTAACGTCTTATAACGCAGGTTCTAATACCATTTATTTAGTAATCTTTTCATTTGTAAGAAGCCTAAAATTACCATCTTGCTTTAGGTAGAAAATTTACACAGTCACACTTACATATTTACATCACTTACAACGTCCCCCCCCCCCCCCGATTTCTCCCTCCTCATAAAGGGAAATTTAGAATCATTTGTATCTGTATCGCGTTTTTTCACCTAACTTCTCAGACGGAGCAGCATCAGTGCCTATTCAAATAAATGCTGCAGTTATAGGAACTGTTTTGAACTGGACGTGTGTGTGTAAATGGTTTAGTTCTGTCATCGAGCTGTGATCGAACTGTTGGGGATGGAAATTAATTTAATTTCAAAAAATCTCCTCGTTGATGGAATCGACTGACTTTTATTTTGAGGACCATCTGCAAATCAATTCAGTGCCTGAAGACGTATAATTTCAAGTACGGAGAATCACTGAACCAAACAGTGTATCGACGTGGTAATCGTTGTTGATCGGGTTAGGACCGAAGTGCTCCCAGTTGATGATGCTGCTGCTGCTAAATCAAGTCTAGCTTTTGCTGACGAATTAGTATTTAGCTTCCTTACTATCAAGATGACAGTCGCAGTTGGGATTCCAAAATCTCCAAGCTTTCATCAAGGGTTGGATTTAGCTGCCGCACCAAATCGACAAATGATGCACCCCAACCCGCTCATGTTCCAGCAGCTTCCACAACAATTACCTCTTTTGACTGGTAGGTTTTTCAGCCATCAATATGACTGTTTTATCTGATTTTGACTACAGAAGGCGTAGGGTTGTGTGATTTTACAAATCTTGTTTCTGAAAGTAACTGGATGAAATTGTTATTTATGTGCTTGGTGGAGTGATATGTTATATTTAGCTTGCATGGACTGTCATTGTGCCTAAGAACTTACAATACAGATGAGTGCAATGTCATCACAGCTGATATTCCTATATTTGGTTCAATTTAGCTCCGTCAATTGAACTGCCAATTTCAACATTTACGTCAACGTTTATTTCTTTATTGTGACTGGACCTAAGCTAGAAACCTGATTTTAAAAAGGCCTTTGATAAGCCAAACCTAAATAATTAAACCTTTTGGATGCCACTCATATCAATCAGTGCTTTGCTTAAAGCCTGCAAAGCAGCTTAAGACTTGTGGTTAAAACTTGAACAAACATTTTCCTGCACAGTATGACAGACGTAGCTCGTACAATTTTTTTTTTTATCTTTCACTATCGGATCAGCAGCTAGAAAAGAGGAAATACGCCCCTTCCCCTTGACTGAGTAAATTTACTCACTTCCTCGCCACTGCAAAGCTGGCTCAAAATGGAAAAACGCATGAATTAGGTTAATAGTGCGGAATTACAGTATGTGAGCTTAACAATACAAGCCAAGTTTCGTAAAAGGGGATCATTTTTATAGCGATGACACCCAAAAATAAATAACCAGACCTTAAGTGGGAATCAAGCGTCATTCACTCGTCTTTTCAAACGATTGAAAACCTTGAGCGTTCAAATATATTGATTTTTGCAGCCAGTAGAAGACCGGCAAATAAGCTTGTAACATGGTAGTACAGTGTGTGTGCCAAAGATAAAAATCAAACGTCATCTGCTTGCCATGGAGCACATTTCAAGTCAATGACCTATCGAAAGTATTGACTGGTATGGCTTGTAAAAAAGACATTAAACAACATTGAATAATATTTCAATTCTTATATATATCTTAAGTACTGTGTGTTAGGTATCCAAGATTCGATCATATTGTCTTATTTAGCACTGGGAGAACATTGCCTGAAAACATTGCATCAAATTTGAATGACTTTACAGGGAGATACGACGATTTTTTTCACTTGTTGACCATAGACAGGCGGACGCTAGAACAGATGGACCCACAAGACAGAATAATAAACGGACCACAGACAGTAGTTCAGAAAGTCAGCAGAGTGCTCTAGGAGCAGGCATACGGAGCGTTTAAGTAAATCAGTCAGTGGAATACGAATATCACATATACTCAGACAGTTTCCTCTTATTCAATGATGTATTTTGGTTCATGAATTTTTTCCTCTTCCTAAACCATTCCTGTTAATCCGTTTTTGACATGTTATCTTCGTTAATTATGCCGGATCAGTTCTATCCGAGTTGGGAACTCATCATAATGATAATATATTTCATTTATATATAAATTTAGCATTCAAATTCTGTATACTTTTTGATATTATTTTATCTTGAGCGTCCAAATAATGATATTGACTTTTTCAGCCCGAAAACATTCTAAATACAAAGAATCATTGGCGAACAATTACGTACAGCGTTCACACTTTGTTACAGAATGCCCTCCGCAGGAGCGAGAAGCCCTGTTCATCCAGAAAATTCGGCAATGTTGTGTCCTTTTCGATTTCGTTTCGGATCCTCTATCGGATTTGAAATGGAAGGAAGTGAAAAGAACCGCTCTTCACGAAATGGTCGAGTATGTCAACTCCAATCACGGTGTGATAACCGAAGCCATTTACCCAGAAGCTGTGAACATGGTACGTAAATTATGTAGAACGAAATTCACATGTGTGGTGCTACACATTAATTTGATCAAACATAATTGTTTCCTTCATAAGTATTTTTTATTTCTAAGTTGAGCTAACTAGTTAATTTTTTTATCTTTCTTTTCATGTAAACGTTTAATGAGAATATCAGTTATTTTAGAGCTACAGCGATGAAAAATTCCTGACAAATAACTTTCAATAAAAAATTGTCATTTTTTTTTCTGTGAACGGTTTTAAAATTTTATTAATTTTCCCCTACAAAATTCCTCAATCAATAGTATACCCTCTCCTCATCATCGTTGTGCAGTTTTTTTCTGGAGAGATTGTCATTGTTTCCAGTTTGCTGTGAATCTTTTTCGAACGTTACCACCCTCAAGCAACCCAAATGGAGCTGAGTTTGATCCCGAAGAAGATGAACCTACACTTGAAGCAGCCTGGCCTCACCTGCAATTGGTTTACGAATTTTTCCTCAGGTATGACTTGAACTTGCATCTATCAAACCAAACACCGTGTTCGATCAAAGTATCAACACTCACTGATATAGGTACTAAGTTATCAATAAAGTTGAGAAAAAAATACTTGATGCAATATTGTTTCACTCTAAATTGATGCTGATTGAGTTCCTCCACCTAGACCTAAAGCTTTCCTAGAAATTTGACATTTCTTTTGAAATCTTTGAGAAGGGAAGCCGCTACTCAATGGCCTATACTTTTGACATCTACTCTATTAGTGTTCAAGTTTACTCCAAAAGCCATCTTTTTTAGGTTGATAATTTCATATTCCTGATGAGAAGAATCTGTCGCAACAATTATTAAGCTCATAATATCACATTTTACTATCTTGGTTGTTTACTAATTGCATGACTGGCTCTGCATATTAAGGTTGCGTTACCAGTTTCCTATTGATTTCCATCATGGGATATTCTGCGTAACAAAAGATCTTAACTGAGTCTTGTTTCTTTGCAGGTTTCTAGAGTCAGCAGATTTTTCCCCAAACATTGCCAAGAAATATATCGACCAACGATTTGTCATGCAAGTAAGTAATTTTCATTGGTGATCGTCAGCTTTGTTGAGAGCTTTTGCAAAAAAATTTGGTTATCATCATGTAGGTACATACTATTGAACCCTTTGAAGAGGTACAAAGGAAGTAATAAATGTGAGACATGTCCCAATTCATTACTGTTTTTCATTCATGCCCCATTCTTATGTCTAACTTCTATCAATCTAGATCAATACTGGCTTGATGCTTGCACTTTCCGAATTAAACTGGTGTGAGATCTCTAGTTTGTGTTTTTTAAAAGGCTATTATAAAGTATAAATAATTTGACATAATTCAATAAGGATAAATATTAACTGAACCTACCCATTTTTCAGCTCTTGGAGCTGTTTGATTCTGAAGATCCTCGAGAGAGGGATTTTTTGAAAACAACGCTCCATCGAATCTACGGTAAATTTCTTGGTCTCCGTGCCTACATTCGTAAACAGATCAACAACATTTTCTATAGGTAAGTCTATCATCGTTGATGATTTCTTAATTTCCTTTACACTTATAAGGTCAGAAATGGATGGGTTGAAAGTGGTGATAGTCATCCATGATTGAAATCAGAATTCATTAGTATTTTTCTTACCATTGTCACAAGTTTTAAAGATACACTTTTTTCTGGCTCCCAATCAAGCTTCATCTATGAAACTGAACACCATAATGGGATTGCTGAACTACTGGAAATCCTAGGAAGGTACATAATTTTATTTTATTTTTTAATATTTTTGGTACAGACTGGAGCGAACCTTTCGGTGCTACACAAAACTAACTCAGTTATCTGATCTGCATGTTTCTAATGAGGGCAAATTAACTAATGTTTGGTTGTGCTACAAATTATGAAGATTGAGCACTTTTTTTACGCATTTTTTTGGCTTATTTTTATTCAGACTTCATCGCAAGTTTTGATTGTGTTATGATGCAACATTCGCTATCTGATTTCAGCATCATCAATGGGTTCGCATTGCCGTTGAAAGAAGAGCACAAAATCTTTCTGCTCAAGGTGTTGCTACCGCTGCACAAAGTCAAATCTCTTTCAGTGTACCATCCTCAGTTAGCATACTGCGTTGTGCAATTTCTGGAAAAGGATCCATCCCTTACTGAGCCAGTCATCAAATGCTTGCTAAAATTCTGGCCAAAAACTCATTCACCAAAAGAGGTATCAGTTTGATACACCTTAGTTGACTCATATTTACAGTTAGTAAAATTAGTTCATAAAAGAGCTCGGCTAAATCTGACTAATGATTGCAAAGAAACTTATTGGTTTTTCTATCGGCTGATATTTTGTTCTCTGAAAACATGCCTACTTTGAGCAGCATTTTCAATTCAGTATAAGATGAAAGTTGTTGTATGCAGTATAATTTTTTTTTTTTTAGTTTTTTTTTTTGACATTGTTTGTCGTTGATAAATGCTCAGGGTAAAAGTTATTTTTTGTTTTACACTTTAAGTCAATCTCACATTTTCAGAGAAATAATCTAGTTCATTTCTACCATTCTAGGTGATGTTCTTGAACGAGCTTGAGGAAATCCTGGACGTTATTGAGCCTGCTGAATTTCAAAAAGTTATGGTCCCTCTTTTCATGCAGGTTGCCAAATGTGTATCGAGTCCTCATTTTCAGGTTCGTACTTGGCTTAGTTTAACCTGGTCTTCAATACCATCTAAATGATCGATCTTAGTGTTCGAGAAAGTACCAACAATTTTAGTTCAAATTAGTAAATTTTTCATCTATGAAAGTACTGTTCTTAGGTAGATTTCATTGTGCCAGTCTAACTGAGCCAAGTTTCAACTCCTTGTTGGTATTATAAGTGGGAATAATTGCATTATGAACTTTCAATTTTTTTGACGATCTACGGTAACTTTTGCAGGTGGCTGAACGGGCACTGTATTATTGGAACAATGAGTACATTATGTCACTGATCAGTGACAACGCGTTCACTATACTTCCCATCATGTTCCCGTCGCTGTATAAAAATTCCAAAACCCACTGGAACAAGTAATATTAAATTTCTATCCAAACATTTCATAATTAGTCACTTATTTTCATTATCAGTAACTTCGGCCTGAAGATTTTTGTTCTGTAGAGACTGAGACACTTGTACTTATCCTGAACATTTTAGGAGTCAATGCGCAATCATGAAACGCTGCATGATGTTATATTTTTTCACTGATTGGTTAGGCCGTCTAAAATACAAAAATCACATAGAAATCGAGGAAAGCATATTATAAGCATACATTTTGAAGGAAGGAAAGCTTAGATGAAAATCAAAATATCGCCAGAAACGAGGGCTCGCCTGACATGGTATTTGTCATTACTAGGCGTCCTAATTGAACCAAAATTACGGTTGCGCATTGCCGATGAATGGATGGATTAGTTTTTACGTGAGGTCTCATGTTGCTGATTAGACAAATGTACATAAACAAGCTCTCTTTCAAGTATGCACTTGTACTTGTTCCTAAGAGGCTTTGTTTTATATTTGTATGACCGTTTGCTGTAAATGGTCATCTGGTCATAAAATGGAATGCACATTTTGATCATACAATGTGTATGACTTGTAAGAACGTGCAATTAAAGTTGGTTACATGATGGAGGCACAGTGAGGGCATGGTATAGCGCTTCTACATGATTACAAACACTGATCAGTGTTAAAAGACATGCTAAGGATTGCATTGCATGTTCACTTTCTTGATGTGCCTCTTCTGTCTAATCTGTATGGAAGACTGTCCCTGAGCTAACATTGAACCTAATTATCAAAACAATACATATTATATGGTGTTAGTGTTTATCTTGAAGGACAATACACAGTTTTACGTTTTATTTATAACATTTTTCTGCCCACAGAACCATCCACGGTCTGATTTACAATGCTTTGAAGCTGTTCATGGAAATGAATCACAAACTTGTGGACGAGTGTACGCAACAGTATAAACAAGAGAGGCAACGGTGAGTTGTGCGCTTGTGTTTGCCACTTGTAGTAATTGGGTTTCAATGAGTCTTATTATTACAATTTAGGCTGCACCCGGACCAACGGCTCACTTCTTTTATGCCTCCACTTTCTTTTCCTTGGTGAAAACTCACCCATCATTCTCCCGAGAAAAGATTAGCCGTAGAAGCGCCTGTAGGCTTAAATCAAGATTGATACATCGGATTACCAGTTCAATGTGCCTCTAGCCAGCCTCATCCTTTTGCTTTTCCCAAGGCACCATTGCACTTTGCATGATTTCCTTGGGGGAGATGATTGCCCGCAAGGTTTGCTCAGTTTGGTCTCTGAGGTTTGTCAAATGAGTTATGCCCTTTTGAATCGCTCAGTGTAGGCTTGTATTATTGTTCCTGGGGAGCCAAAAAAGTCTTATTATTACAATTTAGGCCGCACCAGAACCAACGGCTCACTTCTTTTATGCCTCCATTTTCTTTTCCTTGGTGAAAACTCACCCATCATTCCCCCGAGAAAAGATTAGCCGTAGAAGCGCCTGTAGGTTTGTAGATTTTCTTATGTCGAGACCTGGGTACTGATCCGGTTTTCCTAGTTCTCTAAATATTGGTATGTTTGGCCATCTATGTTGAAGATTTCTTCAGCTGAAGACGTGAGTGAAGAATTCTTAAGTTTAAATGGAGAATGTTAACTACGCTCTTTGCTGGACAGTGTTGAGTATCTCATGAGTGATTGAGGAGTCAGAAGGGAAAAATGAAATGGTATAACAGATGTTAGGAATATTTCTTAAGAGACTTAAAATTGAGTAATATTTTCTATCCCCAAGATAATTTTACAAAACTTTTGAGAACGTAAATTTTTAGTATTGGTAATTTCAGGAGCAGAAGTGGGCTTTCTTTACTTCGATAGGACGCAGAATGAATGCTAACTTTGATTGAAGGTGTTTTGCAATAGAATTATCATTGTAATTTCAGGTGTGGCGCTGAATCTGATTTCAGTTGGAACTGTTAGGTAATAGAATTATTACCTGATGACAAGTATGGCGACAACTTGCTTGTTTTGTGTCAAATTGCCAAATTTTTGCTTGGTTTGTCCTCCTAACTTACCTTTCCTCCTTGTTCTAGATCTTTCTATACTCCGTTTGGGAAGTACAGTTTCCCTGCAATGTTCATAAAAATTGAAAAATCAAAGCCATCCCAGTTCAGAGTTCAATGTAACGTATTTTTACTCGTGATAAGTAACATGTCTGAAAACACACCCTGACATCCCTGTTCATATTTGAGTACTTCTGGAGGTGCAAAAAGGGAGCTTTTGTATGTCTGTCTGGCATAAGGTTAAATGGCTTATTGCCACCCCCTTTTCCTGGTAATAGACGACTTCTTCCTTTTCTTCCTCGTCTGAATTAAATTTTTCCTCCCAAATGCATCTTCAGACTCAAGAATAAGTAATAGTATAATGGTGTGAGGTCTTGATTATAAGGGAGAGGGGGAAACGATGTCCCAATCAAATTAATCCAAAACCTTGTTAACGTGTTACTGGGCGTTGTCATGATATAGACAGATTCCCATCAGCTGTCTTTGTCTTTGATTTGGGATAGCCTGTAGAAGTTTTTTATGGTTCTCACTAAATGAGGTGGCATCATGATGGCCTCATTAGAGCGATTACACAATGAGGACTTCCATGAGGACAAATGAGAGAGGGTCGCAAAATGGAGCGGTCATGATTTCGCAACTCCCCTCCAATGATTGTTTTCCGGACTCTGGAGCTAAGTAGTAAACCCTTGTCAAGTCACTTGCCACAATGTAGTCCCAAAAAGCTTTTCATTCATCAGCAGAACGTCTCAAGAACTGTTGCGAAGTTTCTATTTGTTGAGGCTTGAATCAACAAATCCACTGCTATAACCACTTTTGATGTGAGCATCATCAGTCAGCATTTTGGGAACCCAATAAGTGTAAAGTTTGTGCTAACCAATTACATTCGATATTCTCATAATGGTAATTTTCAATAAATCAAACATTCCTTCCATTCCTTGGACAGTCAATCTTCGATCTTGACACAGGTCAGCCTCAATTTGGTCCTTCAAGTTTTCTAGAATTGAGGATGTTCTCCTTCTTTTTCCCGGTTTGTTTCTCCTTTTGCGTGCATCCTTCGGAAAATTCCTGGCACCTCTTCCATACGACTTGGCTAACATACAGCTGTTTCCATATTTCTCACTTAACTGATTGACGTTTCACCCTGCCACTTAAAAATATCAGATTTCAGTGGGGAGTTCAAACTGAAGAAAGATAGGCATTAGTTAAACTAATCGTCCAATCGACTTGATTCGCCTCTCGTTTTATCAGGGAGGAGCTTGCCAACATGGCTTTTATGTTCAACATTAGGAAAAACAATTCCCACCTGCGGCGAGCGTGAGGACCTTTTTTTTGGGACACACCTTGTATTTAAATGCGAGCCACGCTTATACTTTATTGTTTGCTTTCAGTGAGTTATTTCTTTTTCAAAAGTTCTGTCTCAAAAAAAAAGTGATGGGGTTATCAAGTTGGGTTTGAAATTATGAGTAACCTCTGTTCATTCATGTCTACTTCAATCAATGTATTCAGGTGCGAGTTTATGTTTGCAGCCAGATTTAAGTGCGATTGTGGACTAACATTGTGATTTGAATGCTTATTTGAAAAATTATTTTCCTTCTTTTTTTCCGAGAAGGAAGAGTCAATTTTTCACAGCAATTTGTGATATCCTGGCTCTTTTGTACACCGATCCTTCTTGTATCCGTACTTTTGTGATTCCCTGACTAATATAAATTTATACCGTAACAGTTTAATTTCAATTTTAGTATCAGAATGATGTGACATCATTTGATCTCCACTTGAATTTTTTCATTTGTACATAAAATTAGAAAGAACAAATCATCTTTATTTGTCAAATAGTGCATGTTTAATTTTTCAAAATTTTTTCATTTTTGTTACAGGGAAAAAGACAAGTTGAAAGATAGGGAGTTCTTCTGGATGCGAATTGAAGACCTGGCCATGAAAAATCCCAACTATAATCCTCATGATAATGATATCATGTCTCTCTCTGATGCAGTCAACAGTACTGTCGCTGACAACGACGATATTGATTTGAACTACGAAAAAATTGAAGCCGAAGCCAAAGAGGTTCTTTTTTTTATTGCTAAATTACTCGCACTGAGATTGTGGAATACCATTCTGCAAGTATAAAAGGCAAAGAGACAGTCACAAATTCCACTAATTTTAATTGACTCACATTGGCGATTTTTGGTGTTTATTTATTACCTATTTATTTTGCTCATGTATAAAAGTATAACGCATTTTAAAATTAGTGGAATTTGTAACTATTTCTTCATCTCCTATCATTCCCAAAGAGGTTTATTTTTGAATTGATATTCAGAGACTAAAGCTATTTTCAATGCAGTAAATGGATACCTTCAAATCAACGTAACTTTTATGTTAGACCATTTCACCATTCTTCTCTCTTCTACACCCCATCAATTTCTTACTCCAAGTTCAGGCATCACACACATTAGTAAAACATTTCAGTATAAATGTAAAAATCGAGTGGCCCATGTTTGGCACCCGTATTACTAAATACTGCAATTAAGTTAGCAGGTTGTTCATTTAAGGTATTTGGTGTGTTCTCAGGCTAGAATGAAAGGATACAACAAAGAGAAGCCACTTCTGAGGATGAAGTCCGAACTGCCTCACGATAACTTCACGGTTCAAGCATTGAACGATCACAAACGAGCTGATGAGTTTTTGACTCAACTTGATGGGAACAAATGGGCCTGCTAGCAAGCAACCAGACAACAGCGGCGTAGTTTAAACTAACGAGTAAAAGAAAACAAGAAAAAATTATTCGTTGCTGGCATACGATATAGTCCAAGGAGGGTTATGAATTTTGCTGCTTGATGTATATACATCACATTTTCTCGTTTGCAGAAGCAGTAGCAAAAACATTTTTTTGAGTGTGCTGGTTGAGAGGAGAAACAGGTGGCTTCTTCTTCTTTGAATTACTGTATTTTTCACTTGGTTTGGTATATTTGTCCCTTTGAGCATCTTATGAGCAGTTTAAAAACATCAGTTTCTCAACCAATGATTGGTTGTTGACACCAATTGTTCTACGCAGCCTTTAAGATGCCTGGAGGGGCCAAAATACTCGACTATTTGTGAAATATAATATTTTGCAGAAGTCGTCTAATGTTTCCTCCCCTCGACCAATCAATACAAGGGATAATGCCACATGAGAAATAAGAAAATGGTGGTTTGGATAATGTTATCCCAGTGAAGCTGCTGTGGTATTTAATACAGTTTCTATTTATTAGGGTCCTCTGTTTTCATGTTTGATCCAAATGTCAGTTAAGGTGCATTAATTCAGATGGTATCTTTTGTAATCATCCCCATTTTTCGGTGGTTTCAAACTGTGTTTTGTATAGGACAGTAACAACTTGTCCTAAGTTGATTGCAAAACTTGCAATGTTTCAAATATCTATAAAAAAAATAAATAAAAAATCTCTCAACCAATTACAGGCCCTAGGACTATCTTGGGTGCGGTATATTATTTCTGAAACAAATCAGCTTCGAACTACTTAGGTACCTACTACTTTCTGAATTTTTCTTTTTTTCTCATTTGTTTTGTGCTATTATATTACTGTTAAACTAAGCCCTCTCATACCTCGGTTTCATCGCATGCTTGTAGATACTCTCGCTAGAATTTAGCCTCTATGATCCTTGACGCCTTTGTGCTCAGAATTATTTTCTATCGGGTAATATTTTGTTTTTCAATTGAGAAAAATATTGGGAAGTACCTTTCTTATTGTTGAATTCTGCTCTTTTTTCCTATTTCGGTGCCTCGTGATATACATACTTGTTGGGAAAGTTCACTTTCACCGACCGCATAACAGAAGGATTACCTGTTGCTATCCAGCCTAAAATGGTGTTCAAGGGGGGAAAAGTGAGTTGGATACCGTTCTATGTAGGTTGTGTGCTATTATCTTTGTTCTATCTGATTAAAAACTGTTATCAGTTTTTATTTGCAGAATCTTGTAGCCACTCTACATTCTTCTTTTTTTTTGTATAACAAATTAGTGTACCTACTGTTTGATTCTAATTCCCTTTTTTCAGTCTTGCTTTTTGTTATTGTCAACTATATCAAAATACTTAGTCCATGTCAATTTTCTTTCGTTCAATTTATTCTTGATTCTCCGTGTCTGTTTTGTAAATTGGTCTGGAGCAAAGAATTGTGGATTTTATTTAAAGATTATGCGGAAAATCTGATTTCGAGCGTTTCATGGCTATCCTATTTCACACGTGGTTATCAACTGAGTCATGAAGATGAGAAAGGCTGATTGTGGACTTATTACTGAGAAATGGAATAGGAACGATGAATGATTGTTATCATGTATATGGTGGTGAGAGGCGATACTGTTCCCACTTATTCTATGCTCAATAGGCGCACATACTCCAAACTTCCTCAGAAATTCGTTGCTTGTTGGTTTTAAGCTCATCGTACCCTGAATTTAAAAAATCTTCATGGTTCCACTGCCCTTGCGTTATTGAACAAATCTCAAGCCTGTTTATTTTTCATATCGCTCTGAGGCTTGCACTTGAAACCGCCCTCCTCCCCAATCAAAGCTCAAATGATTATCAATATTATTTGCTCTGGCCTGTTAGAGTTGGGCACCAGCATGCTAACATTCAATGTTGCTTTAAAGAAGTCGATGCTACTTATGTTACTCTTTTCATCTGACTTCTAAGTTCTGTTGGTATAATATTTGTGAATCGATTCCGTCTGACGTAAAAAGTGCATCTTCAAATTTAATTCTATTTAGGGAATTTGGTGGAGAGTATTACGTTTTGGCTTCTTATTTACGCTTTTCCTATCTGAATGTGGACGCTGTTCATTCATCTCTTGGACTGTATGGTATAGAAGTCATTAGTCAGTAGAAACTGCATGTTTATGTATTGAAAGAATATATTGTGGAAAATAAAGACGTGGAATATATTTGATTATCGACAAATGTACTATTAACTCGTTGAATGGTTAACAAAAAATTATAAGTGCTTTTACTTCTACACAATTTGTGCCTCTACTCAATAGAGGACTGTTGTGTTCAACAGATTCACAGGAAACACATACACTATGTTGGTGATGTTATAAATAACAGAATAATGTTATTATTCTGTTGATTTGCTGATTTTTATTTTTATCCATTAAGAAAGAAAAAGCTTTAGAACACTAGCCTAGTTCCAAGTTCCGAGAAGGATGATCACTCTTGCTACTTAGTTGTTGTACCGTAACTTAAACTAGTTTGTCGAGTCGGTTCTGACTGTCAACTACTGGTCCTTTTTTTTTTTTTCTTGTCATAATTAAAGGAAAAACATTATTTTGCGAGGTACCACAGAATTCCGATACTTATCCTCCAGTTGCTCGAGCAGTACAGGTCGGTTGTACAGAAGCCATTTCGTCTAATTCTAGACGAGATAGAGCTGAAAATGTCTTTCACCACAATTTCAAGGAACTAACGTAGATCCTTGAACAACGCTTACATAAATATATTGTTTGTATCCTGTGTCCACTCCTAGCCTTAACCATTGGGATATTCTTAAACTCTCATTAGTCATCCTGCTATATAGCTTTCTGTGTTCAATTGCCAGTTATATTCAATTGGAATTTAATCAAAATGGAGCACGTAATCTTCTTGCACTCCATTAGTTCATTCATCATGATACTTATTCAAGTTTTAAAAAACCTGCACATTAAAGTTTCAACTGCTAAAATATAATATTTAAATTGTTTCCACCTACTGAGGGCTGAGTGAAATTTGGAATACTGCTGTAATGGATTTTACAGCCTGCACTTGGGAAATGTCAATCTTTATTCGTTACTATCAGTAGAGCTATTTTGTTTTCATTTGGAGTTACAGACGTGCTAACTTGCTCTCTCATAATATTCCACTTAATGATCAGGCTCTAGTTGATTAGCAAAACCCCCTGAATGAAGTATGTTAATGTGTACTTCCCGAATGCACTGTCTCAGTCGACTGTTATTACTAATTGAGATAGAAGAACCTTGTGGTAAGCTTTTGTAACCAGTTAAATTGTCAATTTGTTTTCAGACTGCCGTGTGGTCATAGAGCTAGTAAATCTGATGGATAAAGGTTTGGTTTGTTGGCACAAAAGAAGGCATTTGAGTGGTTTTCAATGCTAGTAAGCTAAAAAAAAATTTTTTTTTTTAAATGAGCGATACTTTATTGTAAATTTTGTGGAAACCGGGGACTTGAGTCGGCTAGGTACTGAAAAGATTTTACAGGAAAGAAGGAGAAAGAAAATGAGTCCACATGGAACTTCATCACGTTTTAGAGTCCAAGCTCTTCCTGAAATGCTATTTCAACTAGGCATTGAATTGAGATCTTTTTTCTTGTCCACGGCTTAGCTAAACAAGACAAATGATAGATTGGACTGACTTTTAGCATGGCAAAAGACAAACATTCACAGTTAAACTTCTAGCAATCGGCAGAAGTTCCTGTCAGTTGTTTATTACAAAAAATGGCTTTCTTCTATCAAGCGCAAGCTCTGAGTGATGGAGGACGTTGAATCGGTTGTTCCAAGTCCCGTGGTAATTTTTTATGATAACGAATAATCCAGTGGTTGATGATCGATATTAGATAAAGATAACCAAATCTAGGTATTTTGTGATTAACCGTCCCATGAGCGTGAAGATGAGTTGG
Organism: Tupiocoris notatus; assembly: GCA_037159825.1. Lineage (NCBI taxonomy): Eukaryota > Metazoa > Arthropoda > Insecta > Hemiptera > Miridae > Tupiocoris > Tupiocoris notatus. The sequence goes on from JASJUZ010000287.1 coordinate 160,620, forward strand.
TGGTTCACTAATTTTTGATCGTGAACGGAAATCTCCTTTATGAAACATTTTCAAACAGTAACAGCTAAACCCATCGAGTTCATTGCAGACACTTTACACTTGCAGTTCCTACCAGTTCAGTTCATTCCTTTGCGTTCAAACTCCACTTTCTTAGTAGACTGTACACAAAAATTATTTCCATTCGTGTCATGTGTGCACTGAGCCAGTTAACAAACCTACCTTTCAACTATTTCCATTCCCCTCCTTCGGTTCTAGTTTCTTGCTCTTGAACTTGCACCTATACTCATGTATGAGTTCAGTTCGGTTGGAACAAACCCATTGACTTGCCGTTTTCCCTGTTACAGTTGGTGCTTGGCATATAAAAATGTTATCAAAAGATGAGGATAAAAAGTTCTATGAAAAATCCGTTTGAAAAAGCAGTTACCTATAGGATTCACCCTCTGGCACCCTAGTGCCAATCTCGATATATTACCTCTAAGTTTGATACCTACAGTTATTTTCCCCACTAAGGTTAATGATTGAACCTTCTTTCATAGTTATAGCAATTTATCTCAAAATTAGGAGATTCCTGGATGAAGAGATGTAAACTGTTTGAAAGCAATTTGTGTTTGTGACCATTGTAAATTTTGAACAGAGCATAATGCACAATCTGATGTTTGTTTGAAGTATCTACTTGCCCGGGTGCTTTCTTCAACGCTTCTGCTTGTGTGTGTTTGTGGTTTTGTGGGGAAAAAATTGAACGACTACTTGAAAATTGAATTATAAACGCAGGTACCTCATTTCAAGAATAAACTAGCAAAAGTGCATCTATCTACAAGTTCTTCCCGCTCATCGGATATAATCCATAGCACATCTATAATACGTTGCATAATGCTTGGAAAATTTACAAACTGAAATGTTAATCTCGGCGTATATTTTTTTAAAAGTGCGAATTGGAACCTGTAAATAATAAATATCTATATATAGGTATACAATATATTACGAGAAATATGTAAAAGGCGGATGGGTGAAAGAAGATTATGATATATGAGTATGTTGTAACGTCAGCGAGAGGATCTATTCGTAGTTGAAACTGTTAACTACTTAGAAATGTAATGCTCCTTTTATTTGTTAGCTTTCTACAGATTCGCGAGCGAATTATTTTTATTTTTGAACAACAATGTTAACGAGAAAGGATGAGCTGAATATCTGTAAATAGAGTGTATATATTTATTGAAAACATTTAGCTTTAGTGCCATGATCCATCTTGAATTTTTTTTCTTGATTGTGATAATTTTTGTATAGGTTAACTGGATCATAAATAAAAAGGTTAATGTACAATGAATACTAAGCTATTTTGTATGACATTCACCTCAGTTTGTAGTACATGATTAATGTACACTTCAATGAGGAAGGGCTAACGTACCATGTGTGTATATTATATGTGGCGATAAGTGTTTTGTGCATTAGCGACTACCGAAACCCCTGCCACTACTTTGCAAGCACTATGAATACCTTTTCTGTTCTTGAGGACAGACTTGAAATTGACACAATTATATATGTGGTTCCAATCTCGAAATAGTATTAATTTTATTTATTTTTCGTACTGACATTTTTTGAACAATGTAGAAAATTACACACCCTGTGCCAACCCTGTCGAGTTGATGATAGAACTGATCGTGTGCTGTGACCAATCATATACAATATTACTAATAGGATTGATTCTAAGGCCTCGAAAATGGGCAACATTATTGCCCAGGAGGCTTCATAATATAAGGGACATAATAATGAAACTTTCTAAACAATTCTATAAAACATTCTATAAAAAATTCTTATTGATTTTGGCCGATACATGTCTCAACTTCAATTTGTTGTGAAATATATTCTACTAATTTCATAGGTAGGTACCAAATATAAATTTTTATCAGCTACTTTTTTTTCAAAAAATCAGAAATGTTATATTTTTGGTCAGTGTTGCGTTTACTGTGAGTTATGTTTGTTTTGTCATTCATATCAATCATTCAACCATTATTGGTAGACTCGGGTATTGAAATTGATCTATTCCATTGAAACTTCCAATAAAAACAACTAACTTTTAGTTAAGTCGCTGCTGCAAAAATTCACCAGCAATTTAATCCAACATGCAGTGGCCTCTGATGGTTTCTATCCAACTAAAAACCCGGTTGTTCAAATCTTTCTGTATATTGAAGCTATAGAAGAAGATAAACAGGATAGTTTACACGACGGTTACCCAACTATTTTTTAATATCAGAAATGTGCACGCTTGGCTCACTGTTAAGAATTGAATTTTTTGTAAAATGGTGAAGGGTTCATTTTCGCTCACTGTTGATGAAGCCATTTCACAACGTCAAAACTCTCGGGCATTAGTTGATCATTATTTAACTAACTTACCTCGGCATTAATTAACCTGTCTTTTTCCCAATAAATTGCGGTCTCAACTTTTTATTGGCATACGTAACATTGCATGCAGCTGTCTTCCTGTAGTCCTGCCTTGAGCGAACCTATTTCAGCATTGTTTCCTGAAGACAGAAATGTTTAAATGCCACCTCAAACATCTGCAGCAGATTTTATCATACGTTGCTCAGTCAATAAAATCTTGGTAGCTAGTTGACACTTGGTAGATGTCTGTTTGAACCTGAAGGACTCGCCAAAGTTCTGTTTTAAGTGTGGTCTAGAAAAAAGGCTTCAAAAATCATAATAATACCCAAACTTGGTTGGAGAGAAACTAACAGAGAGCACACGAAACGCCTGAGTAGCTGAGTACCTAAAGAAAGTTTCCCTTTTCGCTCTCATGGGGGTTTTGAGGATTATCATTTTCTAACCTCAGTCTAGTCGGGACAAAAAATCTGACACTCTACCACAAAAAGGGCTCTACTCTTCAGCATGTCAAAACTAACTTTCACACTCGATTGTAGTGTGATCTTCCCGTCATGAGTGCTTGGTCATCAAGTTATATTTTCACCTTCTTTCATAGTGGAGTTGTTGAGTCACTAAATAGAGTTGAGGGGGCTGACGTTAAGTTCAAGATAAACATTATCCTGTGATAATGTCTACAAGGCGTGCTAATTGAATTGAGTATACCTGATGAAAATCACTTCACAAAGTTAAAATAAATGAAATGGAAGATAACTCTTATATTACTACCTGTCTACTGCCTAATTATTTTGTTTTTTTATCTTTCGTAATCATTATTTTTCTACTGACTTGCGATAGACACTCCAAAAATATATTAAAGCCGAAATAGTAGATCAGCTCAGGTTTTGAAACTGCAGCTAAATTTAGTACGATAATGCGCTTCAAGCAATATCTTGTCAATAGGTACTTCACTGCAAAATGAGGTAGAGTGCTTGTTCCGGCCGCATTGAACTCATCACATTAGGTGAACGATATCTGATGATAGAGGAGTAATTTCTAAGCTTGTAATTTGCTCGAGGCAGTCTGTCACTCCAATTCAACCTTGCTTAGCTGAGACATGATATTTCACTCCTACTGTGTCAAGTTTCTTCAGCCAGTTTCTACTAAAAATCAAACCATCACACTTTTTTATGACGAATTTTCGTTCGTTATGGTTGTAGGATTTAAGCATACATTTCATTTTTGTTTAAAATGCGTGAAGCGGTCAGACGTACTTGTAATCGATCTGATCACATTGTTGTAATTAAAAGAAAGTCCTCTCTTTGGCTTGGATAAATTTTCTCTATTTTTGTGTGGCATATCTGGTAGAGAATATTTTGAAAATTTGGTCTGGCTGTTTTGTTATATCATTGAAGAGCCCTACCTAGCAGCCCTTTCCTCTCAAAATTAGGTAAGTCTGAGATTATTTTTGCAGCTCTACACTGTATGTTTTAAGAAATGTGCAATCAAAATGTAAAATGTAATAACCTGTACTATGTTTTTATGTTGAAGGCCTCTGCCCTGTTGAATCGTGTGGATGTGTATAAGAGATAGACAAGCATAACCTGCCTACCTAATCTGTACACATATGCACACGTATTTCATAATCTATTGCATCTGAAAATAAAACAAATTCACAGGTCTATGGCATTTAGTTTATTTAACAAAACTAAAAATCCTGGTGAAAAAGCTGCTTGGATAACTCCAAGAAACATGGAGGATCAACTAAGAACCCAGATTCACAAAGGACCTGTATCACGAGCAGTCAGTGAGTTCTGTTGGAACAAATTTAACACAATTATGAATAGCAAACATTTCAAATGGATCTAAGCAAATATTTCTTTGTGCACCACAATGTACGAGAATTAGAAAAAATATTTTCATCGAGTACTTACCTACTAGTCAACTGTGATCAAGCATTGTAATCCACAAAAGAAGTTTGGGCATAAAAGCACTTCGTTTTAGCTAGTTATAAAAAGAGCTTATCCGGACAAATATCACGTAACATAATGGGAAGAAGGAAAAATATGGTTTCTAAACCATACCAATTCAGAAAGACCTACATCACCAACTCCTTCCTCAGCTGTGCTGAGTGGGGAACATTTTTTTTTTACTTACGTATTAGTATCATTTGTCTTCTTTCTATATACAAAGGTGTTCAAAATCCTTCCTTTTTTTGTACCTGCATAAACATGATCTTGCTTGATCTAATCTCAATAATAACAAATTCAAGTTCGGTACCCTGATTATAACAAAAGAAAAATGATATCGAGGTTGTGACTTTCAGTCATTCGAAGGTGTGTGAAGATCAAACGGTGATACTACTATTTAGTATGTATTGTTGATCCCTAAGCCACAATATTTCACAAATGCTGTTCATAACACCGAAAAGATCCTGCATGTTTTCAATAGTCTTTTCATCGTTCAGAAGCTGCATTTGGGGTAATGGATGCGGTTGTTGATTCAGACGGAGAACATCAACACTGTAGGTCAACATGAAAGCATCAACTTCACTAGCTGACACTTGGTTAGCGCTGGATGAGCTGTATCTGAAATAATATGCATAAATGTAATATCTAATAAGAGTAGCAACGCATACACATTCACCCATACACCCACTAACTCCCAACTCAAATTGATGAGTCTGGAAAAACTGAATTGGAGTCGGGCCAGTCTCCAGCAGAACTTTTCAGTGGAAGAAAAATCCATTTGAATCTTCCATGTATTTCAACATATATGAAAAGATTAGGGGCAAAACAACTTTGACCATTGTTTTGGAGCAAGGACAAGATCTTCAGCAGGGGGAGGAGTAATGGGCGAGGGATTTGAAAAGCTACAGACAAATCAACTATTTCTCCATTCTTACAAGGTTATGGTGGAAACACGAAATGAAGCAAGGAGAAATCCTGCAAACACTTCGAGAACCACTCAAGTAATCGACCTCGCGATGGTATCATTCAATTCAGCGTCAAAAAAATCAATGGAAATTGATACCAAATACACCTTTTTTTGAAAGATGTTGGACAATACAAATTTTTCTCCGCCCTCAAAACCCAAGAATTTTTTCTTCAAGAATTTGGCTACCTATAACAGTTTCTTCTTCTCCTTGTCGTTGCATTTTTTGATGTCCAGGGGGTGTGAGGGGGAAAAACCAGGCGACTCATTCTCCGGTTCTTTATTGGCTGGCCGAGCACCACAGGCCGTGGACCCTATGGCTCCACGTCGCCTTGGATGCCCAAATGGGCGAAAGTGCTCGACCAGCGAATAAAGAATTGGAGTATGAGTCGCCTGGTTTTTCTCCCCCTCACACCTCCTGGAGACAATAATTTCGTCAGAACAGGGTAGACAGCGGACGGACAGAATTTTTTTGATTGGATATTCAGATACTACAAGCTTTGAAACATAAAACATCAAATTTTGAGGAGAGAGTTCGATTTTTTTAAATCCCCCAATTACGATGGTTGAATAATAAACCAAAATACAACTCACTCAATTTGCAGACATCTAAACTTTTCTTGCGAAATGGGATTTACCATTTCATCGCAAATGACTTAGTGCATGCAAGCGGAAATTTTGATTTTCACAAGTAAAGGGAGGGAATAAAAAATTGATTGGCTATATAAAAAAAGATTATAAAAATAACAAAAAAGAAAAAGCTAAATACTAAATAAATTTACTAAGCAAACCTTGTGCCAATGACTGTTGATGCAGCTTGACCCAAATCTTTCGTGCAGAACGAGTTCAAGTAGGTCGGTAAATCAGAGAATGTTGATGCATCCGTAAAAGAAAACACAAACACCTTCAAGTCGACTTTATCTTGACAAGCCTGTGAAACAAATCAAAAATATATTTTACCAATATGTCATGAACAGTGACCCACGAATCATAATCAGAGGAGGATGAAAATCATTATCTAATTTATATTTTTCACTGTAGCGCCCTAGAAAGAATTTACCTCCATAATATGGTTATATTTCTTCAAACTAGAATCCCCTGCGTCCCAACATTGTAACTTGAACAGGATGACCTTGTCCCAGACCTTGACGGGCCAAAAGACATCAGTCACTTCGATGCCAAACGTGTCACCAGTTGCCTGGCAACTAGGTAAGCCAGCCATGAGAGATATTACACCACTTTTCCCTGCTCCACTTTTCCCAAGGAACAAGATTTTGTATGTGACTTCTTCGATGCCATCAAAAACTGCTGGTCGTTCTAGAACACCTGAAGGTAAAAAAAAATTAATGTTAGATACATACTTCTTCTTGGTGTCATCAGATTCCATACTATGTATTTAGGGGGACCAAACCTGCGCTACTCATTCTTCACTAGCCTGCCAATAGTCACCTGGTTTTTCTCATTCTAAACACTCATCCTAATTCAATTTAAATGAGCTTTACATCAAGATTTCTGATCACAAAGGCCTGGCATGGCGAAGACGCTTTTATTAGAAAATGAAAAGGGAGTGTGACGACATTTTTCATGACAAAATTTCTGTGATCTTCAGGGGAATTTAAACCCAAGCCCTCCTTGACAAGTAGCAACGAAGTTGATAGGGCCTTGGACGACTCATCCAATCCCGCTGCCTGATCATCACATTCACTAAATAACAGTATACTACAACTCAATGAAAAAACCATTTGGAACTAATCATAGTCGCAGACCACTACAACTCATTGAGAAATGATGATTACTTATTTATTTGCACGACTACCATCTGTCTGTGGTCAAAAGGTGTCACAAATCATCATATCTCTGTGAAAAATCAAACTGCAACCGTCCGAAAATGCTCTCTTGGCCAATGTGTAAAATTAGCCATCATAGAATTTTTTATAACACGCAATACTTTTTAATGCATGAACGTACATGATATAAAGCATCCAACTTTTTTTTTTTTTTTTTTTAATTTTTACAGGCCATAAGAATCAATATTTTGGAGCGTTAAAGGTCTTAAAATGTTTGTTATAGCAAGAAAATATTGCTTAATTTTTATTTGTTGTAGCTTTGTCGCTTTTATCGTTCTTCGTTGTTGGGGTTGAGGGGGAGAAAACCACGGCGACCTGTTCTCCTGTTTTTTATTGTTGGCCTGCCAAGCACTTTCGCCCATTTGGGCATCATCAGTACCACCACTCACTGAGAGAGGGTTATACATTTTTTCCTTCTTCTAAACCCAAGGGTAAACAAATTAACAGTTTTTGTGACGCTAAAAGCTCTCCAAAGCGCATATATAATGCATAATAATGTGCATAATAATATAATGATATAATGCATATAATATATAATATATAATAATATAATATATAATAATAATTATAATATATAATAATATAATGCATAATATCATTCTATATCATAAATGCTCACCGTACAACTTTCTCCCAGTAGAAGAAGAACTGAGGAATTTCCGGAAGAAATTCTCTCCTTCAGAAGTCTTGTGCCAATCCTTATGAACAACCTTCGGCGTTTTAACAAATAATCTACTCTCCATTGGATTGAGTTATTCCCGCAGGGATTGTCATAAACGATTGTACATTATTCAAAATCTAGTCGATTAACGATACGAATGTACAAAAAATATATCATTTTTGAGGCCGAGTTCGTAAAGTTGACTGTTCACAATTAATTTTTATTGGGTACGACGCACAAGACTCCAAACTGACAGTTTGTTTGTTTGTATACAAGTGAACCTAACTTGTTGCTTTTCAATGGAGTAAGGAGTAACCTACACCTAAAACAAGGTGACAAGAACACAGATTGATGGGCTCGATCTAATACTAACCCGCACGGTAGGACATCACTGGTATAAAGACTAACACTAGTTAGATAGCTTTTCACTAACCTTTGGCAGCGGAATTTCATTACTTACAATTAATTATCATTTTTTCTCGATAAAATTTTTTATCTATAACCATACTTAAAATTAAAAGAAACAAAAATAATCTGATAGAATTCAAATAATGTAAAAATTGACTTTTAAAATACCTACTTAATCGTAAAGATTCAGATAATTTATTTTCGAAACACTATTTTTTTCATTTCTAACGTTCTTCACTGATGAAGTTGAAGAAAAAAAATCACCTTTGAAAAAAAAGTGGGAAAAAATTATTGATATTGACGTTTTTAGATGTCTATAAATTTTATGTTATTTGACTCAGCTAACAATGTCCTTTACTTTTGGTTTATTATTCAATAATAAACCATTGTAATCGCCGAACGGCGTACGGCGGACGGACAGATTTTTTTTATTAGATATTCGGATTCTACATGCCTTGAAACGTGTAACATCAAATTTTGAGGGGGGTTAGAAAATTTTTTTTCTTGGGCGATTACAATGGTTTATTATTGAATAATAAACCAAAAACCTATCATAATAGCAATTTATCTACTCTGTTCAAACTTCACCATAATAATATCGAAACTCTTGAGAAGAATAATTCCTCAATATTTCTTGAAAGTACCGAGTAAATGCTCGATTTATATTTGAGACTGAGGAAGTATCGATCGCGATACCGTACACACGGAAAATCCTATCCGGCGTCCGCTCGACGCCTTAATCATCGGCATAGGCAACGCCTGCAACTGCAGCTATGTATTGCGGGTCCTGCTGTATTTCCTATGAAGGCGCACGTAACGATTTATTTCCCTCCGCTGACCGAGCGTTTCGGTCTAATTTTGGGACAACGTGGGTCCTCTTGAATAACTTTAATACTTTTAAAAATGTGTAATTCTCGTTTTTTATTAATTATTTGGTGGCTAGAGGTAGAAAAACCTATCACAATAGCAATTTATCTACTCTGTTCAAACTTCACCATAATAATATCGAAACTCATGAGAAGAATAATTCCGCAATATTCCTTGAAAATACCGAGTAAAAATGCTCTATTTATATTTGAGCCTGAGGAAGTATCGATCGCGATACCGTACACACGGAAAATCCTATCCGGCGTCCGCTCGACGCCTTAATCATTGGCATAGGCAACGCCCGCAACTGCAGCTATGTATTGCGGGTCCTGCTGTATTTCGTATGAAGGCGCACGTAACGATTTATTTCCCTCCGCTGACCGAGCGTTTCGGTCGAATTTAATTTATTGGACAACGTGGATCCTCTTGAATAACTTTAAGACTTTTAAAAATGTGTAATTCTCGTTTTTGGTTTATTATTCAATAATAAACCATTGTAATCGCCCAAGAAAAAAAATTTTATAACCCCCTCAAAATTTGATGTTTTACGTTTCAAGGCATGTAGAATCCGAATATCCAATAAAAAAAATTCTGTCTGTCCGCCGTACGCCGTACGCCGTACGCCGTTAGCAGTTTTCCGGCCAAACTGTAAGAGCTAAAAATTTGAAATTTTCACCAAAAATCAATCTCGGTCCTACGACGGCCCAATTCTTGAACCAACTTGCTAGCTCAATTTTAAGGGTATTTTTGGGGGGTTTTGAGGGGGAGAAAATTCATATTTTCCAAGGTTTTTCAAAAAAATGTGTACATGGTATCAAATCATATAGATTTTTGGACGCTGAATCGAATGAGACCATCGCCGAGTCGATAGCTTTATTGGTTCTCGAGTTATCGCAGCTTTTGTGCCGAATTCGGGAGATTTTCTGGAACTTGACATGAGGGTATAACTCGAGTGTTTTTCAAGCTATAAGAATCGTTCTATACTCATTGGAATGGTCGTCAAACACTCTCTCCAGCTGTATCGTTAGGCAATAAGTTTAGCTTTTAATTAGGAAATTAAGAAAAATAAAAATGATTAAAATTACAATAGTTGCTACGGAGTTTTCCCTTATAGTTACCATCTGTTTTTCGGCGAGATTGTTCAGAAATGTTTAATAATTAACTATCACAAATGGATAGTCTTCCGAAATCATTATTGAAGCGAAGGAATAATAAACCACTGTACAATCATTTGCAGCGTTTTTATTAATTATTTGGTGGCTGGAGGTAGAAAAACCTATCACAATAGCAATTTTTCTACTCTGTTCAAACTTCACCATAATAATATCGAAACTCATGAGAAGAATAATTCCGCAATATTCCTTGAAAATACCGAGTAAAAATGCTCTATTTATATTTGAGCTTGAGGAAGTATCGATCGCGATACCGTACAGACGGAAAATCCTATCCGGCGTCCGCTCGACGCCTTAATCATTGGCATAGGCAACGCCCGCAACTGCAGCTATGTATTGCGGGTCCTGCTGTATTTCGTATGAAGGCGCACGTAACGATTTATTTCCCTCCGCTGACCGAGCGTTTCGGTCGAATTTAATTTATTGGACAACGTGGATCCTCTTGAATATTTTTAAGCCTTTTAGAAATTTGTAATTGTCGGTTTTTATTAATTATTTGGTGGCTAGAGGCAGAAAAAACCTATTCAATCACCAAACCCCGTTGAAGGAATTCCAACAGAGCGTAGCATAGGTTCTCATTCGTAAAACTTGGCGTACGATGAGCTCCTCGTCGTGGCGATAACACTAAACGCCGGTCGAACGATTTGACGTTTACGTTCAACACTACGTGTGACTTTGACACTTCTTTAGAGCAGCTGACAGTTGCTCCGGTCGGCTATCACTGATTCATTATCATCTTCTCCAATTTTTGTATGAAGTTTGGTGCCCAGTACTTGAACGTATTAATTCAATTGGTTGTTTTCGTCCTCGTTTGTGGAACATAATCGCAGAGAATGCCACTCTCCGTTTACTTCAAAACTCCGCTGACGGATTTGACCGGAATCACGATCAACAACCAATATTTAAGCGATTGTAGTCGACTAGAAGAAAAGTCGTTCAACTGCGTTGAAGCTTACGGTGCTGGATCGGTTGAAAACAAATGCAGGGATCTAATAGAAGATTTTCACGAATGTGTTACTAAAACTAAACAGGTGAGTAGCTGCAGCTAATTGAAATAAATTCCGTTTATGATTGTACTGCAAACTGGGCAAAAGAAAAAAAATAGTGGTGTGCACAGATCACGCAGTACTTCCTTGTTTGAGTCGGTAGCTGGTATACCTAATTATATACTCAAGAAACTGGAAGTCTAAGTGTCTACAATTTTTATTGAAAAACTAGCCAGGAGACCCATAAATATAAAAACGGACGATTCAAGTGAATAACGCGAAACTGCAGTATGTGAGCCTAACGATACAAGCCAAGTTTTGTGAAATGGGATCATTTTAATAAAAATGCCACCTAAAAATCGATATTTATTCCGGAAGGGGGAATCAATCGTCGCTTGAAAATCACGCAAAACTCAAAATAGTGGGGAAAACCGCATTCTGCGGAAGTAATGTGTGTGATCCAAACTATATTAGGCAAGTTTTGTGAAAGCAAAGAGACCCAAAAGTTTGTAAACACTCCCATAAAATAACTTAAATGTGCTTTACGAGGAAGTACCGAGTGTGACACAATAAAAATCAAGAGACGTACTGCTGTCATAAAGACAAATTTACACCCCCCCCCCCATCGTTCAAATGTATTCATTTTAGTGGTCTGTAAAAATATAGATATAGTCAAATATGCAAATTATTCAGAAGTACGGGCTCATTCTCTGCTGTGGTTGTACCTCGGCCAATGTTGTCAGGGTGTACCAGCTTTCGCCAAAATGACCATCTTAAATTAATTTGAGTCAACTTTTAATTGTAAAATATTCTTCGTTTTTAATTGTTTTGTAATATTTCTTTGTCTTTCCCAGCGACAACGTGCACATGAAATGATGTTGGAGCGTGATCGGCAGGTGGCGGCTGGGACTAACAAATATGCTGAGGGCCCTAAACATGATAGCTACCAGTCGAACACCCGCTTGGGCTGAGTCAACGACCATCAATATAGTTACTGGATAAAAAAAAATTTAAAAAATATTCAGCTGCAAGAAAAAGAAAAAAAATTCAAAATAAATATGAAAATAATTCAAGGAAGCAGTTATTGTTCAAAATCTCAGTGTTCAGCTTCAGACTTATTTTGTAGAATCTACTCTTATAAATGATTTAAGTTTTCAAGAATCGCATTTCTCTTCATTTTCGTTTCCTCTACCGGTTCACATAATGAACATCATTAGCTTAAAATTCACTTCAATTCACAGCATTTAGAAAAGGTTCATCTTAACATTCAGCACAGCGCTGGTAGAGTAACCCAAACTAACAGCTGACCATCGTTTGGCACTCACCTCGTGTTTGATGTTGCTCACTTGGAAAATTACACATAACTAACCGAAGATTTCTATTGCTTAGTGAAGATCATTGACTGAAGAAACCACCAAACTAGAGGGGTATAATAATTCGCAGTATTTGACTACTGGTTTGAATGAGATTATGAAACAAAACGACCATTGACTTCATATGAATTTATCCGTCCTGAATGGGTTGAGGTAATTTTTTAGCAGTGATTTGTTCATCACTTTAGGTGATTACAAAATGGCTAATTAAAGGTTATAACCTCAAACGCTTTGAGTACAAATGGCTGACGGTTTTTAGGTAATAGAAAAACTTGAAGATTATTTCTTGAAATGGTTAAAGACCTAATCGAAAACCCAAGCTTACACCGTCAGTTTTTCTTCTTCGAAACGAACTTTATGGGCATCGCTGGCTACTACAATAACGATCATCAAGTTGATATGTTTGCAGTTAATGCGGTAACAAGGGGCGAAGGTTCATACCTCTGATAGACAAATAGCTTAAGGCGTTCATTCTTTCAAAGCTTCAACTAAACTTTTTTTCAATTTGAGCTAAATAATATGCTATGAAATTTTGTTTCTTCTGTGGTGTTCAAATGAACCAATCATTCAAAAAACCCAATCCATCCTTTACACAAGCGAGTTTGGCAGCCCTGCTAACAATATGTAGCAACAACATAATCAATCAAAGAGACTTTCTCTGATAGGGAATAGGGAAGGTAATCTCATGAATAATTTACACATAAAAAATCAGATCTTTTGACAATAAGGAAGAGTCATCGCACATCAATCAGTAAAACAGGAAAAAATTGCTCAAATATATTATAATTCAGAATGCGGAAGTAAGGCGACTGTATCTTTGGCAATGGAATTTTTGGATTTTCTATAGATAAATGCCATGAGGATGACAGCAACAGAAAATATGAGACAGGCTGATGTAATAAGAATGGCACCAGCCAATCCGGACTCTTCACCACCACCAGTTGTTCCTTTTGACAAGTTCTGCATCCTGTCTTGATCTGATGGTGAATTTGTGTCAAAATTTTTGTTACAGTTTGGCTTGTTCTCGCTAGAAGAAGCTGAGTCATCTGTAAACATTCAAGCATGTTTGAATCATTAGATACACTAACTCTAACTCATCCATTTATACTAATGTGTCTGAGTGTATACTTTGATAGGTCCTTGTATCAAACCCGCTTAAAACAACATTACAATTTTTTATGTAACTGGGGCGGGGGATTTCTAGCACTCTGGAACTCGACCCTGCTGCTGCAATACAAATGGATATAAAATTGGAGGAACGTGTTAAGCTGTTTCCAACTTTGACAAGCCTCAATTGTAGCAGAGAATGATGAAAAAAGAAGACATTTCACATCACTTTCGTAAATAAAATTTCTATTGGAATCAGGTTCAACTCACTATGAACAAATTTCCATGCCCGTGGTCCGCTGTCAGTAATCTCAGCAACGAAGATGGTGCGACCGTCGGTAGAGGTGGCTAAATCGTGGGGAGCTCGCAAGACGTTTATGCCAAACGATTCAACCCATTCACCAGTTGGCAATACGACGAAACCCTGAACGCGATCATTGAACTGCTGTGGCCCATTAATAAGCAAAAATGAACCTCCTGTCAATCAAAATTGTAACTTGAGAGGAGACACAGAAAACGTAGAGTTAGAATAATTGTAATAAAAGCTATTGGAAATCAACTTAATTTTAACAATAACTAAGTTAATTTTTAACCAAACAGCAACTGGTAATCAGTTTCCTGTGAAGATTAAAAATTCAAAAATAGTTTAGGATGGAACGTACCTTTATAAGCTGAGTATGTTATACTGTAGACAGTCCGTAAAGAAAAGTGTAGGTTGGCCAACAGAGGAGAATATGTCCCATTTGTTGGATAGAAACACTGGACACGACCGTTCTCACGATCAGCTACACAAAGAAGACTCTCGTCACTGTTCAATGTCAGTGCATGCGGAATTAAGAATTCTCCAGGCTCAGGAACACGCATTCCTGTAATCAGAAAACTCAGCTTTAATCATCCATCTCAAATAAATCATCATTCTTTCTAACATAAAAACTTTATTACTAAAGAAACTTCAATAATAATTTTACCAGGGTGCACAGTAGATCGGCCCCATTCAAGTATTTTCTTGCCGTTCAAATCAAATTTTACGATTCTTGAGTTGCAGTACCCATCAGCCACAAAAAAGTCACCATTTCGAAGCACAGCCACTGATGTTGGTTTGCAGAAATGGTTTGAATCCTTGCCTGGGACGAACCTTGTACCCTTGACGAGGATAGCATTGTTTGATGCAGGTTTGAATTTCATTACTTGGTGCAAAGCGACATCGGTTACCCAAATATTGAAATCGAAATCTACCGTGATTCCATGTGGCAAATAGAACCTGCAACAATTTACAAGTGTTGAGCAAATAGTAGAGTTGGAAATTTACATGCCACAATAACACGCACACAGACACGTAGGTGCCATATGTCCTAGGTACCATAATATGTACTGTATACCGAATGGAATCAATAGTAGAGCTGCTTCAAGCGATCAGTGACTCATCTTGCAATAACATCAATATTCAGTATCAGAGTGCTCAGTGAGACTGAGTTTTTTTAAAGCTTTTTTTCTTATTAGCTATGCTGAAAATATGTGAACATGATTGCAGAGGGTAGGTTTCCCTAGCAACAGATTTTTGCACCATGACAAGCTGAATTGTATTAGTAGCCAGTCATTTCCAAAAAACTGACCGGATGCGTTTTTATTTTACCACGCATCATGTCAGTGCACAACCAGTAAGTGTGCAATGCATAGCTAGTCAACTTTCCAATGATTTTCTATTCGGAAGCATTTTTCCCCTCGCTTCATCATTTCTTTTTGGATGCCAGTGCACTTTCATTGTCCTGAGGCTCTTCCAAGTATTGTGTATCTAAGTAACTTACCAAGTATTGCCAAATTACCGGCAGTTAGGGTGTCAGCGGATGCAGACCAATGTTAATTTGAGACAGTATAAAATCATGCCATGATTCAGGATTCTCAAGATCCTGGGTTCGAAAATGCTGTATAAATATCATCTTAAAAATGAACTCTTCTTCTTGACGATTATCCATTATCTGTTTCAGTAACTTTGTGACAAGACCATTTTGTGGAACTGATGCGCAATAACTTGGGAAAGCTTTACATGCCACTTAATATATTTTATGTCCCTGTAAAGGGTAGAATGCTAATTCAGTTGGAGCTGAAAAGAGAGTTGGAGAACGAAGCTGAAAAGTATTGGACCAACAGCTTTCAGCCTTAAAATACCAACTCGGAAAAAATAATATCTAAAGACAAGAACTCACATGTGCTCGCCTAGTTTTTTGACAATTCTGCCATTTTTGTCAACCAAAATTATGGTCGATTCGTTGATCGGTCCATTGAACTGTTCCAGGTAGACATTGTCTGCTAGACCAAATGATGAGCTACTCCAACGGTGGTTTCCTCGATGGAATATGTACACTGTGTCATTTCTGTCCACGGAAATACCGCTGACTTGACCCAGTGTTATGTCGTTGCTTAACCATTTGTCTGCATACCAACTATCTGGAACGCAGATGAAAAGTATGCTAAGAACGTGAAAGTATTTAGACAGATATCTGACTAATGTCCAGTTTGTACAATCCGATTGAATTTTTCCAATTAAGTAAGTAGATCAAAGCAAGAAAAATTGTAAGGAAAAATTTTAAGGGTCTTTTATGACTGTTCATAACAAAGATAATCAAAATAGGTTAAATCAATCATAGGAACAAAGTGATTATAAATATATTGAATAATAAAAGTAAGCGCTTGTTATTTTGGAGAAATCACTTCTCCAAGGCCTTTCGAGTTACGAAAAAATAGTTACACTGGCTGGATATTATTTTATCTTAATTTTGATAGCTGGTCCTCTCGAGTAAGCTCAGTCAATTGCAGTGTGAAGGAAGCAAATTCTTGATCGGAATTGTGAAAATGTGTGTTTAATTACCAAAAAAAGGAAACTGAACTAATTTTAATACCCTTCAACCGATCGTGGCAGTTGTATTCAAAATACATGGATCGTTACAGGATTCATAAGTACAAATTAAATTTTTACAACTACGCATCATTGCAGTACAAGAATCACAGCACAATCCTCAAGGGCTGAACTGCTCTTATAGAACTTTGTTAGGCTCATACACATCAGGCAGCGACCAAAAACCCAACGGAGTAGAAACCAAAAAAATGCAATGAGATCACGGGTAAATAAACGTGAAACGAGCCATTGGCAAATTACAAGAATAATATCAACTGTCGTTACCTGATGAAGCAACTTGTCCTTGGTTGTGACCAATACGCTCAACCTGGAAACATGATCACATGATTTACAACACGAGTCAAGCCTGTTAGTTATCAACTTGTGAAGAAATTACCAACAGCAACTAAAAATTTCAAAACAATGAAGACTTCTACAAAAAATTTATTAGCAAGGTCACCTTTTAGTTAAAATTCATGGTCTTCTTTATTCACAACTTCTGCGTCTACCACTTCCCTTACAGCACTAAGCTGAATGGGGAGAATCAGTTGCCTAGTTTTTCTCATCACACCATAATTAATGCTGTCCTACACCACATTTGTAAAAGTGTACATCGCCCTACACTCAGACAAACTTTCCAATCAACAACCAAAAATTGTTTACCTGCGGTCAATGTCAACATTCATGAAAGCTACTTCAAAATCCAAACGAATTAAATGGAATCGCGGGCATCTTGCTCATGAGCGACTCTCCCACATTATGGTTTCATTGTCGTTTTTGGACACTGCGACCTCCTTGTGGATCTATTGTATCTGCTGCACGCATGCTATATACCTGGATAAGGCAGCAAGATATAGTCCCTATTTCAAGATCAGCAAAGCTTCTTGTAGTGAACTGCTATACTACTTCTGAAAGAGGTCAGATCCCAAAGGTCCCTAGGCTAAAGGTATCATCTCCCGCTGCTCCTGAAGCGTTTTTTGTAGCCCCTCTTTTCAATTTTTGGCCACACTAGCTTCGCCGCCTGGGTTCGAACCTAGGCCTTTTAGAGACAAAACAGACGACTTGACTGTTGACGGAAGCCAGAATGAAAGGACATTGATGTCCCATCATGAGGTACTCGACGAATTCGACGTAGAGTGCAATATTCAGTTACTTGGATACCATTTTTGTGAACTGACTTGATTTATGTAGATAATTTGCCGATCACAACGGCCTATTTAGGTCAGGTTCGGCTTATATTTTGGCACCCTTGCTCCTGTTCTTGTCATGCCAAATTTACATTCTCTGATTTTAAAATTTTAACTTGTGCTTAGGGTTTCAGAGAATCTGAAAATTTTCCTAAGGTAGTATTTGTGTTGCCACACTAGATCTTCTTGTGTTGCGGTGCAGGGGGAGAAATGCTGAGCAACAAGCTTCAATGCTTTTATCAGCAGAGCACTTGCACACGATCAGGTTTTTGTGAAACTATGTGGTACTTCAGGACCTCAACCTAAGCCTTAGACCAATATTCTACCCCTGTTCTAGCCCTGATGCTGCCAAAAGGGGCGCAAATACTCGACAGGCAATACAATTGTCGGAGAAAGAGTCGTCCAGTATTTTTCCCCCGCAACCCCAATTTACTAGAACAATTTGCCTTTCTCACCCATCGACTTCCATTGCCCTAATTACCAGAAACCCACTCGGGTTCGATGGTCCCCAATCTATTTCAGCATCAATCAGAGAATTTGGCTTGGCGCATACGCAAACATGAAATGCTGTAAACTTGAAAATCGCGCAACCTAATGGTCCGATTTTGATCGAATTTAGAGAATAGTTGAAACGCAACAGTAGAATGATAATAAATCAATTCCGTCAATATTTAATTCTCCCTTAGTCCATGCACAAATCTAAAATTTGGACATAGATTTGAACACGTTTGAATAGTAAATTCTGTGTATTATGTACGCACAATATTTTTCATCAGAGGTTCGTGAGTTCCTAGTCGCAAAATTACGATATGTGCAGCATTGTTACTATAAATAGATTCGTGCACTTCTGCAGCCTTTGGTAGGAAGATTACCACTGCACTTGCACTTCCAAAGGCAGTGGCATCCAATAACTTTCCAAGTGCCCACTCGAACCGAAACAATCTCGTACTGACAAGGAACGCCAAACAATTTTCATTCGAAATTCTCATATTCACACTCGTACGACCTCAATCACACACGATATTATTCTTTTACGTAGGTAAGCCCTAAGAGGGCTCACTTGTACAACATTATTACTCACATTGCTAAAAACGACGAAAGATGAGGCGTAGAGAAAAAATGAGACTAGAACCGATTCACGATAATTATTATTATATGACATTATTCCACTTTCAATTCATTACTTAGGACCTCCATTCAGTATAAAAACCGATTGATACTTCAACCGAATGACATGGATAGAAATTATAACCGAATATTAACATGGAATCGCGTTCACTCTCGGCTTTGGAAAAGCTAAAAGAAAGCGGTACTATTTCTTGGCGTGCGCATTTATCGGCAATTATTATTGTGACGTGTATCGGATCATTAGCGGAATCATCTGTTGAGTTGGTGGAGTGGAGTACTTGAACAGCTGCCTGGTGGCAGGCCAGGTACACTACACATGGGACAACGATCCTCCCCACCCGGAGAACACTGCGCAAGAGCATTCGCCTGGAGCTGGAACGTCCGTTTTCGTTTTCCCTCGTTCGAGGCCGAACTTGAATTTATTAAGGGGCCTTTACACTTGCAATTTTTTTCGGCAATAATTGCGTGTGAAAGAAATTGCTCAAGTTTTGTGTTGCTAGTGTAAACGTGTATGCAACACCAGTGCAATTATTTTCGCCTACAAAAAAGTTGTATGCAATAATTGCAGGGTGTTGCGCAACATTTTAGCTCCCAACGAGTGTTGCATCGTATTGCAATTCAAGTCCGAGGGGGTTGGAAAATAATTGCACCTTGCACGCTCCCGGGCGTGTTGCGGGCTAGCATCTCCTGGCGTTTCCGCCCACGACGGGCGATTTCTGTGAATCACAGGTTTCCTGTGATTCCCGCATTGTGTGTTTGCTCAATCTGTGTGTGCCTCTCGTGCTTTCGCGTGCTTTGATCGTGTCTTCTCTTGATCGTGACAATGAGCTGGGGGAACGATAAAATTTTAGATTTTATAAACGCCATCCACATACGGCCTGAACTGTGGGACGTTGAACACACTGAATACCGAAACCGCGTCGCAAAAAGAGACGGATGGGAGACTGTTGGGGGCGAGTTTGAGCTGTCGTCGGATGAGGCTCAGAAGAAGTTTCGAAATTTGCGAACCTACGCAAAAAGTGAGCAGAAAAAGGCCAAAAGTGGAAGTGGTGCTCAAAAGAAGAAGCCGTGGTTTGCGTATGAAGCGATGCAGTTTGCCCTTGGTAAAGATATTCCAGATGTGGGGCTTGACAGTGAATCTTCAAGTACTACTAGAGAGGTAAACGATTTTTATTCATCATTATCTACATAATATTATGCTTCTGCATGTACACCATCATTACTCTAGCATCTTAACACTGATAGATTTGCTGACAATCTTTTATTTTATTTTTTTTCGTTTTAAATGAAACTGAAAACTATAACTTAAAATAACTAAAACTATAAACTATAACTTCACAATAGTTGTAATTATTTGTACAATAGTATAATAATGAACCAAATAATCCTAGCAGGTAATTAATAAAAGATGCTACCAATAGCTATGAATCATCTCCATCCCCGAGATATAAGTCTTGCCAGGGCAATCTACCTTGTTCAGTCATAAAGTAGTGCATAAATTCATCCCTTATTCCTTTAGCTCTTTGATTCGCATTTCGGGGAATATTTTGTAATTGAAGAAATGGAGTACTCTCGTTTCTCCACGATCCCGGAACTACGTTCCCACTACTTACATCTTCTAAATCAAACACTCCAGGAGGAGAATATAAACGTTGAGAGTGACGATATCTTCACAGAAAGTTATGCAATAATGCACAAGTCATGACAGCCATACGTGTAGTTTCCAATTTGAGGCTGATTGGCTTACGCAGCACACGGAACACTGAGGCCAACAAACCAAACACATTTTCGACAATTCTGCGACCTCTCGAAATTCGATAATTGCATAGGTACCCGCTTTATTGACCCTACCCTCAAGTCAACAGTGTAGGGCTTAATAATGTTATCAGTCAGCGGAAAAGCATCGTCTGCTAAAAACACATATGGCACCGGCATTTCCCTTCCTGGAAGAGGTTCAGGAGGAGGTAAGCCCAGGTTATTTTCCAGAAGGGATTGACCGAATGGGGTGTGTCTGAAAACTCCTCCATCTGATATCCGACCCTGACAACCTACGTGAACGTAAATGAAATTGTACCTGGCATCTACCACAGCAAAAAGAACGATGCTGAAAAAATGCTTGTAGTTATAGTATTTGCTCCCACTGTTTGGGGGACATGCTTCCCATCCATGGATCCTACGCAGTTCGGGAAGTTCCTGAGGTTGTTGTAGTCATTGGCAATTGCTTTCCATTCATTTTCAGAGGATGGTAACTGAAATAATGAAATACCATATCAATATTTAGCAAGGGAGAACATGAAAGGGTACTAGGTAGTGCATTATATAGCATGTTTCGATTATCTCGACAGTCGAACCTTCCGGCGTTATAATGCACTAGTACCCATGAAAGTACAGATTTGGTACATTGCAGCAAACTCCTACACCTATACTCTACTACCACTGACAACCACGAGACGTCCTAAACTATGAGTTCTGAGCAACTAGGTATGCGTTTCTCTGCCTACGATTTTTTGATGTTTCTTTCTTGTTTTTCAGAGTGTTGTAAACGTGATCGATCAGCAAGAAGAGGATGAATATTCAGCGACTGATGAAAGTGTACCATCATCAGCGTCTCACAAAGAAAGAAAAAACAGAAATAAAAAGAAAAAAACAGACAGCTGTTTCGGCATCGACCAAGAAACGCTCGGAGCAGCGAAGGAAATCTTGACTGGGGCCACTCTTCGTCAAAAAAACCCCAGCAGCAGTTTTGGGGAGCATGTGGCCATAAAATTAAATTCATACGATCCGGTTACTCGCTCAAACGCAGAATTAGCTATAACGAAAATTTTGCACGAAGCCGACTTGAAAATGCATTCTTCAGCTAGCTAGAAGGAGGATGGTCGATGGTGTTGGAGCAACAGGTAGCGCAGCTAAGATGCCACAAAAAACCGGAGTCAATTTCCTTTGTCGCTTTTAAACTTTTTGGTTTATAATCAATAATAAACCATCGTAATAGCAAAAATATATATATAAAAATCTACCCCCCCCCGGATTTGATGTTTTACGTTACAAAGCATGTAGAACCCAAAAATCCGATTAAAAATTTTGTAAAATTTGGGAAATTTCAACGGTTTGGCATGTGGGCATAGCTCGAGAGTTCTTCAAGCTTTAAAAACCGTTCTATACTTGTGGGAATGCTCGACAGACACTCTCTTCAACTGTACCATAAGGCGAAGAAATTTAGATTTTCATTTGAAAAATAAAAAGGCTGCAAATGATTGTACAGTGGTTTATTATTCCTTCACTTCAATAAGGATTTAAGAAGACTATCCATTTGTGATTTTAATTATTCTGAACATTTGTGAACGTTTCCACCGAAAAACCGATGGTAACTATAAGGGAAAACTCCGTAGCAACTATTGATAGAGAATTATTGATTATCTTGTGTGTCCGTCTGTCTGTGATTAAAAAAAAATGTCATAAATCGTCAAATTTTCAGAGAATTTTCTTCTAGTAATTGTGCAAGATTAGCCGTTTCTCGATTTTGGATAACACACAGTACTTCCGAGATATAAGCGTTCAAAGTTTTTTCTATTGTGATTTTTACAGGCTACAAGCGTAAACTTTTTCAAGTTATGAGGCCTAAAAATGTTCTTTATAGCAAGCAGATGATGGTAGATTTTTTGATATTGGGGCACACACTGTACCTCCACATTATGAGCTTTTTCACGATTTCCCTTGTGCGTATTTTGAATTTTGATTTTTTTTAACGTTTAAAATCTAGAAATGTTTAGGATGGCGATTGAATGAAACCTGGTCTTGTAGGTCACATACAGTACTTCCGCAATATACGCATATTGACTATAGTTTGATTCTTTCAGACTGCAAAAATGATTTTATTTAATTGCTGGGGGCCTTGAAATGTTTCTTCATGCCAGTCGTTTGATTTTTATTATTGGTGTCACACACCGCACTTCCTCGTAACTCGCATTTTCAGTTATTTTATTCGCGCACTTTTGTATATTTGGTTCTCCTTGCTTTACACGCCGTACTTCCGCCTGATGCGGTTTATTGAGTATTTCGATTTTTACAGGCCGTGAAAAAAATCAATATAATTGACGCTGGAGGTTTATAGAATATTCCATTTCAAAAAATTTGGCTTGTATCGTTATCTTAGGCTCATGCACTTCCGCATTATTAACCTAATTAGCGCGTTTTTATATTTTTGGGTTCTCCTATCTAGTTTTTCAATAACAGTTGTAGAGTAATAATGTTGCACCCTTAGTTGGAGCTTCTTGATTTTATAATTGGTTATTCCAGTTACCGACTCAAACATGGAAGTACTGTGTGATCTATGCACGCCACTGGTTTTATTTTATATTCATAATACTTGTTTTAATTCTGGATGGAGATCGAGTTGGTTGAGGTTGACCACGTTATTTCTACGAAGCTTACGCCGTTATCTTCTAGGCCCCAAATATGTTTCAAGAATATTTCAGAAACCACAAAGAGTTCCGTAGAGATGAAAATGCTCCGATGGCCAAGTTGATTTGCTCTCGCTCTTCGGTTGTTGCGAAAAGTCAACGGGAAGACTCGATATTGTAGCTGTAAAATTTTGTCGTAGCGACACAGCTCAAGGTAGCCGTCAAGGTCGAAATCGGGGTGAGGAGGATCGCATGCCGGTCGGATTGCCGTAGGTAGAACACAGGCAAGGGTTTGATCAATACCTAGTAGGTACCTACCTTCCAACAGACTGTTCTGCCGGTTCTGCTTAGCTCTTGGGGAGTCTTCCTTCAGTTCGCGAAGACGCTCAACTCTAGTCGCATTGACATACAGAATCGTTCAACTTCTCATCAACCTGTCATTTTCCATAACATTTAACCTGCTCAATGTAAGTTGTTTGCGAACGAGTGAGCACCACTATCACCGTTCTATGAGAAGACGTATTCGCGAATCGCACTCTCGCACTTTTTACAACTAATGCGCTTGGTTTGGTATATATTTATTTATTCACGAAGCATACGGATGAACCCAATAGCAAAAACCGCGTAACTCCATAATTCAAAGTATGTCCATGAAATATGGAGGAAAAAATCAACCTGAAGCACAACAGCTATCATAATAATGAGGAAGTTGCTGTTTCGTACGTATTTGAATCCCGGAAGGAGCTGTTGAAAAAGTCAAACTCCGGTTGTAGATACAAGAAAAATGAGGGAAACTACTTTTGTTCGTATGTCAACCCATAAAACTGTTCAACTGTGATTTTTTTTGCAATTTGCAATTTTTGCAATTTTTCGAGAAAGAAATTTTGAGGCATCAATAGTACCGTATGCTGAAATGAGTTTCGACAGCACGTTGATATTTTAATTTTTATGATAAACAGTACCAATAGTGAAACCAAACCTGACGTTAGTACCTTTTCGAATCAATTCATTTGGGTAAAGTAGGTACTACGTTTTGAGATCAAACCTTGATTTTTTACGTCAATGGTTGATTTTTAATTTTTCTTTGGTAGCTGAGAGTGTATTTCTCGTACTTCAGCACTATTTGCAGATGCTATGTGAATAATCTAAAGTTGACGAAAAAAACTTATTGGGATGAGGAGGAGAATTCGCGCTGTCTTCTCCATACTTTTATTCGGCCGAGATCTTTCTCCCATTCGGGCATCTTCAGCGTGCCTAAAAATACATCATGTACAAATCATCGGAGATACAGGGTTGACGTTCAGGATTAATTTAACCCACTATCAAAGCATAATGTAGTGATCAGATGCGTTCGTGATGCACTACCGAATAAATGGAAATATGAAGACGAATGTGACTCTACCGAAGGCTGAAAATATATCGTTGAGGGTGAACATTATTTTCTCAACAAAGTTGAGAACTCAACACCGGTGTCATCTGCGAGTAGAGACGGTTTTTAGAGAATTTTTACAAATCAGGAATAGAGTAATCACTGTATATAAGCCACACGGCAGGAACCGCTGATTGCAGTTGGTCGCCCCAAACTGATGCCGTTGAGACAAAAACGAGGCAAATTAGTTTAAACTCTCCAACATATTTGCATGTTGAAAAAATAATTTTGCCTCTTCTAATAAGCTCGTTAGAGTCTCATATTCTATTGGAAGAGAGTTCATTCAAATTGTAGTAAGAGAAGTACGATTGTCGCCATAGCAATATTATGATTTTTTCCCAAAATTTTATTTAGACTATGGCCAATTTTCGGGTGAGAAAATCATGTCGATTAATATACTTCATGCGATACATTTACAGATGGCCCCTCTGATGCGTCTCAACTTGCCGGCGGGTATTGGAGAGGCGATGGAAGGTCTCACGAGGGCTGTTCTCCTCGCTCAGCCTGACGACATATACGAATTTGCGGTCAAACATTTTAACGAGCTCGTATCGATTCGGAATGCCGGTGAGTATAAAATACAATTTATTTTTATGCATTTCCGCACAAATCTTTCCCTTTTGGTTGCTAATAATTCCTCCACAGCTTATATTTATACTAATTGGTGTATGCCATGGATCTGATGCAACAGTAGATGCAATACTTAATGGTGTTGATGTAGTATAAAATTATTTCAGATGATTGTCCGGAAAATATCCTCATTCTGAGTCAAAATCCTCGCTAAATAGGAAATTAGCAAAAAAAAAAACTTGCGAATAAAATTTAATTTTTTACGAAAGGAGAGTCACAAACGGGCTAAGATTTTAAGATTTTTAAGAATTTTAAGATTTCTTAAGATTTTAATGTAGTTGTTTGGGTGAGACGGAGGCAAACCTGGCGACTCATTCTCCATTTTTCCTTTTATTTGCCTGGATCTTTCGCCCATTCGGGCATCTTCAGGGCTACATAGGTCCATCAGCTACCTGGTGGACCCGAATGGGCGATATATCTAGGCAAATAAAAAGAACAATGAAGAATGAGTCGCCAAGTTTGTCTCCGCCTCACCCTAACAACTACATTAAAATCTTTGTGTAGGTACTCGTTGGAATTCCCGTTTGACACTCTCCTTTCGTCAATACCGTTGGGAGAGTGATTTGGCGGGAAACTAGGTCAATTAGGATAATTAAATTAGTTAAAACTCGAATACTTGCTAAGGGGTGAGCCCGTATTTACCGACCTATCGGGAATATGTTCGCTAGCGTTCGGTTTCGTTACAATTACAAACAGACGATCTGCTTCAAAAAACATACGCGAAGCAATGGTTTTTCGGGAGGAAGTATTATTCGGAATGATTGCTCCTGATAATAATTTTGGTTTATTATTCAATAATAAACCATTGTAATCGCCCAAGAAAAAAAATTTCTAACCCCCACTCAAAATTTGATGTTTTACGTTTCAAGGCATGTAGAATCCGAATATCCAATAAAAAAAATTCTGTCCGTCCGCCGTACGCCGTTAGCAGTTTTCCGGCCAAACTGTAAGAGCTATAAATTTGAAATTTTCACCAAAAATCAATCTCGGTCCTACGACGGCCCAATTCTTGAACAAACTTGCTAGCTCAATTTTAAGGATATTTTTGGGGGGTTTTGAGGGGGAGAAAATTCATATTTTCCAAATTTTTTCAGAAAAATGTGTACGTGGTATCAAATTATATAGATTTTTGGACGCTGAATCGAATGAGACCATCGCCGGGTCGATAGCTTTATTGGTTCTCGAGTTATCGCAGCTTTTGTGCCGAATTTGGGAGATTTTTAGAAATTTGACATGAGGGTATAACTCGAGAGTTCTTGGAGCTATAAAAATCGTTTTATACTCATTGGAACGGTCGTCAAACACTCTCTCCAGCTGTATCGTTGGGCAATAAGTTTAGCTTTTAATTAGGAAATTAAGAAAAATAAAAATGGTTAAAATTACAATAGTTGCTACGGAGTTTTCCCCTATAGTTACCATCCGTTTTTCGGTGGGAATGTTCACAAATGTTCGGAATATTTAAAATGACAAATGGATAGTCTTCTTAAATCGATATTGAAGCGAAATAATAAACCACTGTACAATCATTTGCAGCGTTTTGTTATTAAAATGCGAAAATCTTCTAGTAATACCTTTTGCGAATAATGTTCGCCTCCGAGGGAATCTACTAGTTTAGCGATAATGGTGGGGGTCGCGTTCCGAGGACGGGAGGGTTGAAAAGAGGCTCAGTATAGATTTTGTGGGGGTGGTCCGATTCCGCCCCCAGCGAAGGGAATTTACTAGCACCGGAGGGGGTGGGTCGTGCCATCGGCCTCCAACGCAGCATCCTCCGTTTCTCCATCTCATGATCCTCATCTCATCTTCTGTCGCTTCTCAGTCTCAACCATCGTCACACCGCACGCTTTTACTTTCACCTTTTGTCGTACGCTCTTTTTCTCGCACAACCCTTCCCTATTTTTAGTTTACACACCTCGCCTGTCTTTGAGCGTCCTCCGATCTTCGTCAGTGTTTCTCATCTCATTCTCCGACGTTCTATCCTTATCGGTCAGTTGCGAGTGTGAACTTCGCGTTCGAACGCGCCGCGTCAACCTGGCAATCTGTCGCGATTTTTTCGGTCTGTTTAGTGTCTAGTGCGCGATGCAACGATTGTGACAAGAAACATTTTTACGTCACGGCGTCAGCGCGTGTGCAATTGGAAATGCGTTGCAGGAAAGGACCTCCAATGCGAAAACTTGGCGAATAGGACATTATATACCGGCTTCCGTTAGCGACGAGGATCCGATTGATTGGTAACAGTACAGTAAATTATCACGTTGAACGCCCGATCGCATTCGATGAGGTACGTGAACGGTCGAACTTTTTGACATTCTCAGCTGGTGGCGATAACGTCTAATTACTCGATTTATTCGACGTGATTCGAGAGGGGGCGTAGTCGGGGAGGTTATGCGCGAAAGGGGCGGTTGAAATTGGAAGGTTGTTCGCAAGGGGTGGCCTGTCTGCCGTCTGAAAGTGGTTTATATATTTGAAGAAAGCCACGCTCCTAACGAAGAGCTAGTATAAACTAAAGGGACATGCTTAACGTTGAAGTAACTGCATCGATTAACTATCTTCTGTCTATTTAACCTTCGTTTCGCTGTTGGAGCCAAAATTACTATTTCCGGGAGGTTCAACAGACGAATTTTTTCACCGATCCCTTTGAACCGTCTAGTTTTTTTCTATTGTTTTTCCCGTTCGTTCCGTCGGACAATATAGTGTCGGTAATGATAATGGAACGGCGACAGAAAAGAACGGTAGTGGCGTTAACGACCGAATCGGCGGCAACAGGTTGACGCGCGGCACTGAGGGCGGAAAAGGAACCTTACACACGATCGCTCTCCCTCCTACGGAAGCCCTCGCCAGAGAGGAAGAGAAAGAGAGACCGAAAACAGGATTGGGTTGGAGTGGGAGTGAGAGGGGCGGAGGTGGCGTGCGTTGAGCACCGATTGCGAATCGGACAGAACCGGCGTCTCGCTGATGCTGTTAGCGTCAGCAGCTCTTCAATTTCGCGCGCGCGTCTCTGCTGACTTATCGCCGTGACATTGTGTAGCTTGAGCGACATTCAGTACGCTTCCGAGTGACGACACTGTTACGAAGCATTCGACCGTTATAGTTTTTCTTCACCATGGGCTGCGTCAAAAGCTATTTGAAAAGAGGTACGTTCGAAAAAATTAGCTCGTATTTTTTTCTGTAGACAGTTCAAACTTTTGCTACATTGTTCGGAACTGAGAACATTATAACTTCGGAAATTTTCAAATGGCAAGGAAATCCTGATTTTTACTTTCATTTTGACGTAAGTAGTATGCGTAAGTATAAATACGTTTCATTATCAATAATAAACCATGATAATCGCCATAAAGTCGCTAATCAATTTCTTTTAACTTTTTCTTTTAGCTCACAAAATTGGATGGAACACATTTTAATAGCTTAATACTTTTCTGAGGGTTAATAAATCGTACATTTTTCAAAACGATTTTTATTTACAGCCGCTTTTTATTACAAGATAATTTACTAACTATTGGGTTACTCGATTTAGCCCACGATCTCTGGACTAGATTCGATTACCAAGAGGTATTCGTATTCTTTCAAAGCACAGCAACATAAAAATAACATCAATCAAGTCAAGGTACTAGAAAAATTGAATGTATGATATTCGCTCCTATGATAATCATATGCCTCCCTATTCAGAACAGAAGCCTTCAAGTCGCCGTTGGTTTCCAGTAATAACAATTGGGCACTGGATGGATTCTCAGTTTACTGAATGTCTATTAGTTTTCTGCGAGACAGCCTTAAAACTGTGAAACGATAGCTTACCGCCGCAACCCCCAGACAAAAATCCCCACACTCATATTATTTGATGTATCACGTTTCCATTTCGAGAGTTGCCAGCGAAAACATTTGCCAATTAGGAACGGTGGTGGATTTATAGAAGTAATGCCATTAGCCCCATACTTGAAAACAATTATAATTTCCAAATGAATGTTCAAAATCAGACGTTGTTGGTATCAAAATCATTAGATATTTGCGTGAAAAGCTCTTCCAATTTGGTTTTCTGTAATATTCGGACTGAGTGAAGAATAAACTTCTTCCGAAAGAGATCCAACTAACTCTCCTATGGATACTCTGTAAATTCAACCCGAAGACTGATTATTAGAGTCTAACATTGATCAGAGAACTCAATGAATATCCTTTTAATAATAATAGAAATCGATCTCTTATCACATTTATTGAACGTAAGTAATGATTATCGGATTTTATAGGAATTAAGAAGGGTTCCCTCAGTGTTTTGGTAACCATTATATTAAATTTATAATCAAAACTACACCACCATTCTTATAAAGTTATTTCTCTTCGACATCTCGCCATCTGGGTATTTAATGAGTTCAGCTCAGTAGCTTTTTTGAAAAAGCTGAGTAGCTTTTTAATGTATTTACTTCTGTTCCAATACAATTATGATGTTACCTGTCTACCGACCCAAATGATATAGAAGGATCGTGTGATCTGTGTTCGCCGATTTTTTTAAACTTGCCGATCATGGAATTTGTGGGTGTAAGGGGAATTTATAATGAAGATGAGAAATAGCCTGCTAACTCTACGAGTACATGTTTTCAGTCTACTGGTTATAGAATCCTCGTCGTACAATAGGTCTTTCGTTCGTTCAGCGACGAAGTAACCATCCGTTCTCATATTTCACACTTCAGATCCCCAAGACGACTATGAAAATGTGTACGAAGCAATAATATAATCTTATCCTGGCGAAAGGACAAGCTTATCAGCAGCCTACACGGTACACGTTCAGGAATTTCGATTCAGTTCATATTGCTGAGTGGACGGGCTGAGTGACGTTTTTATTGAACAGTTGGACGTATGAGCAGCAGGTTCTTTAAGACTTACTGCAACCGGTGAATAAACTAGCTCGAGCAGTCTCAATAAGAAATCAAAAGCTACGAAATGCCGAAACAGAAATAAAAATGAATTAACAACAAGATTGAAAAATAATTAAAATATAAATCACCATCTTCAAGATCCAGTAGGTTTCTGTCAACAAACAAATATATTTAACTTCACAAACTGATTTTGGTTAATTATTCAATAACAAAGCGTCGTAATCGCCCTAGAAAAAAATTTCCGACAGCTCCCGAAAAATGTAAAGTTTTACGTTTCAAGGCATGTCAAATTCCTTTATAAAAACAAAAAAAAAAAAAAAATCTCTCCGTCCTCCGTATGCCAAACGCCGTCAACACTTTTCTGAGGAGTCTTCAAATTCTTGAAATCTGAACCAAAAATCAATCTTCGTCTGATAATGGCTTGATTCTTCCACAAAACCGCTACCTCAATTTAAGGGTATTTTTTAGGAATTTTTGAGGGGAAGAAAATTCATGTTCCAACGTTGTACAGACAGAGTTTGGTATCAATTTTTATAAGTTGTTGGACGTTAAATCGAATGAGACCATAGCGGGGTCGATCGTTTTTATGGTTCTCGAGTTATCGCAGCTTTTGTGTGGAATTTTCGAGATTTTCAGAAACGTGGTATGGGAGAAAACTCGAGAATTAACGGTGAAGTAAAAATTGGTTTATACTCGTCGAACACTCTCTTCAGCTGTATCGTTAGGCGAATAATTCAACGTTTGATTAGATTTTTAAGAAAAGTGAAACTAACTAAATTTTAAACTACCATACTTGCCAAGGAGTTTCCCTTAATAGTTACCATTCTGTTGTTGGGTGGAAACGTTCACAAAAGTTCGGAATAGTTACTATCACAAATGTATGGTATTCTTAAATAATAATTGGAGGAATAAAAACCGCTGTGCAATCATTTGTAGCGTTTTTATGTTGAAGATGGGATTTGCAGAATTTTTATTTTATAGTTTAATGGATTGGATTCTGAAGAATTTAGTGAAAGCGGATGTTTATTGGTGCTCCCGCGAGTAGGAATACGTGAGTGGCGCTTGATTTCTTGCTGGCCACGTTGCAAGTTCCTCCCTGCTGGACCAGATTTTTGAGTCAAATGAAATTTAATATTTCAAACAATACTACTGCCATATTCGATCAATATCTTTCCTCCGCTTTGAACCATTTATGCGTTTTTCTTTAGTATGGAGTGAAATTATCGTCTTGTTTTCACCTGTGTAATAAACCTCAATTTTGTATATTGTGCTCGCCGCATTTCGGAACATAACTTGCTAGTTGAATCAAAAGTTGCCCACAGGGCGAAAATCATTAATGGTTGGAGCTAAGATTCAATCAATCCTGCTTTGGGAGAAGGATGAGGCAATTCTAAGAAGTTCGTGCTGACTTTTATATAGTTTTGCAGGAATCGTGGTCGCGTAATATTATTAAAGAATCCACCTATACACCCTTAAACCATTGCTCAACATTACTTTTCATTTACTTTCAGACCACGTGCTATAAGGGAACCTATGAAGAGCAGTTATAAAGGAGCACAATCGACAACTGTCTTAATAAAGTGTGTGGTAGATAAAGTATTGGCTTTTAAAAAAACATTTAAAAAAAACAATTTTCAGCAAATGAACGTTCATAATATTAGCTTATAGAAGAACTGAAGTGTACATTCATTACAGTTCATTAGGTATCTCAATGGAAATGTCCGATTTATAAATTAATTGGCCCAATTTGATGATTATTTCGCAATCAAAGGCTATTCTACTTATTTTCAAAACACTGGTCGTTGTCCAAGTCTAGGAATAGCTAGGAGCTTCACAGTACAACGAAAATGTATTTTCTACCTTATCAGAATATAGTTAGTAACATTTTACATGACCTTCGTTCGATGCCTATAAATACAACAGGACGGATCTATTTCAGATCCGTCTAACTATTTGTGTCGGTGCGAAACTACACAAGCGTAGTAGTTACAATGCGAGATTATTTTATTATTATTATTTTCATTAAGCGCATGGAACATGATGATTGCGGATGCTCGAAACTTAGCGATAAAACTTAAAAGAGCCAAGTGTTTGCTTTGTTCATTGAATTCTGAAGGATGCGATTTTGAAAATCGAATAATTTATCAGTAAAACAATCCTTAACACGCTTCAAACCAATCGGAAAACGAAACAAATTGAAACAATTCTTAGTTTTGGTTCGTTATACCCAAGAACAAACAACAATGCTTTCCTCAAAATTGGAAGTTTTACGTTTCATGGCATGCGGAATGCCACAGAATTGCCACGGAATGCCACAGAAATGTCAAATAAAAAAAAATAAAAAATTGTTCTCTGCCGTCAGCTTAGCATTTCTATGATAGTGCTCTATCCATGGGTTTCAGACGAAATCATTCCTTAACCAACGATGGTTCAATTCTTTAACACTATCCCTACATCAACTGTAACAGTATTTTATAGGAGGTTGCACGGAGGTAAATTAACTTTTTTCCCAACAGCAACATAACGAAACTTGAGTAGAACATTTTCGTAGCCAGCTGACCAGAAGTGGAAAACCCTTGAAACTACCTACAGAAAAACTAACGTAAAATTGTGAAGTGCCATTGTAACAACATCATCTACACAATGTGCGACAATGAGCCCTCGAACGCCTTAGGCATTTGAACCTTGAACACCCTTAGGGCCTAAGCGTAGACGAATCCATTGTTTCAGGCCGTCTCTAAATCAAAAGTAAATCATAACTTTCTGCGCTTATAAAATGGAAGTGTATTAATGACCTTTTTGGGTCGCAGAGACGCGGGATGAAACTTTTTTGGTTTCTTATTCAACAATAAACCATTGTAATCGTTCAAAAACAATATATTCTAACCCCTAAAAATTGAGGTTTTTCGTTTCAAGGCACGTAAAATGCGAATATCCAATAAAAACAATTCTGTCCGTCCTCCGTACGCCGTCAATTTTTCTCGGACGAAACTATAAAAGCTACATTCTTGAAATATTCACCAATAATCAATCTTGGCCTGAAAATAGCTCAATTCTTTAACCAAATCGCTACCTCAATTTGAAGGGTATCTTTGGGAGGTTTAGAGGGGAAGAAAATTCTTACTTTCATACGTTTTGCAGAAAAAGTTGTATTTGGTATCAATTTTTATAGATTTGTGAAAGCTGAATCGAATGCGACCATCGCTACGATAGCTTTATTATTGGTTCTCGAGTTATCGCAGCTTCTGTGTAGAATTTGAGAAATTTTCAGGAATTGGGCATGAGAGTATATCTCAAAATTTTCGGTGCTATAAAAATTGTTCAATACTCGTCGAACACTCTCTTCAGGAATTCGCAGTTGGAAGTCGATCGAATAATTGTAACGAAGTCTTTGATAGTTGGCGTTGTCTTACTGTTGATCAAAGCAAATAAGCCGCCTTTGGCTTAACGGGGCTATCTTAACAATAGACAAACAGCGATAAGTTTCGATTTCATGTTTGCTGCCATTATCTTCGAAGGCGCTGACACATCATGTGAAAGTTGGTTACCAACTATACGCGGTCCTATTGAAAAAGCCCCTTATCCGGTGATAATAAAAATGTCTACCCGCTCAACAATTCCTGCTGCTATGTCAGAAAACCTTATTTTTGTTCGCCGGCTACAAAAATTGAATACTTAGCCTTTAATATACTTTTTGATCAATCAATTTCAATTGGTTTCATTTCAATAGTAGGAATCTGCGGCTTCTCTATTCTCTGCCCCTAACATAGGGAAGGATCTACTGAACCGACTGCATTGGGAATAGGTAATCAAATTTTGGTCATAGTGCCGTTCAATTGAGAGAACTTCATCGGCTGGAAAAGTCTTTTTTTTTAAATTAGGCCTCTGTTCAAATTTTATTGCACTTGGAAATTTTATGACCCTGTTTTTCGCATTTTTTCGCATGTTTTTCGCCAATAACTTTTGAACCGGTTACTTTTACGTAGGTATATTACTCAGAGCCGAGGAATAGCTATCGAAATCCTACAATTTGGTTTACTTACTTATATTTTTATGTTATGTCCCCGCGGAGCTATTAACGTTTGAAGTAAAGTCAAAACACGTTTTTTGACATAAAGTGGAATATATCTCAGGAGCTATCATATACACTAGCCATTTTCTTATTTTTAATGGATTCTACATTAAATTTCCTACATTTTCTTCCACAGCACCTAATCGGTCCCATTTCGGGAACGTGACGGAAAAAAATCCCAAAGTTGAAACTTCAAAAGTATGAAAATCGAAAAAAATTCGAAAAATATTAATAATCGTTCGATTTTGTTTGTTTTCACTTTAAATTCGAATTCTACGTCTAATTTCCTGTAAGAATCATTTATTAATCAAATTTGATCCGTACTGTAAGTATTTGCAACCGATTTTCAAAGTTGAAAAACGTAGGAGTGGCGCAGTATTAAACTGGAAAAACTGATAGTTGTCGTGAAATTTCCGCCGTTTTGACGTCATATCCGGATTCAGCGTTCAATTTCCTATAAGAATCGCTTTAAAACGAAAATTTAATTTTTCACTATTACCGATGCTAGCGGAGCTCGGAATTTCGGCCGGCGAAAAACTCGATTTACGGAAAATAATTTCTCTGGCTCTGTTTAAATTTTTTTCACCAAATTTTTTGCTATGTACGTATGTAAGGCGTTCAAATGAAGACTCCTGCATATTGAAACAATTGATTCGCATTTATTTTGACCCCAAAAACCACGATTAAAGTCCAATTTTTGAGCTTTTTAAAACCGATTTTTTTGGACCACTTGCAGATTTTTCCGAGAAATAAAAAAAATCACAAAAATACATCATGGTATGACACAACTTTCCTAAAAATTTCAGATTTTTATCTGTATTGAGAGACGAGTAAAAATTCGTTAACTGATCGGTTGAAAAAAATCGCAGGGGGACCCCTTGGATTTTTTGCGAAAAATTTTTTGAAATGGATTTTGCTCAAATTCAGCATAATGATAGTTGATGATGTGTATATCAATAATATATGGTTCATTCTTTGTTTCTTTCGCACTAAATAGATGAAAAGAACGTTTAAAGTTGAAAAAAGTGATTTTTTCGTGTATAGTCCACTATTATTGTCGAATAACGCGAAAACGGTTAAAAAATGGATAGGTACATTACATTGGGAAAATGTGGACAATTAAAAAACCTATCTTTTGGTATATTCAAACATCTGAATTGACGACTTTTTGTTTGAGTTATCCACTGTGCAAGTTACAAATCTTGGAAAACTTACAGTTGTTTGTCTAATTTTGCTCCTACTTTGCTCCAGTTGAAAAACCCAATACTTTATGATTCTAAGTACGATACAATCCCCACCAACTACACACCAAATTATAGCAACTACTAAGTACTACCTACTAATAATAATACCTATCGATTCCCACTCTCCATACACAAATAATTAACTACTAAACCCATAGTTTTCCATATAGACAAAAGGCATCAAGAAACCGAGAAGCCCGTGAATGTCATTTAAAATGTTCTCAGTCGCTGATCAGTTGATACGGAAATAAATCATCAGAAGTCATCGAACTTACTGTCTTAATTATAACTCGTGGACAGTGGCCATTTACGTCAGTGAAATAATCATTCGATTCCATTTGACCATTCAGCTAATTGCCTACACAACTAAACTCTAAATGCTATAATTTAATACAATGACGAAACCATTTGATGAAAAGTGGAACTCAAGGTGAGATTGTCAACGTGTCGCACTATGGAGAAGTGTAATTTAGAGTGGTGATCAATATGACATCCTAAACCTAAAATTTCGTTACGAAATTCGGGCACTTTTCTTTGAAAAAAAAAAATAATAATAATTATAATAAATCAGTTTTTTTTTTTTTTTTTTTTTTTTTTTTTTAGCTCAGTGCGGTATCGCCTAATCATGATTCCGTCAACTGCGACCATCGTAGGTGTCCAAACGTAACAATACCAATGAAATCGGCCTGCGCTGGTCGATATCAATGATGAGGGTGTCGCTATTGATTATTTCTTGCGTCGATTGTCAGAATAATCGTTCTCTCCTTTGACATCGCCTGTCGGTAGGATTAGGTGCGAGGATGTTCAAGAGATTGGAACGATAGCAATTTCAGTTTTACGTCTCCGCCGTAGGAAACAACAATATAGAATGAGTTCGAATCCAAGCGGCTGTAAACAATGGGCGGATGCTTCTCGGGCCTATAAATAAGTCCGACAGATATCCAACGGGTCGAATATACAAGAGCAGATTAGTAGAGAAGAGCAGGAGCCTGGTTGAATTGAACAAGGTGAGCCATTCGTTAGAATTTCGGGCGTTGGCTTTTTTCTGTCGGACCCGTAGTAGCTGCCCTTGGTGACTTAATACATGGAATAATTTCATCGATATCCTCCAATATACGCCAGCCATTAAAAGGAAGCAGAAGCGAATGCGATTTTCACTTTGCCGCTCACCTTTATCATAGTTTGTACATATAAAATTGACACTATTCCGTAGGGAGCACATAACCTAGTTCCCGTGTTTTAATTGTTCGTATGTAATAGTTCGAGTGTAATAATTTAGCACACGACATAAAATTTCATCTCGAAAAGAAGATGTTTTACCATTAATTGTGTAGGTGGGCTGGAGAATATGATGGAAAAAGTTGAACTCAGTATAACCACTGGCCACCGGCTGAGAAAACTCCTGAAATGCTGATTTCAAACACCACCAACTACATACCAAATTATAGCAACTACTACTAAGTACTACCTACTATAAAAATACCTATAGATTCCCACTCTCCATACACAAATAATTAACTACTACTACCTACCTATACCTATACTATATATACACCCCCCCCCCCGAACGTCTGCTGGGAGGGGGCGTAATGTAGAACTCTGGCCTAGGGCGTAAATAGTTGCTAATCCGGGCCTGGAATCAACTGGCACAAATCTCACGAACGTTCGTTCCTAGGTATTCATATTGCAGTCTATATGCCACTCGATTTTTCACCGTCGTCGTCGTTGTTGAAGAATCATGTTGAGTGTGACTGTGATAATACCAGGTCTACTCTTTTACGCAGTCAACAGATTTCATATCCGTTCCTCATCCTATTGGTGTGATATTGCACCGATGAAGGCCAAGTCAGTTATTCTGAGCCGGCAGAAAAGATACTGCGCATCTTGGACGGTAAAGATCATGTCTCATACTGATGAGCAAGTTCTAGGTAGTTTGAAATAGATCGAATCGATAGCCTTCGTCTTTAGATACCTGGTTCAAAAACGGTTAGCTTGGTGATTTTTTCTGAACTCATACCAATTTCAATCATGCTCAGTTAAACAGAAAATTTTGGCTGCAACAACTTTAAACCAATATTTCTATTTCTGCGGATGAGAGTCGTCTTCGTGACTCGAAAAACTTCCAACATCCTATTTCAAAAACTCCATTTTCGTTGAATTTATTGTTCGGTCTGTAGGTTTGTCCCTTCGTGTGGGGATGTGTCACTGTCTGGAATTCTCTCATTTTTACCCTCTATGAATCGTTTATAAAGTGAAAAAAAAAATTATTATTGGTATAGTAATTTTGTAATTCTATTCTATTATGCAAATTTCAATTCGGAATTTTCTTCCGAATTCATTCAGTCTTGATTCATTTTCGCGGTCTGTAAAAATCAAAATATTGTCTTTATGCGAATAACGCGGGAGTACTGTATGTGGCCCACCATCAGATAAAAAGTTGAATGATGCCTGTTAAAAATCAGGCATCATTCAATCGCCGTCCCGAACATTTTAAGACCGTAAACGTTTAAATACATTGAGTTTTCCGGCCTGTAAAAGTCAAAATACAAAATATGCACTAGTGAAATCGTGAAAAAAGCTCATAACGTGGAGGTACTGCGTGTTAACCAACATACAAAAAATAAATTGGAATCTGCTTACCATAACAAACATTCTAAGACCTCAAACGTAGAAAAATATTTACTCCTATTGC
The DNA here is from genome assembly GCA_037159825.1 of Tupiocoris notatus. Classification (NCBI taxonomy): domain Eukaryota; kingdom Metazoa; phylum Arthropoda; class Insecta; order Hemiptera; family Miridae; genus Tupiocoris; species Tupiocoris notatus. Next base: position 198,867 of record JASJUZ010000287.1, read on the forward strand.
CTGTAAAAATCAAAACAGAAAAAAACGTTTAACTGTTGTATCTCAAATTAATGCACAGCGTGTTTTCAAATTTCAATAATTATGAAAATAATTTGGAAAAAATTTCCTGAATTAGGAATGAGTTTTCTGAAAATGTCATTGAGTTTCAGTCATTTTTCAGGGAGATATGGCGATTTATGTCATTTTGTGACCATAGACACATGGACAGACGGACACACAGAAACTTGTTCAGAAAGTGATTCTGAGTATAATAGTGCTATGAAAATTTCTTCCAACAGGACCTCGGTTCCAATTCGACTTATCAGACGGTCACAATTTATCATTTACTACGTAAACATGGAAGTCATAATTAAAATTACGGTAGTCGCTAAGGAGTGTTCCCTCTTACCAATGTGGAGTTTTCTGTTGTTAGGAATAGAATAGAATAGAATAGAATATGTTTATTATAAATCTGTACATTATTAGGCCTTTATAGGCCTCTCTTCCACAATGCACAGAAAAAAAATTACATTTCAAACAAATAAATCTTTCAGGTTCAAATGAATATTAATCACAAAAATAGAAAATAAATGCTCACTTGGCTCTATATAATAAAAAAACAGGTCATAAATCATAAATATCGCGCAAACAGCTGCTCAAATAACTTTTCCCTAAAACCCTTGGTGGTCGTATTTAAATCAAACAGATCCAGGTTCTGATTGTAAAATTTGATCCCCTGGCTAATAAACGGATCAGAAATAGGCGGAAACGTTCGCAAATGTTCGGGATAGTTACTATTTCAAGCGGATGGTCTTCTCAAATCATAATTGAAGCGAAGGAATTATAAACCATAGTACAAACATTTGCAGCGTTTTTGAAATACTAATAACCGATCTGCTAATTCTTCCATGGAATTTTTCTTATCTGCTTTCAACTACATACAAATAGAAGCAACGCGAGTAGGCTCAAACGCAACGTACATCTGACCTGCCATTTAGTCGCCATCGATACAAAGCTCTCTTGTGTCGATTGAGTTGGTAATTATTCTTAAGTCACGAGACAATCAAATCATTAGTAGTCATTCGCGTCACAAGAAGACGTTGGGCTGAATTCCAACGCAGTCAGCTTCAGTTGGTAGTCAGCGGCTGTAATGAGTTGTTTGTTTTCGATAGGGTGAAAGGGTCCCCACTTCTCGCGACGTTGATAGGAGTTAATTACCGTTCGTCCTTCATATATATATGGAATATAATCCAGAGTAGGGATATTTACCAAAAATTGAGAATACCGTAGTATTGAGTACTTATGTTTCTGCGGATTTAAGCGACAGGGTATAGTTTTTACGAAGTTTTTGCATTAACATCTTTACCGTAGATATTTAAATAAAGTTCTGAACGCTGAATCGATTTTAAACGGGACGAAGTTGATTTACAGTTATTGATCAATTTCAACTTTTGGAAGTAATATTCGTAGATTATACCACATATATTTGCGTCATTATCCCTAGATATTTATTTATTTATTTTTCTTATTCGAAGAATAAGAAGCAATGTACATAAATATAGTCTCGATTTAAATAAATAGGCAGTCCTTCTTTCTGACCAAAAGTGCTAACGAGGCTTTTAAACTGAAACTTAAAGCGAAACCGCTTTTTTGTTTTACAAACTGCCAAAAAATATTATTCCGTGATTAAATGTTGACTTTCAAATCCGAATTCAGTTTCTCAATAAGATGCCTCTATTTAATGGTAGAAAAAAATTGATGCTCATTATTTTGTTCTCATTCCAAACCAGTAATACTTCCCAAAAATTGATTGAATATGAATAAAATGAAATTGCAATGAAAACTTTATGGCTTCCCCCGAAAAATGCCCGAATAAGTGCTCGAAAATTAAATGTCAAAGGAATCACCTTCCGTTTCTCTCCACCGACCTTTCAACGTAAAGAGAATAATACCCACAGCTTATGGAAAGAGAATACAATAAAATTAGTTTTGATTGGTAATCGGAAAAGTCGATTCATGCATTCGAATCCGACGGCGTAAAATGATTAGCAAAAATACTGTAAAGTATCATACAAGTTACACGCGGTATTTGAATTTTCAAAATTGAGTATGAAAACATTGAGAGAATATAGATTTAATTCAACTCTGACAGTATGACCGCTATTTGAGCTGGAATGCTGAAAGCTTGAAAGTTCGTCCTCGTCGACGAAAAACCAGATAGGGTCTTACGGAATTCCTTTACCGTATCTTTCGTGCATTATCGTTAAAAACAGTGGTTTATTATTCCTTCGCTTCAATATTGATTTAGAAAGACTATCCATTTGTGATAGTAATTATTTCGAACATTTCGGAACAATCCCACCGAAAAACAGATTGTAACTATAGGGGAAAACTCCGTAGCAACTATTGTAATTTTATTCAATTTTATTTTTCTTAATTTCCTAATTAAAAACTAAATTTTTTGCCTAACGGTACAGCTGGAGAGAGCGTTTCACGACCATTCCAATGAGTATAGAACGATTTTTATAGCTCCAAGAACTCTCGAGTTATACCCTCATGTCAAATTTCTGAAAATCTCCCAAATTCGGCACAAAAGCTGCGATAACTCGAGAACCAATAAAGCTACCGACCTGGCGATGGTCTCATTCGATTCAGCGTCCAAAAATCTATATAATTTGATACCACGTACACATTTTTCTGAAAAACCTTGGAAAATATGAATTTTCTCCCCCTCAAAACCCCCCAAAAACAACCTTAAAATTGAGCTAGCAAGTTGGTTCGAAAATTGGGCCGTCGTAGGACCGAGATTGATTTTTGGTGAAAATTTCAAGAATTTAGCTATTATGGTTTGGCCGGAAAAGTGTTGACGGCGTACGGCGTACGGCGTACGGCGTACGGCTTACGGCGTACGGCGGACAGACAGAATTTTTTTTATTGGATATTCGGATTCTACATGCCTTGAAACGTAAAACATCAAATTTTGAGGGGGGGTTATAAAATTTTTTTTCTTGGGCGATTACAATGGTTTATTATTGAATAATAAACCAATAATGAAACCGCGACGTTACACAGTGGAATGTCAAAACTCGTAAGCACTGGGAGATCAAATTTACCTGAGTATAAAAATCGGGCGGGTACCTAATTGAAATCCGAAGAATATAAGCAATTTAGAAATAATTTCATTCACTTCCAAAATACGGAAAGGAAAAAGTCAACTTTATCGCGACTATTCATATGCTGGTATTATTGTTGTCGTAATGCCATGAGTTTTTCATTTAGCCTCGGCGAAACGAGTATATTGGCTCGGATGGGCGAGTAATATATTTACGCTCGAATAGAGTGTACTAGACAACTGAGTGAGATAACGCACTTTGTGAGATTGAGAGCTTGATAACATTTTACAGGTAGGGTGAACATTTTAAAATTACTCAACGACAGTTCCTTTCACGTACAACCAATCTGTAGCAGCCTAGTTTAATTAAACTCCGTTTTACATCCATGGGCGGATAGAGGCTCGCGATTTGCTGGAGAGGCTGCCTCTCCTCTTCCATACATCTCTGCATATATCACTACATAACGATGATGTGGAGAGGGTACGCTGTTGATTGGAGAGCTGTGCTGGGATATTGGTGTGGAAAAACGATGTTTAGGTCGGTAAACATGGGCCATAGGGAGGCAAAAATCCTCAACTTTTGATCTCACTTGAAATCGCTCGTGGAACACATTTTATCTTAGTAGGTATGATGTATTCGTTGTAACTGTAAACTAAGTGGATCGATTCCCCGACTAATTAGCAGCAAACTAATTGTGTTTCTCATCAGTGTTGACGATAGGAATTGATTTTCAGATCTCGCCCACGTCGCTGTCATTCTTGCATCGCTGTCAACCTGAATAAAGGGATACCGTTGAAAAGCGTGTTAAATTTTCTATCTCTCTGGCGTTTTCCCAAACTTCATTAAGTGGGTTCAATTAATTCGATTTCGAGGAATTTGATTTAACGGTAATCAACGTCCTGATAATCAAAACTTTCTAGACACACTTTTCGAAAGTCTCTGTCAGATATCTCTTTGCTTCTCCTACAAGCACTGCCGTGGTTTTGTGTCGCTCATCCCGGATAAAGTTAGTGTTCGTGGAAAAACTCGGATTTTCCCTCGCCTGAACAGAATTCTGACTGCGCAAATGAAGGTATCAATCTTACAGATTTTAAATAATTCAAACAATAATATCAGATTATAGTCGAATGATTTGTTTATCCTCCACTTCTCCAATGTTGATTCTTAAGGAAATAAGAGATCAACTTTTGAAGACATTGTAAGTTCTTTGCATTTGAAGTGCGGTTATGGATGTTCTTGGTTGAGTCGTCGCATCTCTCATCGTACTGGGTTGGTGAGGGGGAGAAGAACCAGGCGACATGTTCTCCGATTTTTTATTTACTGGCCTGTGGTAACCTATGGTTCCACATCGCCCTGAGGATGCCCGAAGGGGCGAAAGTACTCGGCCAGTAAATAAAAAATCGGAGAACATGTCGCCTGGTTCTTCTCCCCCTCACCAACCCAGTACGATTATGGATGTGATAAAATATTCGTACGAGCAATATTCGTCAACCGAAATATTTCCACCAATACAAATTCTCGCGCTGAGCCACGCTGAAAAGCGAAGAATGAAAAGTTCAGACTCTTACCACTAAATAAAAGCAACATTAGCATTACAGCCATTTCCTTATATCAAGCTCGAATTGAGATCAATATCCTGGCTAGTTTGTACTTTCATCACTCCAGGTTGAAAAAGTAATCTCCTGGTTTACTGACGCCAACACAACAGCACAAGGTTCACTATGGCCTTATTACTTATTTCATAGACTTATGAAACCCTCCTCGCATTGTCTGTAAAAGTTCGTTCATCTGCTACGTAACGTGTGCTCGTACTATAGGCAACCGGTTTACTATACAATATATCTTTCTGCAGGTTGAGGGGGAGAATAACGAGACGACCTCTTCTCCATTTTTTTTTTATTTTTATTCCGCCGAGTACTTTCGCCCGTTCGGGCTTCTTCAGGGCAATATAGGACCAAGGGTACCTATATAATATATAGTTGACATATTATGTCTCATCAAGTCTTTGAGTAAACGTGAGCAGTGGCTCATCAAACCAATATTAGGTTCAGTCAGCTTTCGAGAATAGCTCATGACATGTCCACTTTTAGGATTTCACTATCTTTGAGTTATTGGAATTTAGGGACAATCCGTTTACCACTTTACCTCTCAAATATTCCCTTAGTCCATATTGGATCATGAGAGATTTCTTAGTAAACTCAAGCTATCTATAAATTTTACTTCTTTAAAGCTTGATTGAGTCAATTGAGGCGCCGGAGTTCAGATGCACATTTCGACTCGTGAAAATTGCATATCATGTAGGTTTCCTAAGAAAAATGTTGACGGCGGGCGGCGGACGGACAGATTGTGTTATTGGGTATTCAGACTATTGGGCATTGAAACGTGGAACATAAAATTTTGAGGGGGTTAGAATTTTTTTTCTCGAGCTATTGCAACGGTTCATTATTGAACCGTAAACAGAAAACAAAATAAAACATGCAAATTCGACTCTCTGATGTTGCAGATAATCCATTTGCCATAGGTTTCTCATTGAAAAATGATTTTTCTCAAAATCAGATGTCGAGTTGTGTGTTATTTCGAAAGTAGCTGTTGGGAGTTGAAGGGACGTGGCTTGTACGTTCAGAAATTGAAAGCCTTCAACAACAGGACTTAGTTCACAACAAACCAACCGACTGAAAAACTTTCAATTGAGACCAACTTTGAAACTTCCTCTTTTGAATCGGAAATTTGCATAGATTTTTTCAATTTTTTTTTTCTTTTTGAAAGTGCATGCCCCGCGGATAACTCAATGGCGGCTCGAAGGCCTGAAACGGAATCAGTGAAATTCAGGGTTTCTAGTGAAGTTTTCAAGTTTAAAAAACGGCTCGAACCGAAGGGAAATAGCGCATTGTTTACGTAAGCAGTTTTCTAGCCCTGCGGCGCGGTGCAGTTTTTGCGGGGTGAAACCGTGCTTGCGACGTCAGTCAATTTTCTCTGTTATTGCTCTTCTCTTCTCTCGACAATTCCTCCTTCCATAGAAATGATTTTTTTTTTTTTTTTTTTGTTTCTTGGGCGTTTACGATGGTTTATTATTGGATAATAAACCAAAATACTTGGGAAGATCTTCTTGTTTGAATAGTTTCTGTTCCTATGGTTGTGAGTGTAAAAAAGTATATTATGTGAAAAAAAAAAAAAAAAATGAAACCAACAACTTTTGTTTACTGTTGACGCTCTTGTAAAAAAATATACAGCACCCGTTAAAATACATACGGAGGTAATATACCAACTAACTTTGGAATTAAAATCCTATCTAAGTATTATTTCTTGATTTTTACGAACCGCGGATGTTAAGATTGGTTTGTTGCACATTTGCGTGAAATATCGGTGATTTTTAAGCGGAATCCGGGTCTCATCTGTTGGCCAACTGCCAATGTTTAGTAGTATGCCAATTCTTGCAGTTACGTGAGATGCGCAGATTAATTCGAGAAGCTAAGCGAATTGTCGATATTTTCAAATCAGTTACGAGCAGAGCTCGTGTTTCAGTTCTTCGTAAATCTTGAAACAGATCGCTCGCTGGCTATAATCGATAGAGCGTTGTTAGTAAAAATTACCTCCACCGGTGTCGTTGAGGTTTTTGACAGTTTCAATAATTTTTCCATATAATGATTCCATCGTCAAATACTTCGTGTCATTCGTCTTCGGACGGTGAGTTGACTATGTACACGGATAATGTTTTTCAATGCGCTGCTGCGACGTCGGCTAGAAACGTAGAATCGCGCATTCATAAGCCTCTAAACTGATGTTTGATGCTATTGTTGAAAGCTATCAATTGCCCATAGTCGGTTTCATAATGCGTAAATATCGCCGAGGTTTATGAAAATCTCACTTCCTCGAACTTCTTCAGAAAAACGCTAACTTACCTATATCGTGTCACGCTCATCAGTTGCGTATCACTCTATTGCATAATTGATTTTTCCATGGCTATACTCGCGTTAAGATTGAGCTTGTTTGTAAAATATCAACGGTTAATCATTGAATAATTATCGAATATTGGGTGTAACACAAAGGAGAAAAGGAGAGAGAAAATAAACGCGCTAAATAAAATAAATTCAAAAGAAAAGGAAAGAAAATTGCAAAGCGCGGCGTTGTTCTACGGCTAGTAACACAAAAATGAACGTGGATAAAAATCAGGCGTCATTCATTCGCCATTACAAACATTAAAGATCTCTAGCATCAAAAAATAGATTTTTGCGGCCTGTAGAAGTCGAAACAGTGGAAAAAACCGCACACGGCGTAAGTATTTGAGTGTGATCCAAACTGTTCAAAAAATTTTGTGAGAGTGGGTAATTTTTAAAGCAGGGAGACCCAAAAATACAAGTCAAATGTAACCCTCCCGAAATTAATGGTGGTTTTGCTCTTCAGCGGACGGGCTTAAGCCAACAGTCGAGCAGCAAATACTACGCAGGTTTTCAATCTTGTAATCAGTTCTTCAGGTTTTCCTGGTGGACCAATATGAATAGGGTTTTTTTTCGGAACGGCGAATTTCCAAACATGACGACGAATAATTGGAAAACCGAGAGTTCGAAGAAATAGGGAGTTGTTAAAAAATGATCCTTTTCATTTTCACTCAAATAATTTTACGCTGTGTATCCAATTAGCAAGGCTTTCACAATCGCTCAAAAAGCTTCAGGGGAAAAAGAAAAAAATTCAATATTGAAAAGTTCAGAAATTGAAAATAGGATCGTATCAATAGGAATAATAAAATGCATTTCCTGTATAGGAATTTTTTTACAACAACTTCGAATTCTAATTAAAGAATCTAAAAGAAAAACTAATCGGAGGAACGGAAGAACGGTTAATGGTTTTCAAAAGCTGTAAAACAAATCAGTTGTGTGCATAGATTACACAGTTAGCACTTCTATGTTTGAGTCGGTGACCTTTATAATCAATTATAAAATCAAGGAACTCAAACAAAGGCTGCAACGTTAGTAAACTGCCATCGTTATTGATAAACTAGCCGGGGTATCCAAAAATAGCAAAACGCATGAATTAGCCCGCAAACAATCTGAATACGAACGATAATTTGACAACGCGTAAAAATTACGGTAAGTGACCCTAACGTGAAAAATCAATCGTCTCTCGCCCAGAAAACATTTCACAACATTCAAATACGTTGACTTTGGAAGACTGTGGAGATTTCAAAATGCAAAAAATTAGCGGCTAGCGATGGTATGTGACCCTAGCGATAAAAATCGGTCATCATTTTGCGCCATTATAAACACTAAACTCATCTAGCGTAAAATATATTGATTTTCACGGCCTGCAAAAATCGCAACAGCGAAAAAACGGCATGAGCCGGAAGTATTGTGTATGTTCTAAACCATACAAAACAATTTTATGAAAGTGGGTCATTTTTAATGCAAGGGAGACCCATATATACAAAAGCGCCCAAATAAAATAGCGGATGATTTGACGACAACTATTAGTTTCTCTCATTTATAGTACTACACGATTGTTATGTTTTTCAACTATGAAAATCCGTAGCAAATACTAACAATACTGTTCAATATTATTTCATTACTCATTCTTGTAGGAAATTAGACGTAGAATTCGAATTTAAAGTGAAAACGATCGAATTCTAACGATTGCTAATATGTTTTTTTTTCGATTTGCATTCCTTTGAACGTACGTCAGGTGCCCATAAAAATCCTCCAGTGTGTGGCAGTGAACACATGAGCTGACATGGGCGATCACGCGCCGCTTAACCGATACGAGGCCAAGGAACGATTGATTCAACTAAGAAGAAGATAAATAGAACTCATTCGTATCAGAAACTATCGGTTTGTTTTCACTTACGTTCTTGTCTTCGTCGAGGGTCGAGTGCTTGATCTGAGCGTCTCCTGCCATCTTTCGCATTTTTTTTTTTTTCTGAGCTGCTGCGCGATGGGGAATTACATATCGACACAAAGGGCCACAACAGGTAGGGCATAATTCAACATCTCGTCAACTTGTATTACTTCGATGTTTACGTAGTAAAAGGAAGTATTGGGATCGTCTGATGAGTAGAATCGAAACGTAGGATCTATTTTGGAAGACATTTTCATAGTACTATACTTGGAATCCCTTTCAGAAAAGGGCTATCTGGCTATCCGTTTGTCATTGGTCCGAATCGCCATTTCTCCATGAAAAATGCATTTAACACAATGAAATTTTCAGGAAATGTTCTCCCAGCGAATGTGCAAAATTAGCTTTTATTGAACTTGTGATTACACTCTGTGCATTCGAGATACAACCGTTCAAAGTTTTTTCTATTTCGATACTTACTGGCTATAAGAGTAATTATTTTTCTAAGTTTGGGGCCTTAAAATGATAGTTATGACGAGCAGATGACGCTTGATTTTGAATCATGCCTGATTTTTATCAAGCGGATCACATACAGTACTTCCGGACTATTCGCATGTTAACTATATTTTGATTTTTACAGGCCGTAAAATTATTCGAACGCTGGGAGATTGCAATTTTTCTATATGTCAGCTGAATGGCGCTAGATTTTTATTATTTGCGTTACACACGTTACTTCCTCGTAAACTGCATTTTCAGTTATTTTATTAGAGCGTTTTCAATTTTCGGGTCTCCTTGCTAATAAAAAAATTCTAAAAAACGCAGCAAACGATTGTCCAGTGGTTTCCTTTGCTTCAATAATTATATGAGAAGACCATCCATTTGTGATAATAGCTTGTCCGAACATTTGCGACTGTTCCCACCCAACAAGAGATTTTAATTAAGGGAAAACTCCGGAGCAACTAAGTATTGTAATTTTAATAATTTGTATTTTTCTCAATTTTCGAATTGAAAGCTAAATTATTCACGTAAAGGTACGGCTGAAGAGAGTGTTTGACGAGCACTACAACGAGTATAGAACGATTTTTATAGCTCCCAGAATTCTCGAACTATATCCTCGTGCCAAATTTCTGAAAAGCTCGAAAATTCTACAGTGAAGCTGTGAAGCGTGCAGTACAAGTATCTCCATAATTGCTGGACACTATTTATAATACAGTTCGTTTGGTATTCCCCTTAGCTGCGGTTCCTTGCTGAAATGTTGCCACTCATAAAGCTGGAAATATATCATGGGACACAATCATCAAGATCATCGAACCGAGGCGTGACGAGATGTTGTTCTGTCGAGAGCTGTCGCGCACCGTTAGCTATCGTTGTCTTATCACTGTGACTATCTTTTATCAGAAATTTCGTCGCTTTATTGAGTTGGAAACTATTTTCGTCGTTCGCGGTCCTATTAATGGAGCCGCATCGGCGAAACAACAGCACAGATGAATTGATCCGCTTTCGTAGCGCGCTATAGATAGATAGATAGATAGAGAAGTGATTTATTAGAACAAAAATAAACAAACCGCATCAATTATTGATCACATACTGCATGGCCGAAGCCGTCTGCAGAGGTTGGCATTTTTAGCTGCCTCTGTTTATATATACCAAAATAACATAAAGTACCTTATTACATAATATCACCGCTTAGTTTTTTTTTTTTTTTTTGTTTTTTTTTTCGTAGCGCGTTATAAACATTGCGCCATCGTCATCATCGTGGAACGTGCAGTTTTTACCATCGTAGGTGTTGGAAAACGATCGTGACTCCTGTATATTGATGATAGATCAACGTTTCGGCTTCCAAGTGTTTTGGCTACTTACGAAACTAATTTAAATAAAAATTCATTACAAAATTGTTGAACAAATTGTTGTTTATTCAAACACAATTTTAATATCGAACAGTCGAGTCAAATCATTCTCTCACACCATTATTCCAACAGGTTATGGGCCCAGCACAATCGGTGCTGTAACGGTGTAAACAAAAAAAAAAATTTTTTTTGAGAATGATGGAAACAACTGCCAAAGTGTCACCGCTAGGGCGAGATGATTTCGATACGTGGCGAATACAAATTGAAGCCCTACTGACTCGAAATGAACTTTAGGAATACGTCGATGGAAGAATAGCTAAACCTGATGATCCTCCGGCGGCAGTACGAGCGTGGGAAATTCAAGATAGAAAAGCCAGGTCTGATCTAATTCTAGCTATAAAAACAGAAAAGTCAGAAAAGTTCATTCCTATTCGTCTAAGCAAAAACTATGCGACAAGTTGATGATAGTGAAGACGATCATTCCAAAAATAGTAATTGGCGCTATGTACGATATTACCTACCGATTTAGCTTGGATTTTCAAATGCTCTGATACGTAGTAAATCTTAATTTTGAATTATTACTAATCTTCGATGACTTCCAAAATAGTTCGCTTGGGACTGCCGATTGAAATTGAGGCCTAGTTGAATACGATTTTCGCGACCGACCGATGTTGATTATCAATCAGTGGGAAGCGGAGCCCAATCATAAACGCTCCCCCTCGACGGGATAGCATCTCGTTACGCACCAGTAACGTACCACCTAACCGCACTAGATTAGTGTAGGGCTGATGAACTCCCAAGTATACGATGACCGCCAACTCGAGCCAATATGATTCTAACTGGGGAAATTTCACCGGTTATCGGTGAATCAACATTAACGCAGAGACATCAAGGGACAGGCGCATATTATGCTCCTTCGTCATCATCGACAGAGATCGCCGCTGATCTGATACTAATAGTAACAATTTTGGAGGTCCATCAACAATAAAATTCGCATAATCTCTGAAATTTATATGCACATCGTATTAAGATTGTCGAAGGATTGAATTGTCAGAGAATTGCAGACATTGAGAATTGTTGTTGAATTGTTGAGAATTCTACGTAGGTATAGATTGTTGTTGCGAAAAAATCTCAAGACCTTCCTGCCCCATTTCATTTTTTTTTTTTTTTTCTGAAGCCGTCCTTTGTGTAAATTCCATCAAGTTCGGATATTACGGGATCAGATACATGTCGAACCCTCAGTCTAGAATGAAGTAAATACCTAGAGAGTAATTGAAAAAATTGTGTGAATACGCCTGTACATAGGTAGTAGAAGTGTAAGTAGAAAACGAATAAGAAGAACTTCGTATGCGGGGAATACTGTGGAAGTACGGTGTGCGGTTTAAACGATAAAAGGCTGCAAATAATTGTACAGTGGGTTATTATTAAAGTAATGTAAAGTAAACAAGGAGTTTCACCTTGGATTTTCGTCCAACTGGGAATTTACTTTCCCGTCATGGACGTCGTCAGCCGTTGCCACAGGGGAAGCAGAAGTTAACCATCTATCCTGCACTTACTAATTCTGATGATTTCGCTCATGGCTACTCATTGCCTCACCCCCCTGAGTGTGGAGGACGAAGGGACGGGCCAAATATTTTGACCCCAGCCGGATTCGAACCCGGCTCCACCGTGTAGAGAGTTGACGCTCCATACCACTACACCACGGGTGGCCCTTTGGTTTATTATTATTTCGCTTCAATATTGATTTAATACGACTATCCATTTGTCATTTTAAATATTCCGAACATTTGTGAACGTTCCCACCGAAAAACAGATGGTGACTATAGGGGAAAACTCCGTGGCAACTATTGTAATTTTAATCATTTTTATTTTTCTTAATTTCCTAATTAAAAGCTAAACTTATTGCCTAACGATACAGCTGGAGAGAGTGTTTGACGACCATTCCAATGAGTATAGAACGATTTTTATAGCTCCAAGAACTCTCGAGTTATACCCTCATGTCAAATTTCTGAAAATCTCCCAAATTCGGCACAAAAGCTGCGATAACTCGCGAACCAATAAAGCTATCGACCCGGCGATGGTCTCATTCGATTCAGCGTCCAAAAATCTATATAATTTGATACCACGTACACATTTTTCTGAAAAACCTTGGAAAATTTGAATTTTCTCCCCCTCAAAACCCCCAAAAATACCCTTAAAATTGAGCTAGCAAGTTGGTTCAAGAATTGGGCCGTCGTAGGACCGAGATTGATTTTTGGTGAAAATTTCAAATTTTTAGCTCATACAGTTTGGCCGGAAAACTGCTAACGGCGTAGGGCGGAGAATTTAGAATTTAATTTAATTTTTTATTTAGAATTTTATTTTTGTTAGTTATTTTTATGGTTTAGAACAGAATTTTTTTTATTGGATATTCGGATTCTACATGCCTTGAAACGTAAAACATCAAATTTTGAGGGGGGGGTTAGAAATTTTTTTTTCTTGGGCGTTTACAATGGTTTATTATTAATAAACCAAAATCAGGCGTAACATTTCTAAAACCTTGAGCGATCAAATATAATCAGTTTGAGGGAATAGAAATAAAAATAGACTTACTAGAATGTGGAACGTAGAAAACAAATTAAGGGAGGTTATCTAAAGTACAGTTAGGTCGGATTTTCTCATTTGCTTTGAGAATACTTCCCGAATATGTTATCAAATTTGAATATTTCAATGGATGGAACGAGTTTTGTTATTTTTTGACCAGAGAAGATAGATTAACTGACACGCACGGAAAGCGTTTCTGAGCATGGGACTGTAAAACTTTTCCATGTTCATCTTCGTTCCAAATTCGACTTAAACATGGAAGTAAAGACTCGCCAACAAATGGGGGGCGGAATCTTGTTCCAATATACCTTCTGAGACGATATTCACTTTCTGTTTCTTCAAAATCATCCGTTCCTGTTCGTGACACATTGTTTAGGGCCGTGTAACGCGAGAGGGGGCGTAGACTGTGCGGCGAGCGTGTCACAGCCTTGGAAGCACATCTGCAGAACAATGAGTCGACAGCCAGGCGGTGTCTGCCGGGTCAGTAGGTACTAGTATTATTTGTTGCAGCCTCGCTATCAGATACTCCTCATACTGACGCGCTGTCTTTCCCTCCTACACTCCACACATCATACATTTCGCTCAACGTATCTGTCAATCTGCTCACCGCTTTGGTAGCCTAGGGCTCTTTGTACGAGTGTAGGTGGCTCAAGCAATCGACAGACCGCTGCTATTTAAGGGTCATCTTCGCTGTAGAAGTTAGCATTGAAGCGAGTTGGGTCAAGTTCGCGCTAATGGAATTATAGGCTAACAGGGATAAAAGTACTCCTCTAGTCATTTCTGTCATTTCTGTTCTAGTCATTTTCAGTCTGTGATTAACGTTCTTTGTGCAATATTGTAGATTTTGATTTTTATGTTCAAAAAAGTTTTAATTTTAGATTATTGTAAGAGTGGGTGGGTTCTAGTCAGAGTTTCGAGAATTGGGTGGGAAATATTTTATTTTTTTGTGGAATTGGATTGGAATGATGATGACGGGTTGGAGGAGGTGGAGATGGATGAGGTGAGGATGGGCTAAGTGATGGATTGAAGGCGACAAGCTGAAGAGGCCACCTTAGTTGTCGGCGAAACGTTCAGAGGAAAAATATAACGTATGAAGTAAGAAGTGTTGATCTTTGCTCCCAACATCATCAAAGGGATAAAAGTAGTTTTAATTTGCCCAATTTCACCGAATGTATACGGCTAAGTCACGACAAATGAATGACGGACGACTTATATTTCAACGCTTTCACCGTTGTCAATCCGTCAATTTTTTTTTTTTATTTCTGGGCTGTTATCCAGAACGTTACAGGCGCTGGAATACGTACAAAAAAGCCTACGTTAATTTTGAGAATTTCGGTAAACTCAGGTATTTTGAATTTGGATGGGGTAGTCCATGGTCAGGAAGACGAAACTACAGCATACTGATGAAAAGTCGCGTGAATTCGTGAATCACCCACCATATGCCAAAATAATTTTTCATTTTTGTCAAAAGTATTTCACCCTTTGAATCAGAATTTCCCATAACTTTTAACCGTAAGGATGGATTTTTGTACTTAGTTTAGTCGAAATTTTCGGCCTCCGCAAGATTTCCATAGCCTCCTTCACAAAGCTTAGTAGTTTTTCGGGTAGAGTTGATAATGTGGTGAAAATATCACAACTTCTATAGTTTCTATATGCTATCCTTTTTTTCGTGCTCGCTACCTTGCTTTCAATCGAATGTGAAATTCCACGAGAAAAATAACTGTCACGCAAATATAATGTATTGACATCATGACGACGAAACTCCAAATTTATAGGTTCTCTTCACTAATTTCGCTTAAACGTTGTCGTTTCTCCGGGGTGGTAACGGGTCACTGATTTCCATAGGCTTCGGTTGCGTCAGATTCACTTAATGCGGCGGTTTGGCAAGCGTAAACTTCAGGTCCTACAGCCTACAGTTTGTAATTGATGAAGACCGACAACGTCATATTCGGTTTACCTGCGTCAATGTTATACGATCGCCTGCTTGTTCGCAGATTCGCTCGGAAATTCCCTTCGCATTTATAACAAAGTTTGTTTGAAGCCTCTTTGAACCCATGAATCGCCAAGAATAGCAGCTCGCTTATTTGAACGCATGTGAAATGAAATTGAGAATGAATGCTTCTTCGTTCTCCAGGGTTGTGAAATTCCATAAGAAAAATAACTGTCACGCAAATATAATGTATTTACACACCGCATCTTTCCATCATGGGGACAAAACTCAAAATCTATGGGTTCTCACTAATTTCGCTCAAACGTGGTCGTTTCTCCAGGGTGGTGCATAATTATGCAAAATATAAGATAGTTCAAACGAAAAGGTACTTAGGTAATTAGCCAGCTACTGCAAATTTCAACAAGAGCTCTTGGAAATCTGCCTGAATTAGAACTATCATCCTCGAAAGCCATGTTGACTTTCCTTCCGTAAGTATATAGTATTGTAGTGTGATCACTCCATAAGTGGAATTCACCACAGGTGGAAAATTTTCAGTGTACACTCAGCTATCGTTTCTCAATAGCCTGAAATATTTTGCGGATGAGTTCTTCAATATTCCTGTGCTGTGCAATCGTGGAACTTAATAGTCTTTCGGCTCGTGATATTATCCCTATAACAAAATGAAGTAGCAGAATTGGCGCCTTTCATCGAAACGAAATGACGTTTCTTCGAACAACTTGACTGCACTGATACAGTTCGATCCTATTCCATCGCTTGTAACGAGCTGCTCGAAAAGGTTTCAACTCGCTCGAACATTCTTCTCATTCACTATCTATGACCTGATTTCTGGTAAGAATAGCCTTCTCCCTCGACCCCTTCTCGACTAAGTTTTTGTATGGTGCCCCCAAATATCTCTCACTTTTCAACACATTCGACTGTCCGACACACAACCACGCTCACTCCTCCTTCAGCGATTTGCGTCAGCTACGCGTTTCGTGCCAACTTTAATCACTATCGGTTGTTTACACTCCAAATGGTAGAGGCTTGCTTTGCTGGTTACAGTTGTGCTTTTAACTTCGAAAATACCGAATTCTGGATTGAATGCTCTTGACAGTGACGTCTCAATCCGTTTGGTTAAAATGAACGTCCTTGTCAACTTCAAATCCGTTCTATTCAAATTAAATACTTCCCGTAATTCAAATACTATCCGTACTGCTAATAGTTCCATTCCTTTCATCACAGACCCAAACCCCGCCACCTTTTTAAACTGCACTAGTTGTTTGTAATCGAAACAACATGCCATAGGTATATCTAATATTGTCCCAACACAATCGACCTTACATATAATCATAAAATCTGAAGAGCTTTACATCATAATTTCTGACTATTTAGGGGGTACTGTCCAAAGTTGAAGCGAATTTTAAAAAAGCACCCAACCCTCCCTGCCTCCTAAGTAGATTTGGGTAGCGCGTTAATCTGGCCGCCAGTTAAATTGATATACTACCCATACTTTGCCATAGCATCCAAACAATCCAAACAATTGTCTAACGAATTGCTGAAATTTTGCGTGTTTCAGCTCAAGGGTCTGGTCTCTCCCCGTCTTCAACAGCTGAATCTGCCAACAAAGTTATCGAAGTTGATGTTCCTGGGAACGGATCTCGGCCGCCTTCAATTGGTAACATTTCATGCGATAAACCTCCAGAGGAACCTGAGAGCGTCGACACTTCTTACGGTGTTGAAGCAACAGCGGTGAGAAAATTAGCCGCTTCCACTGGTACAGTAGCCATTCTTGGTACGACCGCTCAAACTCCATCCAAAGAACAAAGCGCCGGATTTGTGGAAGCAGACCACCCAGGGGAAACTGATTCCAGCCAACAGAAGGTGGAGGAAATTGAAAACGGATTAAACAAGGGACCAAATGAACAACCTGCAGAACAGATTGTTGCTGAAAATACCTCAAAAATTAGTTCTAAAGCAGACGGAGCGGATGGCATAGTATCAGTACTGGAACCCCAAAAAAGCGAAGAAGCTACGAGCAAGTTAGAAGCGGTCGAGCAAGAACGACAAGCAGACTCGCCGAATGAGCTGGATGATACTGTTCGAACAATTAATAAACAGCAAGTGCCAGAAATCACTGAAACCTTAGTGGCAAGTTTAGAAGCTTCTCCAGTAGAGGAGGGTTACACTCCAATAATGCCACCCTCTGAAGTAGCCGAAGAATCGACACCAGATACGAGAAGCGAGAAAGCTGATGAAATAACGAAGGCTGGAGGAAAGCAAACAGAACAGGAAGATTCGCCCGCATCAACTAAGCCTCCTGCGCCCTCCGATGAGACCAAAAGTGAAAACAATGATTCAACGAGCACGAAAACCGTTGATAACGATATATCCAGCGAACAGTTAAAAACCAACAGCTTATCAGATCTTTCGATTTCGGAGTTGGACGAAAAAGAATCAACCGCACAAGAACAGAAAACCTCCGAACAGAAAACAGTAGAAAATGAAGAGAAGAAAGATGAACTTTCTGGAGAATCGGAAAAATCGGAGAGCGACTTGAAAGTGACAGAATTGACGTGCGAATCACCGTCAGAATCATCGCAGCCGATTACCAAAGAAGAGTCGACAAGTGACGTCACGACTGACAATCAACACGGCGAGTCACAGTTGCTTGGTGATGAAGAACTGTTGGTGTCCGAAGGGTCAGATGATGACATCAGCAAACGCAACAAGGCAGCCATCAAAATACAGTCAAGTTTTCGGGGGTTTCACACTCGGAAATATCCTCCAGTCGGAGGTGAGAAGGGAGATGACGAGGAGGAAGAAAATAAGTTAACCGAAAGCGAGATGGAAAACGTCAAAGTCGAAGTGGAGGGAATGATGAAGGAGGCCGAAGAAACAACAGAATCGTTGAGGAACACGCCCGATATCGATAATGAGCTTTCAACCAACGTTGACGAAGATTTCCCAGCACCTCCCGACGATGCTCTGCTCAACGAAATCGAGGCCAACGAAGGATCAGGCGACACCGACAAGGACACAACATCGCTCAACTTGGAAACAGTGCCTTATCCAAATTCGGATGCTGATGGGCGAAAATCGAAGGACCTTTCCGACAGCCCATCTTCAAGTGATCAGAAGCAGGTGAGCTATCGGAGAAGCTGAAGAATCAGATACTCATATTTAATTGTACTGGGTTGGTGAGGGGGAGAAGAACCAGGATTCTCCGATTCTTTACTTTCTGGCCGAGTACTTTCGCCCCTTCGGGCATCCTCAGGGCGATGTGGAACCATAGGTTACCACAGCTCATATTTAATTGTAAATGCCAGGTCTCAATAATTTCATGAATTTTTTCATTTTTGGGTAGTCGCTTCATATCTTCTTGGTTTTGAAGTTTGCGGGGGAGAAAAACTGGCCGTAGCTACCAATGGTGGTACAAAGCCCTGACGATGCCCGAAGGGGCGAAAGTGCTCGGCGGGCAATAAGAAAAAGGAGAACGAGTTGCCCAGTTTTTCTCCCCCGCAAACTTCAAAACCAAGATTTCATGAATGTTTCACACTTCAGAGAAAGCGAACACTGCGACCGAAAATTTTATTCGATACTCTCTTTGAAATCGAACCTGATGAAAATGCAATTTTCTTCGAAAAAAATGAAATAAAACCCACCAGCGCTCATAGCCGCACATGTAGCGCATTCAAGTGCTGCTTGTAGGTGCTTGAAAAATAGTTACATTAGATATTTCAACAGTTATTTGCCAATTAAGGTAGTATCGTCAAACTAAGCGCAATTTGAATGAACATGATTTTCTTTCCTTGATTTTAGAACGCTAACAACCTATCATCCTATTTATTATTGTTCGTCAAAACCAACTAGAAACAAGTTGAATCGATTCATAAATAACTCCAGATTGCTACTAATTAAAAAAAACGAAATAGAGTTGGATTCAATCCATCAAAACCGTTTTTGTTGGAATCTTCGTGGGAGCTCTTCCAGCTGCGCCGACGATGTATTTGTACCTCTTGAGAAATTACAGGTTGATTGTTAAGATCCACTAGGTACTGATTTTTGGATTTCTTATGATAATGCAGGAACATTATGGATACGATTTCAGAAACGAAGTTGTAAAAATTGGTGACTAACAACTAGGGAGCCAATTACAAGTGCTTAACAACTAATAATCGAATAACGATTTTTCAACGCACCGCCATTTAAAAACTGAATAATATAGAAAATATTAAGTTGTGACGGTTTTCGCAAAAATTTTTCGTTTTTTAATCGTTTCAGACGACCGTATTTTTTCGCACTTGAACGCTTTCTCTCATTCATTGAATGTTCCATTATTTTCGCACGTTTTTCACAGTGACTAAATTATATTTAAATTGCGATAATGTTTGATATTGTTTGTTGATAATTAATTGTTTGTGATGATGATGTTTTGTTACCTCCAGTTATTGACTGATAATGGCGACAATACGACGGCAGATCTGGCCCGTATGACGGCGGATGAGGATTTGCCAGCTCCTGATTTCGAGCTTCTCGAATCATCCTGTACTGACGACTTGAACACGGAAATCATCAACTCGGAAAAGGTGATGCCCTACGCTAATTTGGACTAGAATATGTTAATAATTTCTAACAATTCAACTAGTTTGATAAAAGCTTCACGTAGCGTTTGATTAGAACAGTAATTCAATCCTAGTTATTGTTCAATTGATTACCTCCTAATACAGGTGATACGTAGTTAAGGTATAAGCTATCCAAAACTGATTTACTCCTTAGAGACTTTCGTTAGGCCATCGCCCACCTCCAAAATGCTGGTTTAATGCGGTGCTGTTTGTAAAGACAAATTATTACTCACAGTTCAAACGTTTTGGTAATTAAACTAAATTATTCTTCATGAAAATAAAAGTTTGAATTGTTTATGTGAAGAAATTATTTATGAGAGCAATATAGTAGCTACAAATCGCAGTCTTTCATCAATGTCCATCGTTGACGTTGGCTTTCTGCCCACTCAAACATGGAAGTGTTGCGTGTTATCTACCCGCTCGATGATTTTGTAACGCAAGGGCCTTCCTTTCTAAAATACCCCACCGTCTCTAATTTCGCTTGTTAACATTTTTTTGTCACTCAATTGGTGAACAACAGTTGACATAAATGTTGCAGGTATTGGAAGATGACCATCATGATTCAACAGAAGGTGATTTAACAATTGATGAGGACTCAGAAAAGCTTAAACAAGTTCAGAAGCCGCAAGAATGCGATGAATTGAACAACGGCGACAGGAACACCATGGGCAACGGATCATCCACTAATGAAACCCCCGATCAGAACGCAGCCGCAGCGAAAATTCAAGCGAATGTCCGCGGGTTTCTTGCACGTAAACAGGTATTTCTGATACCCATAACCTAGTTGAGTAATCCTTCAGAAATCGCACTAGTTACTTTGATTGGGTAGGTAGGTGGGTATTGCATTTACTTTGTATCATAAAGTAGTCGTTTTGCAACTTTCGCATAGTTATAGCCTAAGTAGACGTATCAACTTTAAAGTTTTCCAAGATTTGTAATTTGCACAGTGGATAACTTTAACAAAAAGTCGTCAATTCAGATGTTTGAATATACCAAAAGATAGGTCATTTAACTGTCCACATTTTCCTAATGTAATGTACCTATCAATTTTTCAACCGTTTTTGCGTTATTCAACAATATTAGTAGACTATACACGAAAAAATGACATTTTTCAACTTTAAACGTTATTTTCATCTATTTAGTGCGAAAGAAACAAAGAATGAAGCATATATTATTGATACACACATCATCAACTATCATTATGCTGAATTTGAGCGAAATCCATTGCAAAAAAGTTTTCGCGAAAAATCCAAGGGGTACCCCTGCGATTTTTTTCAACCGAACAGTTAACGATTTTTTACTTCTCTCTCGAAACAGATAAAAATCTGAAATTTTTAGGAAAGTTGTGTCTTACCATGATGTATTTTTGGTATTTTTTTTATTTCTCGGAAAAATCTGCAAGTGGTCCAAAAAAATCGGTTTTCGAAAGCTCAAAAATCGGACTTTAACCGTGATTTTCGGGGTCAAAATTAATGCGAATCAATTGTTTTATTATGCAGGAGTCTTCATTTGAACGCCTTACACACGTACATAGCAAAAAATTTGGTGAAAAAAATTTAAACAGAGCCAGAGAAATTATTTTCCGTAAATCGAGTTTTTCGCCGGCCCAATTTCCGAGCTCCGCTGGGTGAAGAATTAAATTTTTGTTTTCAAGCGAATTTGAAAGCTATTCTTATAGGAAATTTAACGCTGAGTCCGAATTTGACGTCAAAACGACGGAAATTTGACGGCAACTATCATTTTTTCCCCCAGTTTTAATACCACACCGTTTTTATGTTTTTCAACTTTGAAATTTGTTGCAAATACTAACAGTACAGTTCAATATTATTTCATTACTCATTCTTCAAGGAAATTAAACGTTCGATTTTGAAGCGAAAAAGGTCAAATTCTAACAATAATAAATTTTTTCAATTTTTTTCGGTTTTTCATACTTTTGGCCTTTTTATTTTGGATTTTTTCTCCACGTTTGCGAATTTTGAAAAAAATAGGTTCCGTGTAAGAAAATTGAGGATTCGACTAAAAATAAAAAATGACATGAATTTTTTTTTTTTGCGTTCGAGATATATATTCCTCATTTTGGTAAAAAACGTGTTTAGGGTTTCTTCGAGCGCTAATAGCTACATAACATAAATATACATTCATGTACACAACATTGTAGGATTTTAATAACTCTTCCTCGCCTTGAGTAGTAATACCTATGTAAAAGTTGTCGGTTCAAAAGTTATTTGCTAAAAATAGGCCAAAATTCCCTAAAAATGGGGTCATATAAAATTGTAAAGCGCAATAAAACCTTTTAAAAGGCCTAATAAAAAAGAAGATTTTTCCACACGATGATCCATGATCAAAATTTGTTTACCTTGCCCCAGTTTCTCAATCAATTTCTTGCTCGTGCAGTGTTATACATAGTGGTGCCAATGCCTAGGCCCTTTGAGGTGTTTATGCCTTATCGTTAACTCGATTTCATTGTTGGACTTTGTACGACTTTACCATAAGTCAATTTTTTTTAAATTTTACCAGGCTGGTAAAGAGATGGCGGATGGTGATGAAGGAATTTTGGTAGTCGGAGCGGAGGAGGAGAGTAATCAGCTGTCGTCGAATGCGACTGTTTCCTCTGGTGAGTTAATATCTACTAGATTGATTCGTTATATCTGAATTTAATAACTGCATGGTGCAAAATGATTGCACTCTCATTGCGTACCTAGCGAATGATGGTTTCAATGGAAAATTTCAAGAATTTAGCTATTATAGTATGGTCAGAAAACTGCTAACGGCGTACGGCGGACGGCAGAATTTTTTTTATTGGATATTCGGATTCTACAAGCCTTAAAACTTGAAACATCAAATTTTGAGGGGGGGGGTTAGATTTTTTTTATCTTGGGCGATTACAATGGTATACTATTGAATAATAAACCAAAAATAAAATGAAATTCGTGAATCAACTAATATTTATTTGTATTGAAAAAATACAACTCGTTTAGCGTTTTGCTCATAAGCCTTTAGAAAGAGATATTTTGCCATAAGAAAAATTAAAATCTGATTTTAAAGAGGTTACCAAATAAGCGGATAATCCATATCCTCACCCCAGTCTTGGTGCTTTCCTACGCCTAGGTCATCCCACTGTTTTCTACCAATTTGACCATTTTCTCAAATTGGTGAGACTGTCAAACTAGTTGTTGATAGTCGTTAGCTACTTTTTTTTTAGAAATACCTTTTTTTAATGTATCTAAGAGACTGCCCAATAATTTAATTATCAGGAAGGTTTTTAAGACTCAATGTTCTGATAAAACAAAAATAAATACCACAATTTAACCAATGAAGGGTGATGGTCTAATGCTAGTATTAATACAATAAATATTACCTAAGAATAACCGGAGATGGAGTGAAAGATGGTACGAAATTCATTGCACTCACTCCTCAAGCAGCACTCCCTCAAACAAAAACCAACCATGCCTTGCACAGGCACATTTTTTACTTACCTTTAGCTGATCTGGAGGACCAACGTTGACTAAGTCATGGTGTTTTCCTCATGGAGCATCAAGCAGACCTTGAGAGATATATTATTAAATCCCCAGATTTGTTGCCATCTTTTTACATTTGAACTCTCACATTGAATAATATTGATGTTACTAGTTATATTGTGTCACGATTTACGAATAAGTATTATTTTTCTATTTCACGGCAGATAAAACTGTGTAACTAAATCCAGGTAAAATATTATTTTCCTGTCGACATCCCCATTTAAATGTGAACCTGTCTGTGAACCTTCTTCGTGATGAACATTTCGAGTTGGCATGCTGCATCATGGTGTACCTTACACCGAACAAATCCTTTTCTCTTTAATTCCTAGGGACAATGGATAGGAGCGTGGCCGACACTAACTACGCTGTCAAACCTTTGTCATTCATTTTTTTCAACATTTCAAAAAGGGAGAAATAAAAGAGAGAAAAAGTCGCACAGCATAGTTTAATATCGTACCTAATTAAAATTGACGGCAGCATCAAATTTGTGTAACTGTATGAAGGTCATCGAATTTAGACAATAATCGGTTTCTAATATTGATTAGATCGTGGGGCAGTGATTCTCAAGCTGGTCAATCAACTTACGAAGAATGGAGATTTGCTGTTCTTTCACTTATAGGCTCCGTTCCTCTGCTTCCACTAGAAACGGGCGAGAAGTCATGCTCTATTCATATTTGACTGAAATTACATTCTTCTTTGTGACGCATGAAAACCAATTGAATGCGGTGAATGCATTATTCTATTCTCGAAAGAACCTTTACACCTCGTTTCGTCCTTGTGAATATTTTTATGAATGCGTAGCTATCTGAACCATAATTATTTGTGCCGAATGAAAAACTGCAGCGTTTACCCTCGGAGTAGTTTTCAAGGAACATCAACGGCGTTTAAAATTGAACGGCCCTCATTTCTACATTATTAACTAGAAGGAATTTATGTTTTAAAGCTACTTTATTCCTATTGCATTATAATTATTTCAGACTGACTCTCAAGCTGTATACATGCTGGAATTAATTTCAACGCTTCTCGTTATTTTATTTTTGAACAGCGAATAATCTTTTGAAAAATGCATGTTTTGTGTCATTTTAAAATAATATATTATGATCTATCGATTGATTATTTCCAACAACTTTATCAGATTTACCAGAATGAATATGGATGCTCAGCGTAAGCTTATTAACATTAATTATTAACGACGAATCGAAATCTAAATAAAATTCTAAAGAAATCTTTAAAAAATATATGTAAAATATCTAAAAAAAAAAAATCTAAAAAATCTAAAGAAATCTAAAAATCTTTCTTCGGGGTTCAAAAAATGGTTTCTCAATAACTTTGATATTATGTGTTACTGAATCACGGTAGGCTTCGGAAACATTTATTTTGATCTACTTTCGCCATTATTTTTTTTGTCGCGATGATGATATTATGACCAATGGTAGTAAATGAAGTATGACCAGACCAATTTGAGTAGTACCAAAATTGGTACAAGGGGCTAATAAGAGGAAAACTGTCATTAGTGTTTGTACATAATATATTCGTCTTAATGTCGAATTCTTGCAGGTTATGTATACCTAACCTAACGTTCTTGTTTCAGATAATATAGTAACGGCTAGTCAACAAAACGCTTCGACAGAGCGAGCGCCCGACCAAATTCCTGAACCAAATAACGGTGAAGCCGAAACATCCGCTACCGATGAGCCCGTTCGAGAAGAGGAATCTCCATCGTCGCCAAACACTGCAAATAAAAATGGTTCACCCGACCCAGCCATCAAGCCGGCCGAGGAGAAAGAGCCAATTCCTGAAACAATTATCGATGTCTCGAAATCTCCAGAACATTCAAGTTCTGTTGAAGCAGATCTCCAACCGTCAAACTCTGTTGTTGTCGAAACTGTTGCTGAAATTCGACCGTCTGAGCTGGAATCGAATTCATCAGCTCGTGCACTTTCAGAACCCGAAACATGTACTGAAGAAATCGAGCATCCAGTTGATGAAGGTGGAGAAAACGCTTTAGTCACATCTAATACGAAAATCGCTGATGCTGAAATCGAACCCGCAAGCAAACAAGACGCTATTTCAGCTTCAGCAGCTGCAATTTCGAACTCCTCCGATGCTCAAGAGATATCCAGCCGAGAACAACCAAAAGATACTGCCAGCGAACGCACAATCGATGAGGTTCAAGATATGATCTCATCTCATAGTGACTCGATATCGCTTGATACTGCCTCTCAGGACACAATTGAAGAGCAGAAAGACAAGAACCCCAACACTGAAATGAGCACACATGAACCAAGCGAACATTTTCTTGAACTCACCCATGAAATCAGTTCGGAGGAAGGTTTGAAGCGAATTGAGAGCGCGGCCTTAAGTGAAGAAACGATCAGCCAAGCAGAAGTGACTTCCCCGCCATTGGATGAAAGCCCGGAGAGCGTTGGTGAAGAAAAGCCCACAAATGCACTTAGCAACGCTAAATCGAGTGAGGTGCAATCGTTGAACGAATCTAACCTCGATACTCTCTTATCTCAACCTCTTGAAACTGCAGTGCAAACGAACGGAATCGATGCAGCATTACTGGCTGAAAAACACGAAGAAACAAACGCGTTGGGTGAACAGTTCGAGAAAAATGTCGCCAGCCGACCAGATAGAACATCAGCCGTCGAAGATCGAAACGTAAACGAACCAAGCTCTCCAAAAGCTGAAATTGAGACAGAAAAAAACGGATCATTATCACCGGGTTCTAGTCTAACTAGCGAAAACAACAATGAAGTGAAGTCCATCGCGTCGACAGAAACGACGATCGTGAATGGCGACAGCGTCGAAACGACCGCTGATCAGTTGTTGAACGCTTCAGCTACCAAAATTCAAGCCAACGTGCGAGGTTACCTGTCCCGAAAAAAGCAAAGCGCTTTACCGGCTGATCAACATTAAACAAAAGGCTTGCTACTGATCATCAGCTCATTCGCCGACTGTTCCGTGTGTTTCATTGTGTAATTGATTGCTTTCTACACTAGCCGGGACTGCAGTCAGAGTTCTGTCCAGTCTCAAGCATTCTCTTAGTACTTACGGCAATCCGTTCATTCTAAAAATTTGGCCTGTTATGGGATTCGTACATATCTCAAAATCCAGCTTTTGTGTGCTTTTCTTCTACTAAATGGTTGGTAAAGTTTAGTAAAAATTCGGACTTAATCTGTTCGTACTTTTGTAAGTAATTACCGAGTGAAGGCTTCGTGTCCATAAAAAAAAATTAACAAATAAAAATCACAAAAAAATTAAAAAAAAAAATTAATATAAAAAAAACTGTGAGCCATTTTTACTGGCCTAAAAGTTGAATTTTGATCGTAGGTTAACAATAGCGTTGACAAAAAATATCAAGACATTTGTGATAGAGTAGATTGAGCCTTCCCCGCAAATAGGCGTTAAAATGAGAGGGGAACAGTTGTAATAATTACCCTTACATTAATAAAAAGAAGTTGATATTCTATCGGTCCAGTTGTATGCTTTGAATGATATATAATTACGTTTGTAATAAAGATGTATAGCTTTGTAATTAGATCGATGCGTCATAAAAATAAAAAGATTATGTACTTTTGTAAAACTAAATTATGAGGTGGAAAAAATGATTTGTCTACAGAGATGGTATGATGAGTGATCATTTCTGTTATATCTATTGTGAATTTAAGGACCAGACGCATTTATTTCAAATGTCGGAGTCGAGTCACACTCAGACTCTAGAGAACCCAACTAAAATTGAGCTTTTTTTATCGGTTATATGCTCTCATACATTGTTGGAGAAACCGATAAATGGACGGTGAGCGTTCAACGGTCGCTCGTCACTGAAAACGTCGGCTATTGAGATCCTATTATATTTTCTGATATCGTTACGCATTATAATCTTTATACAAATGTTCGATAACTTTCGGTGAAATCTTCGAATCGGATCGTCGAAACATTTGAAAAATAACTTATCTGTTGCTTAGCTGTATTTTTGGAAATAGCAAAAAGCTGGGTAATTTCAGCAAAGCAATTTATTTTGTTATTGATAAACGAGGAAAAAACTGCGCGGCCGGAGAACTTTCCTTCGATTTGGGAAAAATTAGACGTCTCCTATATTCGTCGATTACCAACACCTACATTTTTAAACCATGAACAATTTAATTTGGTGATGCGAAAATGAGTTGTACCTATGTTATTTAGTAATACCTTGTTAACCTGAAAACGTTGACCAGTATAATACGGTTAAACTGCTCCCTCTGTGTTTGATTGTAACTATCGTGTTCATTGCTTAGCTCAACGCTGATCAACATACAATAATCAATGCGTTTCTAACTTTTTCGTCCACCTACTTGTTCAAAAATTATTTCTACCATAATTAGCATCAAAATCGAATACCTATCACTTAGTAGTTATGTCGACGGCTGAAAGTCCTTTTGGTATCATCTAGCTGGCTGGAGTACCCTTCGAAATAAGACGTTGAGTGTTCCTTTTTCCTTTGTGCATTTTTCCGTTTCATTTGGTATGTCGATTCATTTGATACGAGCACCGAGAAAAATCTCGGCGGAGTAAAACACGTGTTGTGTATTCTCGATTGTATAAGATTTCATTACTTAACCAAGAGAACAATATTGGTGTAAAATAATTATTTGCGTTGTGTTGTCGGTTGATTGATAAACGAAATAAATAACCGGTAGGTAGAACCGCAACCGTGTACCGATTGGTAGGTTGGAGGAGAGAAGCTAATGTGGGGAACAACATAATGCTCATCCTGGGAGTTTCATTGGCTGTCAAAAATGCGAAATGGTTTTGTAATTAAATGAGCACGATGGATTTATTGATATAGCCACTTTATGAGATTGCTTGCTCCGACCATAAGGACATTCCCAGCTGCCATCTTGACTTGTCTCGCGGCGTCCTACTGACTTGCTCTGAAGAATTATGTGCCTGGGATCCCTTGGTGTGATCTTACGGTATACATTCTAACGTGCACCTTTACGAGCGAGAGTCGAGTCGAGGGAAGAAGAAAGAAATGTGACTAAATGAACAATTTAAGGAGCCAGACTCGTAACATTGCTATCCTCTCCCTCAACCTGCCAATACAACAATGCAATCATTTTAATAGTCAAGTACTGTACAGTTGTAGGAAGTGTTCCTCGCGCAAAATGCAATTGAGTTTAATTTCGAGTTAATTTTCTACAATGCTGACAGATTTTAAGATGATGCATTTCCTTGACACGATACTAGCACTCGAATGCAAAACGTGTTATTTAATATGTAATTTAAAAGCGTTTGATTATCAATATATTTTTTAAACGAAGATAAAATAAATACGGCAGGGTGTGAAAAAACTGCTAGGGTCTAGCTAACCCAAAGAGCTAATTATTATTCATTTATTCAACTCGGCTCATCAA
Source organism: Tupiocoris notatus (assembly GCA_037159825.1). NCBI lineage: Eukaryota > Metazoa > Arthropoda > Insecta > Hemiptera > Miridae > Tupiocoris > Tupiocoris notatus. Next base: position 227,681 of record JASJUZ010000287.1, read on the forward strand.
CAGATGAGAAAAATATACACCATTGAACGACACTGCTAGTATGTTCCGTATAATGAGATTTCGTAGAGAAAGTGATCATCTGTTTCCCACGATTTTCTGAAATATAGTCATCCATTACCTATTGGCTATTACTGATTAATTTATTCCTCAATCTCTTCCCAATTAAAATGTGATAATCGTATGACAGTCTGCTTAGAGCGAAGCACTGCTCCATCAAGCACAAATACGGCATCCGCTGATAAGATCACAATGAAATTTATTAGTTGTTGTCGCTGATGCATAATTGTGTGGATGAGGTAGAGATAAAAAACGCGGCAAGTTCTCCTTTTTTTTTTTTTTTTTTTTAAACATGCTTTATTATGATACAAAAAAAGAAGAAATACTCAGAAAATGAACAACAAAGGACCATGCGGATAATCGTGGTCTGTTACAGACCGTTCGATGAGTTCGCCTTCTTTTTTTTTTTTTTTTTTTAGCAATTAAAGAAGATCAGAAAAACAACACAAAGAATAATAACAACGGAAGATCGGACCTAGCTACCCATACCAGGCATTTACACAATTATCCGACTCTGGTTGGCGAAAATTACATAGAGACGCGGTTACATAGAGATGATTGCGGTTACATCGCAAATACGTACTCCACCATAGTTCTATACCTCAAACCATAGTTCTCCTTATCATTTCTATTCATTCGAGCGCTTTCGCCCTCACGGGCCTTTTCAGGAAACATCTTAGGAATTGGTATGTGAAGAGGGTCTTGAGATGAGGAGTTATCACAGTTGCATGCCTAATCTAGTTTTAAAAAGCTTGAAAATATAATTATCAACGAAGAAGACTAGAAGATGCAAATGACTAGGAGAACTTGTCGCGTTTTTTTATCTCCATCTCATCCACACAATTATGAAATTTATAGGAGACCATCGAGTGTAAGATTTGCATAACTGTTGTAAAGTTTGTCGATATCGTATCGAAATTATAGACGTTGTAATAAATTGTCACAAGGGAGAGTAGAGAATAATTTAGCTACTGCGTAAGCGCTGTGGATGCCGATGAATGGTGAAGTAGAAGAAGTATTACCTTGAGTTTACTTATCAATTATCCGTCAAGATCAATCCGGATCAACGAAATGGACGGAACGATGGAACGAAAATGTGCAGTTTTTCAATCTAAGCCAGACAATGGGAACATTTAAGTCAAATTTTAAGAAGATGCTATTAGAAAATTACAAGTGAATATTTTCTTTTTTGTTACCGATCACATATAAGTTGTTTGGAGGAGAAAAATTTATTTTATTATTGATCTATTGAGACTTTATTTGGTTATTTATTTATTACAACGATTGTAAGAGCTTATTTTCTGTTTATATTTGCTCCAGGGGAGGTGGAAGGGAGGGCCACTCGGCCCTAACTTCTCCTGGTGGGTAAATAAAGAACATCAATCAATCAATCTAATTTTTGGGGTCCCAAGTAGGGTTCCTATTAGAGAACGAGTATGCGGTTTCTCGTTAGCGCGTATGAAAGGATAACTGCTGATCGGATCGGACTAAAATTAGAAAACCACTCTTTTATTTACAATGACTCATAGTCCAAATTTCAATTCATTGTGATTCAAGAAAAAGATCGTTAACTTGCAGTGCTGCAAAAATGAGCTAACGGCGGACGCACTGAACTTTTAATCGGAATTCGTATTCGTAATTTGGAGGGGTGGCTATTTTAAGCGAGCAGAATGGAATAATAAACTAAAATGAGCGAGTTGCCGACATACTGATCCGAGCGCTATTCGAGCGATACAAGGAAGTGCGACTCGAGGTTCGAGCGGATACTTCGATTTGAAGACAACAGCTGCACAAAAGTATTATGCAATGAAGAATAGGCAGACTACGAAACAAAGCCTTGCGCTGCTCTGCAGAGGCTCGGCAACTAAAAGCGGCACCATTCAATCTCACTTGTATACTGTGAAAGCAAAAGGAATTAGCAGAGTGGATACTCTCGTTTGTTATTTCGTTTTCGAGTATAATGATTTTATAAACACTGAAATGGCCCTATAATGAACTAGTGCCCAACGCCCATGTAGGCATAATACACTTCGAATTGAGCTTAAATTAGATATTTATGACGAAGAGCGTTACAACCTTGTAGGCAATACCGCATCATCGGGGCCACCACTATGAACTGTCATCCGCCTCATGCGCGACCAATCTCCCCTTTCAAAAATTATATTAGAGCCGCTTTCAGCGTTTTTCGTATTATTTGATCATTTCGCTGTCGTAAACTCCAACGAGCCAGTGTTCCCGGGCATTTCAGCTCATACGAGTTCGCCGTATTTTCTTTCACTAGGTTGATTTATTACCTCTTAAGTAAATGAGGCGCAAATATGAGACCATCACTTGGTTTTTATGTCATTTTCTCACGCAAATCACTCCTTACTCAAGCGAAGAACCGTAGTTCACGACAGGTTGGGTTCTATCTACAAGGAGGATTAGGAATTGGGAGTAAAGTGTTAGCAAAACATCATTTTGAAAATTCTTGTGTATAGATCACACGATTCTCCCATGTTCGGCAAACAGGTGTAACGAAATATAAAAACGAGAATTTATACAACCGTTATAAGCATCTGTACACGCTGATATTAAAAAACGCTGCAAATGGTTGTAAAGTAGTTTATTCATCCTTATCACCTTTTGCGTCAATATAATAAAACAAGAATACTGTTTGTGATAGATACAGAACAGTTGTAATGGTCCTGCCTTTCAACAAATCAGAACTACAAGGGCGAACTCCGTAGCTAACATCCTAATTTTAAGATTATTTTTAACGTTCAGCTATATAAAAAAAGTTAATTATTAATTTAAATTAATTAATTATTAATCATCTATTAATGTGATAGATGCGTATTTGACGACCGTTCCGACGAGAATAAAACGATTTACATAGCTTCACAGATACTAGAATAAATCATCATGCCGATAATTTCTTCATTCTCAAAAATTGCTCACTACAGCTGCAATAACTCAAGAAACATTAAAGCTATTATCACATGATTCGATTAAGCGATTAAAAATTCTATAGAAATTTATGCCGAACGAAATAACAAACGGTTCTTAATATAAGGAAAAAACTTAATATTAAAGACTTCCTATTGAGATGATACGTTTTTAATATATTTTAGTACTCGTATGGATCTACCACCTCCTGATTGTAATGACCATTTTACCATTAATATAAAAAATAGGTCCCCGAATGATTGAACGACTTTTTCATCCTTTTCACCCCTCAATTGCTCCAAAATTGTCACTTTTTGATGTTGGCGTCTCTCTTTTGGCGTCTAAAATTCGAGCGTTCCGATCAGACTTACAGAGGCCGAATTCCATAGGACAACACAGCGAAAAAAACCTGCCAGTCAACTTGAGGTCCTCCTTTTGAAGTCAGTTAATAAAAGCCAAATGAGTAGCGAAAGATCTTCTACCCTTGAAAATAGGAAATGTCGTGATTGAAACATAAAAACCACAAGTTTCGTGGGAAAATACCGTAAGACTACTTCGATACTTTCACTCAATGTCCTGAACTCATGGTGCCACCGTGGTGGAAATTAGGTCATCGGGGGGAAAGGGGTTTTTTAAACCGAACATTATCATTGTTTAAAAATAATAAAGAGAAACGTCATACAATCCAATTATTCATACATATGAATAACTGAAGCGAGAGATTGGCTATGCTTAATATAAATATGAGAGGCATAGTCACTCCATGAACTAATTTTGAGTTGTTCTACTTAGAGTACCGACCAAAGAGATCGTTGCTCTTGGGGTGTGAGGGTAGAAAAGCTAGGCGACTTAATCTACGACTCTTTATTCACCCCCTGGACATCAAAAATTGCGACTGCAAGGAAAACAATAAGTGATTGTTGATTATTTAATCTAAAACAGGATTTTTCTAATTCTCGCTCAGTTTAAATTCAAAACGGTGGGCACTTCACGAAGATTTTTGGTTGAGATTTTAAGAAAAAATCGCGAGACTATATTTCGAAACCCGAAAATAGACGAACGCACGTAATAATATGAATGACATCGAAGTACTGTATAGTATGGTGCTCAGGTATCTCTGAGCATCAGTATTAACGGGCATCAGTGAGGTACTATACTACCGAAACACATGATCACCAGCACGAGGCGCACACCTGCTGTTCACGAATTATCCAACATTCTGGCATTGAGGATTTAAGATTGAAGGACGTGATTCCCCGACGTGCCTTACCAGGGATGAGAAGTGCTGAACCTTATAGAGCGCTTATAACTGAGTGTAACGAGTTATTATGTAGGTACTCAAATGAGAATGAGAAACGTGGAAAAAATATAATTTCTTGTTTTGCTCGAATTATGTTCTTCGGGTTTAAAAATGACACCAACGTTGGAGATAGTGAATTAGTTAGATAAATACGTAAATTAATAATCGCACTGCGGCACTGTTGACTTTTCAACAACGTTTATCTCGTTGAAGAAATGTTTTTTCGTCGGTGGTTAGTTGTGTCTTTAGTATGACAGGCAGAATTTGCACGGGTATTAATTTCTAGACAGCCGTGGATTGTCAAAATTTATTTTGTTAAATACAAAAGTTGATTGATTTTACATCATTTTCCTCTAAGACAGTTATTATTACTGGCACCATTGAAACATTGATGCTTGTAGAATTTATCGACGATCAGTTCATTGAACATTGCTCCTTCAACTAGTAAATATTTCATCCCTCTTCGCATATTTCATATCACACTAATTAAGGCACTAATCCTAATGGCTATGATCAAAGTACTTCGCTCAAGGCTGTCAATGTTTTATTCAACGATAATAATTAAAAATATCAGCATAGTTTATGCTGTGAAAATATAACGAGCTCTTGGCGAATAGAATGTAGCATTTTGAAAGACGACGACCGACCGCATGTAATATCCTAGGCGCACAGTTCAATTTCGAGAGTACATTTTTTCGCCATTAAACGAAGTGAAGGTCATCATCCTGCCAATGTAAAATTTCCTACGTCCAAAATAGAGACATAAATTAACTTGGAATAAAAAATTAATTGGAAATAAATAATAAAAATTAAACAAAATTGAATTGGAATAAAAACATTTTCCCTCCGTCGAAAATTTTTTTTAAATGAATCTCAACCACCTGCTGTTAACCGCAGTCACACCAAATCATTCCGTCAATCAATTGTAAACCCTTCGTAAGAATCAATAGCATAATTGGGAAATTTTTCTTTTTCAAAATTTAGTAGCTCATAGACACGATTTTGTTTAAACTCCCTATAAATCATTTGTCTATAACTTTGTTCCTACACTTCATAAATCTGCGCAGATTTAAATTTCGACACAATGGCTAACGCAATATAAAGAGTTTTTTATTTGAATAGCTCGATCATGGCTCGATTGAAACAAATGTGCAATGTTTTCTATCGACGTTCTTTTTCAAATTCCTCTTCCTAGGCAACAACGATACGATTAAATTCTGCAGTCTCGGCCTTCCTTGTAAATGGAAGTCAGCTGCGGGTCACTCGTTGAATTTTCATTTGTGAAAATTATTTCTGATGCCTATTATAAATCTTTTCACTAGTCGTCTACTTTTTTTTTGTCTCAATCGTTAGCCATTTTTGCTGCTTTGGCTATAATATCTGATCGGAATTGAAAATGTTTACTTTTGCACAGTAGCGTAAATATTTCAGAATAAATCGATCAAATAAAAATTGAAATAAAACTTTGAACTCATGATGAGGGTACGCACAGAGTTCGTTGGAAATGTTGACAACCAATAATAATAATTTGACAAATAAAGTTATATTAGATTGGCAGGTGTTAAAGAAAAACATCGAGTGCAAAAATTATTTTGACATTGGAATAGAATATATTTCGTGAATGACTCATTCGACATTAATATAGTTGTTGGATGAATGAAAAATGACGTTTACTATGATGAAAAAGACGGGGAAAGCTAAAAAAAAAACTATAACTGTGATTAATTCAAGCTTCAATAATATAAGCTAAGTTGTTGCATTTGGTTGGGTATTGGAATAATAGTGACTTTTGCTTATGTTTTGGCTGAAAAATTGATTAAATTTAGAAAAGTAGTTGTTAAAAATCTGACTTACATTTAGAAATTATCAGCTGAATATTTTACTGAAAATGGTGCAAAAATTTCGAAAGTAAAGCTATTGTAATAGTGATAATTCAATTAATTAAAAGATGATGCATTAAAATATAAGGTCTCGCTATTGATTCAATTGCAATTGAAATTTCTCACTAATGAGTCGATTAAATCTTCGAATGCTATTAATTTTAGTATTTTTCCTGTCAAAATTGCCTCGAAGAAAATTGTGAAATTATTATTATTTTTTAAATGATATACAGGGAGAAATAAGTTCCGTAAATCCAAAATTTTACTATGTTTGCATTGATGGTAGAGCCATGATCTCACCTCACCGATCTTAAGCATTTCCAAGTGTCCCTATGTCGTTCGATATTCACGAACGGTAAATTTTTTTTTTCTCTCTGTCATAAATTTACGCGTGGAAATAAGATAATAAAAGACCAGATGAAGCCGTCGTCGTCGTCACTTCCTCGTGCTGATGTTGGCGCGTTCAATATCAATTTTTTCGAGCGTCTTTCCAGAACGTTAGCCATCGCTGGAGCAATAATTGTCTTCGGGTGGCAACTTTCGACCGTCTGTTATGAGCGAGTTGAAATTCTTGCTGCTATTTTCCGTTCGTTGATCGGATTCTGTTTCGATTTTTGCTGCAGGAAAATGACACCAGTCGCTCTCTTAGTTACAAATGAATTGATGAAAGGCGGTGTTGTTACGTGCACGTCGTCGTCTCCGCGTCATCTCTCACTGTTTGGCCGTCGATTCTTTTTCTTGTTTCTGACGTTTCCGCACCAGAAATCCCCGGACGCCAGCTTGAATTTTCGTCGCCGAGTTGTTCATCAGCTCGGCCGATTCGCCGCCGGAAGCGGTCGTATCTCCTTTGCCAGCACCACCTGTCGGCTGAGCGGAATTGCCGTTTTTCTGCATGCCGTTAACGTCGTTTCGCGAACGAATCACACGCGATTATTGTACGGCTATCGCCTGCGCAAGCGACCGAGTGAAGACTGACTGCTCTCGGCCGAACGGCTGACCAACTTCTTCGGTGCTCAGTAGGTGACGGTCACGAGCGAGAAGGTCTACCACAACCGCACGATCACATAAGCAAGCGGAGAACGATAATACGAACTGGTAAGATTTTCGTGTGCGTAAGCTAGAGCGAGACCGAAACTATGAAGTCTTGAAACGCTTCCGCTGATTATGCCGCGTTACCGAGAACTCTGGCGACTGACTGTAGGGTGCGGCGGTACAGGCGAACGGAGGCGGCCGACGCGTCGGGCGAGAGATACAACCGGCGGAGTTGAGGTCGTTCTTCGGCCCCCTCTCATCGTTCTCACATCATCGTGCGTCCCACACCCGAGGATGACGAGCCTGGGGACGAAGCTGGGCCTTAAGGGGAGAGGGACGGAGGGAGGTACAGGGGTAGCCTGCGTCTACTTCTCTTCTTCCTCGCCATCGCTTCACGTGCACTTGTTGAGAGAATGAGACGGATTCCTCACCACCCACACTGCGCACCCAATCGCCTCTGGTCGCCTCCGTTCATCCTCTTCGTTGGCTTGGCGACTGGTGGCCCCTCTCCTCACCACAGACCAGCGATCTACACAGCATCCTCTGAGGCAAGGGTCTTTCCGCTGAGCACCTGAAATACAACGCCGTAAATAGAGAACCCTCATTTTTACGTGGGCTTACTCAAAGTAGCACATTCGAACGAGACGGAATTATTAGCTGTGAATACTAGCTAAATTTTTTGCCTACCGGTAAAACTGAAGAGTGTTTGACGATCATTCCGACGAGTATAGAACGATTTTTATAGCTCCAAGAAATCAAAAATTATACCCTCATGCCAAAATTTGAAAATCTCCCGAATTCAACACAAAAGCTATAATAACTCGAGGACCAATAAAGCTATCGACCCATCGATGGTCTCATTCGATTCAGCGTCTAAATATCTTTAGAAATTAATACCAAATACACCTTTTTCTAAAAACGTTGGAAAAATGCGAATTTTCTCCTCCTCAAAACCCCCCAAAAATACCCGTGAAATTGAAGTAACGATTTGGCTAACGAGTTGTGCTATTGTCAGACCAAGATTGATTTTTGGTGAAAATTTTAAGAACTTAGCCATTATAGTTTCGTCAGAAAAGTGTTGACGGCGTACGGTGGACGGACAATTTTTTTTAATTAGATATTCGGATTTTAGGTACATGACTTGAAACGTAAAACATCTTTCTTGGGGTTTCTTTCTTGGGCGATTACAATGGCTTATTACAATAATAAACCAAACGTTGAAGTATATCCGTCAATTGCAGCCGTCTCGCCAGTTTGGAAAAATCTTCCTGTTTTTATTAGGCCATCATTTTGATTTCCAGTATTTCGACATTTTATGATCCCTTTTTTGGGAATATCTGCAAGTTTAGGAACTTTCCCAAATAACTTTTGAAACGACAACTTTTACAAAGGTATGTTACTCAAATTCGAGAAAGAGCTATCAAAATCCTACAATTTGGTATACTTGAAACTATATTTATCCCCCCCCCCCCAATGGGCAAAAGTGCTTGGCAAGCCGGCAATAAAAAATAGGAGAACAAGTCGCCTAGGTTTTCTCCTCCTCAACCCCAACAACGAGGAACGATCGATGCGACAAAGCTACAACGAAGAATCACCTGTGACGAGGGACACAGGGACAACGAGGCTCAACAAGCCTCCAATATAATTCAACACAAGGGCCGTGGATACCTTGTTATGGTGCTACGAAGCCCTGATGATGCCCGAATGGGCGAAAGTGCTTGGCAAGCCAACAATAAAAAACAGGAGAACAAGTCGCCTTGGTTTTCTCCCCCCAACCACTACAACGAGGGTATATTTAAGTTACCATCTCATGGACAACGACCCCATTGTCATCCGTCCGACTTCCTGCGAGCCGGCCGCCTCCGTCTATCTTCACTTCTTTTTTTAATTAGCGAATCCATAGTTGAAACTTCAAAAGTATAAAAATCAAACTATTTCATTGAACTCAATAGCAAAAAACTCAATAGCTAACCCACATTAACTAATCCTCCTAGCAATTTGTAGAGGTTGTAGAATAATGGGGATCTTAAACCTTGAATAATGAAACATTTATTGAACATTTTATTTTGGTAAACAACAATAGAAATAGAGACAAAAAAAACTGACGCTTATTTAATTTACTATGATATACATTTTCTTCAAGGACAATATTCACAAACTAATTGAAGCATCGGCAGACAAACATTCGTAACTAATCAGGAGCAACGGGTGAACTTAAATGTGATTGAAATTTTACATACATCCGTTCATAACGGTAATTCTCAATGACAGCTGTTAACATCTGCATCCCTCGTTACATATCAAATGATGGAAAAAAGGCATTTTACGCATATTCAAAAAATATAGTTGCTAAGTTTTCACAATTCCATGCCAAAATAGGGGGTATTATTTCAAAAATAGACGCTGAGCAATTAAAGGTCTATATTAAATCAATGGCTCTTCAACATGGTGGCCTGCATGAGAAACACTAAAATGAAGATGCTTCGAACAAAAAATATTTGCAGTTATAATTGAGAAATATTAAAAAATATAAAAATTTCTACAAATCTTGGTCGTCCATCTTGACCGATTGACTGGAGACAAAAACTTGCTTCTGTTGGCTTAGTGACGCCTGAAACAAATGAAATAAAAACAATCAGAAAATTTTGAGTCATTTGTTCTTGGACGCGAGTCGTATGGCCAGGTTGGAGGCACTTAGGCTTTTCATGAGCAACACTTAGGTATAATAGTTAACAAGAAAGAGTTGTGGTGTACCTGACTAGGTGAAGGCGATGGGGACGGTCTCGATGTAACAATAACATATTTTTGCGGATTACTTTGTGATACAACTGTTTGCCCTTGAGGTCGCTGACCACTAACAACAATCGTTCGGGTGTTAGTTGTCTGTTGAGGAACTATAATTTCATTCACACCTAAAAAAAAAAGAAAAAAAATAGAAAATGCAACTAAGCTAAGAAAAGAGGCAGATTGAACTAAACATATACATTAATAATTAAAATACGAACAGTTAAATATGCATTCTAAATTAGCAAAAACATGTTAATAAACTGATACAGGGGGATGTTTTTATTAGTAACCCTAAAAGAGATTGCTACAGGTGATTCATCATTCACAAATGAAAGAAGTGGAGAATCCCGAACGAATTTCGAGGATTCACTTCTGACAGATGTGGGGGTTCACAGTGACAGTCAGCTAAACGTTCGCCATTCCAGTTTTTGATGGCTCTCTCTTATTAAATTTAAGAATTAACCTAACAGTGAGGGTTCTAATAACCCTTCAAAATTACCTGGATTTAGGAACGTAACAGTGGCATCTCCTGTGGGAGAATTAGAACCACCACTGTTGGATTAATATATAACTTATTAAGGGATCCCTTTAGGGGAATATAGTTGAGAGGAAATCTATCGGAAGGGGAGTGCGCCCAAACGTTTTTGCGAGGTTCTCCTTCGACGACTGCCCCAAAGAATGGAGCCGACCCACCCAAAACTGGAATCCAGCTGACAATAGATTATCCGTCACCAGTTTAGGGTGGTCAACGTTTAGCTGACCATCAGTGTGAAACGCGACACAGAAAATGCTGCAAACTACTATCTCCAACAGGAGAGGATCTCACAAATTGGTACAAGTTACTTTTACAGTAATTCACAGTTACACCCACAGCCAAGCCGTACTCGCCTGGAAACACATTTAGTGACGTCGAAAGCACAAGCGCTTGTACGAACGGCAAAAGTAGCTCCAATTAGATGCACGGCTTTTGTTAGCTAGCCAAATAGCATGCACAATGAATAACAGACAAACTTATAAAACACAAGCGCACTACTTTTAATATGATAGGATTAGGAGGTAATAAGTAAGAAGAAGACATTTTTGGAACCATAGCAGGATAAGCAAGAGGTAAGAAGGGATTTCTACTTCCCAGATACCCACCCACACAGAATACCAGTCATAAGCCGCAAAGAAGAAGAACCACCGGAATACCATCATGTCCAGATTACAAAACTAAGAAATTCTAGAAAACTGTTTGATCATTTTCTCGGATTGCACTGCATAGTGCACTAATGATGAATAATAATATCATTACCATCCAAAGATCTAAGTCGCAATAACTTCATATCATTTGATAGGTCAGAGTATGGCAGATATTCATTGAATAGCTTGAATGATCAGATAACCATTCGAGAGATTTGATATATTTTATTAGAATAGTTATTCACATCGATTACCAAACACGCCGATTCAACATAGAACCTTCATCTACGGCAATCAATAGGTAATTATCTACTTATACGGGCTTTCTATTCCTCATGGCTCAACTCATGCGATCTATTATTCTGATACAACCTCGTCAAGTTTTAAGCAATTTACAACATTTACCAATGTATTTCCATCTTACCAGGTCATTTGTAACATCCTCAATTTGACTCAGTAAATTCGCTCCTCCCTCTCTCTCTCCGTCGGTATCTCAACCTGTGTTCAAACTAATCTCACTTCATCTCAGCTCGATCAATGCCCAGGAATCAATAATGATAACCGCTGTCTCTGACAGACTGACGCAATATAGCTCAAATTTGAACTCAGGATCATGAGAGTGAGCGAACTCAGGAAATTCTGGTAAGTCACCTGCGACTCATCAAATCACCGCTTGGTCAATCATTTCAATCACTTCGTGTGTCCAACAGGAGGATAGAGAGCCTCAGAAAATCCAGAGGTAAGCCAACATCAATATTCCTCAAACCCCCTCTCAAGTGTGGCACTCGCAGAATCGAATTTTTTCATTGCAGTTGCATCTTCTGTTTTTCTTCGGCCAATCTGCTAAGAATTGCAATGTCTATCATTTAATTTTTTCTCACGTCAATACATTGTTGTGGTTAATTGGAATTTCTATGAAAACCTTTTCAGCTCAACAGATACACTGAATATAAAACGAAATTACAAGAAGCTTTTTTGTTAAGAAAACCCAGAATGTTTCTGGGAATGGGCCCCATCAATATTTTTCATTGTTCATCCCCACACAAATTCAAATGAATGGACAACTGCAATTTGTCTAGTCGAAGAGGAGGTAACATGCTAATTGACAAGGACATAATGTGTATTTGACATACATTATGTTAAAAAGATTATGGATATCAAAGACAATGTCAAGAAACCTGTAGATTACGATAATTTATTAATCAGTCTCAGTGCAATTGCTAAATAGTAAGCCGAAATATACATTGCTGATAATTAAATACAACCTCATAAGAAATAATACCTGTCACCAAGAAGATCCCGGGACATGCAAAATGCAGCACAATTCTCAGAAATGCGTTCGAGATCTACGAAGCCGCCACAGTGCTAGATTAGTTCAACACAACTGGGTGCAGCACTGTTCCTAAAAGCTAATGATTTTTTCCCTACAGGCTTTGGCTTCTCATGACAGTTTACTACAGACGTCTTTTCTCCTAGATTGCAAATAAAGCAATTGAAAAAGTTACATTATTACAACACAATCTCAACAATTCTCCTGTATCTTAGCAGCTTGCCTATTCTTAGGCAGACCAAAGAAACAAAAAGTGTGCAATAATATATTCCGATGGAAGACTAGTTGGTTATCGACATCGGGTTTACTTAAGAAGAATTAATGTGGCCATATGAGTGGAAATATGTTAATTTTACACTCCCCGTTGAATCGCTGCCTAAACAGTGAAATTAATAGTATTTTCATAGAAGATGGTAAAAGCCACAAACGTTAAGACATCCAAAGTTGGTCACAACTCCTATTGAGGGAGGAGGAGGGTAAGAAAATATATTTTTGTGGGCGATCACAAAGGTTTATTATTGAATACCCAAAAACAAATAAGCTGATAATTGAACTCTTAAAAAAGAAACATCAATGGCTGTCTACGTATTACTACATCTCTACATGGTGTGTAATTGTGTGTTGTTGTTCAGATTACTGCACCATTTTCCCAGATGTAGAGATGAATATCAAGTGTGAAGTGAGGAGCAGTAAGGTTTTATTTTCACTTACTTTTTCACTTTTCACTTACTATAACTTAACATAATCCAGTTTCCTCTCAAAGCTTCCTTTCTCACGCAGCTCTCTTTTTTCTTTCAAGTTTAGTCTAAAATGAAAAGGCTTCACATTCATTGGGCAGTTCAATTGTCGGAGTTTTCAACCGACTTAAAAGAAGGAGATCACTATGGGTGACTTGTGGACTTTTTTTCGGTATGTATTGTACGCTTTTTTCTTCTTTGAAAGGGTAACTATCTGGGTAGGTCTCATAGCATAAGGTTAATGATTGAAACTCACGGTCACAGAGCTTATAAACAGGAACGATGATCATTGAAGAGCAATGATCATGTCGATTTTGACACGGTGAATATTAGGAGTATAGAAACCCTCTTCCATTCTAGTCATCCTCAATTCTTCTTACTTTTTTTATTTTACTTTATTTTTTATTTTTAGATACTTTCAGAGTGTATTTTTACTGGCAAGCAAAAACAGACCAGCGTAATCATAAAACAGAAGTAAAATGGAATTTCTTTTTTGACAAACTATTATTATTTTTATTTTGCTCACCTATTGTATTATTAGCCGTGCACTTATAACCATTCCATGCGGTTATACAACAGTTTAAAGCAATGTCAAAATACAAGCAAAAAACAGATACCAAAATGAAACAAATAACATCAATATTTAGGACATTAGTGGACTATCAAACGTACCAGATTGCAATAAAGAAGAACTACTGACTGGAATAGTAGTGGCCGGGGAGCTCATGCGAGCTTTAAGGACTGCTCCATGTAAAGATGTTCCCAATGACATGCCATAGTCATTTCGGTAGTCATCTAGATTGTCTGGAGGTGACCTCAATGTTTTCAGTATTGGTGGAAGCACTTTCTGCAGCATATCGAAAGTATTAGGAATGAACAGCAGTGATAGTCAGTAAAAAATGGATATAACTATTTGTGAGCACTTAAGAAACATCAAATTTTAGGCCATGGCAAAAAAATAGATTGCAAAAGGGCAGCATCATTTCATTATGTATACCCATGAACAAAATAAAACCAGGTGGGCTAAGCTACTACTTGGCTCTAGAAAAGAGAAAATGATGGATTTGGATGCTAACGAATTCCTGAAATTGCAGTTGAACTTTGAGTTAAGAAGGAAAAGCAAATTCAATTTGAGAATCCGATAATGTGGCAATCCGCTCTTCAGCCTTCCTGAGAATAAAAAGAGTTAATAATTGATGTGAGACAGTCGTATGAGTGTCTAACAAGAAAAAAAATCATAATAAAAATAATTGAAGGTGGCTCGGATCCGGGACTGCTAAACTCAATGAGTTAGGCAATTGGATTATTATAGAGCTGAAGTGTTTTTCTTGGTTCACTGGGAAATGCTTCAGAAGAGGTGAGCAAAATTATTCCATCTCCTTTCCTATTAAATTCTTATTCCTACATTCTCACCAAATAATAAATAAAATGGAGAAAAACAGAATGGAACAATTGAATAATGTTGGTGGAAATACAAAAACAAAAGCCATTTTGCTGGAATGTGAATTTGTACTTGAATGGGGAATGGGCTGTTTGAATTTTTTTCAACTCCTTCATGTACATCAATCAGCATGATTCTGATAATACACATGAAGGCCTAAGCGAGAGATCTAGTGTATGTTGGAAAACATTTAAAAAGCCCCCTTCAATGCCAGAGAGCCAGTGCTTGAACTCAAGTTCTCTTACTAGTTTGCCTGCTGCCCTTCCGCCGCTGCTTCTGTGTTTCAAGTACCCAAAGAATAGAGAAAAATAAGTTTAAACGTACTGTTAGAAGATGCTTGATGTGGAAAGAGGCGATCTTATCACTGCTGCCTGTATTGTTGAACGCTTCCATTCGATCGGATATCAGTTTGATTTTGGGCAATATGAACACCTTAATTACTTCGCTTCCCAACTCAGACAAACCTGGAATGAAATCGGTTTTGTGAAGTTCGTGCATGTCAAAACTGATACACATCAGGTTGCCAAAAAAAGAACAAAACGCTCCTACCTTCAAGGGCGCCATAAAGGGAAGAAGAATGAGTTCTGTCACTGTTAATAGCTAAAGCAAACATTCTAGTAATCCTTGTTTGAACATTGTTCGTAGATGTGTTGAAATTTTTACAAATTTGGGCCATAAGACGAGCAGCAAAATCTCGCAGAGCCCAGTGATTGTCCATTTCGGGTCGCATACACAGCTGTTTGCTCACTATACACGTGGCCACCGATGGTATCAGTTCATGCAGCTAAAACATGGGAAAGCAGGAGAAATAATAATAAACATGAAATTCAAATAATGAAAGATCAAGAGAAAACAATTATACAATCACTGAAAGCTGGAAAGTTTTGAATCGAACATTTTATCATTCTTTTGGCTATTAAAATGAACTGTTGCCTAAGGTGAACTAATATTTTATTCTTTTGACAATATTGAAATGCGCTAAATTAAAACTTCATACAATGTTTTTCAACTGAATTTCTCTCTCTACAGATAATTATCGTCAATGAATACAACAAGAATTTAGGATTGTAATAAGTCCCTATAAAAAAAAAACGAAAAAAGCATATGAAATACTTGGCAAGGGCATTTATTGAGTCCAATGTGTTGTGAGGCAAAAACGATAATCAATGTTCGGTTCATGTATTAAGTTAATGGGTGAGTTTCTATCCAAAATTGGAACAGAGAAAAAAATATCATAATAATTTGCTATGTTATGAAGAGGAAGTACCTAAGTAAACAATGAAACAAGTGGATGTTAATACTCAGAGATAGATCTATCAAACAATAATTAGGACTACTAAACTCACGTATTTTTCCAAGTATAAAGACGAATTGTCTAAAAGCGCTTTGACCATTCGCATTAAATAAATAAGCAGAGCCAAATTGTGTTGGACGACGTTGACCTTGACTCCTTCGCCAATGAAGGTGCACATACGCGGTAGCATCTCATGAAGCCCAGGATCGGAAGCCAAACTTTGAAGGGCTTCCTAAAAACATTGTTTGAGAATCTACTGAGTAAATTGATCAGCTCATTGTAATATTGGTAGAACTCAAATCAAAGAGATGATTCAGATTACAGCTAGTGGTTAACTTCCAATAACTTACAGCACGTCTAGCTTCATCAGAACCGACACAAGCTTCGGTGATCTCTTTATAGTATAATTGCTGTTCCACTGATAACTCATGAGTTGCAAGCTGTTTGACATGAACTGTTTCAACATTTCGCAATTTATGGAACTTCCTGAAATAAAATACACATGAAGAGTAAATTAACATGCCATGATAACATAAGATACTCCCGCAGCGCATTAAAAGCCTAATGAATCAAAATTTTGCCTGGTGAAAAGCTAACCTTGGCAGTAAACAAAATTGTGAGTGATGCAAAAAATTATTAGATTATAAATGTTTGTTGAGCCAGCACAAAAAGAAAATTGTATGGAGTATGTCCTGGAATAAGAATGACGAATATGGAAATAAGAATGGAAAATTGTAAAGTGCACAACTCCCACGAGTGTTTACAACTGTGAAAAGAATACCCATCAGGTGATTTATCATTGGCTTAGCAAGCAAAGAAGTAGAAACCAAAACTAGACATTTTCTGATTAAGTAGATAAGGATAGATTCTAGAATTTCAAAATTAACTAACCCAATAGTTGGTTTGCCAGATGTATCACTTTTTTCCTTCGATGTCTTATTCAATTTTGAAATAGGATCAATAGATTCCACCTTCTGAAGATCTTTGGAGACTGGCGGGGGATTTTCCGGAATGGTCGGCTGTACACCATCGATACACAGCCAGTGAGCTGAAAGCAAGAAGGACTCAATTTGAAGATAAACAGTTTATGGTAAGAATAAACTACGCAACCTAATAAAAACTAGACATTTACATTAGCGTGGCCATAAAAGGTGGTTTTCAATAGCCCTATCATTTTACCAAATTGATAACAACGTGTACCAATAAAAAAAGTGCAAATTGCTGTTGTAGACAGCTTTTTTAAAATTCTTACTACCAGTTTTAATACTTCTTAATCGTATAATAAACTGTTTTTAATGGACAGATAGCACATCATATAGTAACATAAAAGTTTATCAACTTTTCACGATTCTTTTAAGAAAAAGTTATTGGCGTCCTATTCGGACGATTAAAACTATAAGAGAAAGTTATGACCTCTTTTTCCTTATTATGTACCTATGTTAAATAGGAGATCGTTTTAATTTCTGAAGAAATTTGATTATTATATTAACATTTATTTTGTACTTGCAAATGAGGTAAGAGGCTTATTTTATGTTCTGTACTAATATTTTGTTTTAACCCAAGGAAGATGGAAGAGAAGACCTTATGGTCGTAATCTTCCCTAGCTAAATAAATGCTTCATTCTTTCATTCATTCTCAAGGCTGAGGTCCCCAACTGGGCGAATTTTTTCTTTACTCTTTAAAAAGTAGTTTGTAGCTTACGTCTCGTAAGATGAGGTACCAAGACCAAAAATGAAAGTGGGTAGGCACACAACACTACTTCTAATATGCAACGGGCAAAAAGAGGAAACGGACTTCACTGAAAACCACCGGTGAACCAGTTATTTTCAAGCTGTTACCTCGCAAATGAACTTCAAGGGGAAGTTTGACAGGCGGAGAAGACACAAGCTCATTCAGATCATGATCTTTTTCTTCTGTGAAGAATATTTCTCGACCACCGCCAGACGCATAACGGAAGGGAATGTGATCGTGTGATTTGAAACCGTAGAGCGGCTAGAAAACGAGAACAGTCGGATTAGCGTTTATGAAAATAAATAGGCCAGTATTTAATGTTGAGTTAGTATTAGTAGTATTTAATGTTGAGTTAGCTTATTGAATAGTTGTTTTTTTCTTTTCAAGCCTAATTTTTGTTTCATTAATTTTTGAGCCAAGCGAGCACTTTTTCTTTTCTAAATTATTCTTTTTTTCAAGAAGAACTTGACTTGTATTAATTTTTGTATATGAATATTGCTTTTTCTGTGCAGTGTGGAAGAGAGGCCCAGTTGGCCCTAACATTGTACAGATCTATAATAAAAAATATTCTATTCTATTCTATTCTATTCAATTTTTCAGCGATTAAATTAATTTTAAGGTCCAGTATTTACGAGATACGATCTATTGAACGGTAACAAATTATAATTTGACTTACCTCGACGTTTTTCACTTTGAGAGAATAGTCTATATCATCGCACGTGAGTTTCTGACGCTTGCTATGATGCATAAATTTTGCGGCATCCTGTGAAAATATCAACGACACGCAAGCGGTCAATTCCAGTCACTTAATTCGTTGAACTTTCGGTTTACGATTAAATTATATTCATAAATAAGGTGCCAACTGAACGGAAATAGGTAACTACCTGAACAACAAGCCTCAGCCTGTAGGATAAGTCGTCAGCAAGAAGCTTGGCAGCTTCGTCCGTTAAACTGCTGATGCCCATACTTTCAGCCACCACCTTGATCGATTCCAGAGCGAGAGTGGAGTTTTGATGAGGCTCCGAGTCGTTCATGATTAAAGAGAGAAACTAAGTGAAACGCGAATAAATATAAAACAAATAAAACAACTAACAACCGACGAGTTCCTTCTCAAAAAACCAACTATAGAAGGGAAGAGGCAGCTATTGAACGGCCACCAGGTTCACTGTTCGATAGAGAGAATAGTGCGAGAGTACGGTTAGCAAAGCTGACATCGCACAAGTCGCCGTTGAAAAGATAAATCCATTTGACGAACCGTAAGCTTCGAATTTAAAAACCTATATGGCACGGGTCATACAGAGAAAGTGATAAAGAACCAGGATCGACTGGAGAAGCGACACAACACCAACAGCCAACGGAAAGCCAATCTACTAATCGATCAATGTTGGACTATCGATAGCTTAGAACAATCGATAGTAATATCGAAACGAAAACCAAACGCCGAATTCAGAACAGAATTCCTCATGAGAGAAATTTATTTTAGCACGTAGGTGAGTTAGCTGCGAAGAGAAAGCGATATATAAATTATTTTCCAAAAATAGAAAGAATAGAAAATACTAAGTTAGATGCCCGAGCTATTAATCAATGCCAATAACACAAGCTCAAGATCGGTGCGTATTTTGATCCTCAAAACGCTGTCTGCAAAATTTTTAGATATTTATGAGTGATTGGTTCACTCACAATAGACCAAGGGAAAAAATTAGTATTGTCATGGAAGCGTTAACTACCAATTTACTGGCAATCATTAGTAGCTTGTAATTACCTACCGTAGTTCATAATCAATGCTCCTTAGAAACTACGGCAATTAACAAGTATTTTTATTTTCCCTAATTTTCAAAATAGATTAAAAATTGCCTAACTATAAAACTGAAATGAGTGTTTGACAACCATTCCAACGAGTATAAAACTATTTTTATAGCTCCATTAATTCTGGAGTTGTACTATAACGGCAAATTCTAGAAACTCCTGAAAATTACACATAAAAGCTGCGATAACTTGAAAACCATCGTAGCTATCGACCCCGCGATGGTCTTATCCGGTTTACTGTCTAAAAACCTACAGAAACTGATACCAAAAATAAATTATTTCGTCTGAATAATGTAGGAAAATACGCATCATTTCCCCCAAAATACCCTTAAAATTGAGGTAGCAATTGGCCTGAAGAGTTGAGCCATTCTCAGACCCAGATTGATTTTTTGTTAAAATTTCATGAATTAAGCTTTTATAGTTTTGTCAGAAAGGTGTTGACGGCGAATTAATTCTATTCGGATTTTAAACGTCTTGAAAAGTAAAACATCAAATTTGTGGCGTGTTAGTTTTCCCCCTTGGGCGAAAAAATACCAAGATAACTATCGACATTATACACCAAAATCGATTCTTTTCTCGTCGATGCTAATATGATGCCTCGGCCCCAAACAAACCGCAAGGAAATTTCGTCGGATAACAGCCGCCATCTTTAGCGATCAATGGGACAGATAACGATACGAGAAATGAGAGTTACTTTTCTTGTACTACAGAATCTCGAGGAGGATATAGAATATTATTTTAGTTAGATGGTAATAATTGTAACGATGGTCGAAAAACTCACACGAGTTTTCCATATTTTTTAATATATTATGTATTGCAGAATATAGAATATATATGGCATAATTTTGAATAAATAGGAACGTACAGGCGGAATAACTGTTATAACGATGAACCGAATTTTGGGACCCCTTGCGAAAATTCTCAGCTCTGTTTGTGGGTGCTTGTGTAAAGATACGAATAATGAGATGATTAGCAAGGCACATCCGCGTTTTTCTCTTTTCCCTTTTTGCGTTTCCCACCAATTTGACCCAAATTAAATTCTTTTCTCAAACGCTGCCGATATTTTCCATGATAAATAACAATAACTGGTAAGAGCCATTGAATCAGAGTCAATAGAGCCGACATTGGTTTGAATAATACGATCTATTATTTACGAATGAATAAACAAATTACCTAACTTAATTTTTTAAATACGTAAAAATTACAAAATTTGATCATGTAAAAAAAAAATTAATTAATTGGTAATTTTAAGTTTGAATACCTACGTTTAAATTTTGAAGAACATGATTGTTTATGTGGTAGATTATTTAAATATCACACACAGAAAAGATAATTGCTACGGGGAATAATCAGGTATTTTTTAGTAGTTAGGACATGAAAATAAATACCTAAGTACTTTTAGACACAGAAATTGATTTGCATACAGTTGTACGTAGTTCAAAATAGGAATAATTTATGTTAGATATATTTTAAATACATAAATTAAGTACCTATTAAGTACCTACTCATAAATGAAAATAAAACAAATTTCACACCAAAAAATTAAAATTATTGGCAGTTTGGGAGTTCATGATTGACGTTTTGAATTATTGGAAAAGCCTAATAAAAGTACGAGGTACCTTTATGTATTCAACTTGGCTCAAATAATATGACAAATTTTTAAAATAACGGCGAAAAAGTCCGCCAGGGGTAGCTCACACCGCCACAACATCTAAAAAATTTTACACTCAATGACACATTACTATTGCAATGAATTTTTTAAATTCAATATGTACTTGTTTTCATGGCAGAAGAAGTTAAATCACTTTCCAGAAACGTTGGAAAATCAGCTCTTTTCGAGTTTTGATAGGTACAAAGCCTATGGCTAAAGAGCCGCACCAATGTCAATATGTTGTGATCATATATGATATAATGTAATTTTATAAAAAGTAGAAACTACCGTATTTTGGTTGAGAGGGGAAACACCAGGCTACTCGTTCTCCATTTCCTATATTAGGCGCTGAACGCTTTCGCTCTTTCAGGCTTCATCACGGCTTTCCAGAACTATTGGTCTACAGCCTATAGACCAAACGAAAAATAGTTACGTTCTCGAGAAAAGGAGTTAAAAACCGACGTCTGCTATCCTTTTACTTACTACCTACTTACCTATACTTTCCTCTTCCTCACGGTGAGACGAGGCCACTTTTCGACAATACGAGGGACAATTTCTTTTGTTTCGCAGCCAGCAGAAGAAAACTTGCATGAACTTATTACCATCGAAATAATTAACATGTAAGAAAATCAGGATGGAGAACAAGATTTCTGTAATTCACTAGTTAAGGAAAACAGAGGTCTTCTAAATGGCTAGGACTGTTCTGAGTAAGATGATATAGATGCCCTTCAGGGCTGCATCCTCTTTACTGACATAACGTTTCTTTGTCAAAAAACCAAATACAACAGTGAACAACCATCAGCAGGTCAAAAGTGATATTAACCAACGATTTTGGGAGAGACTGGAATATTCAGGGAGAAAGAACAGACACAATTAATCAACATTATATGTAATCAAGTCACCTTTAATAATAAAATTCTACAAAAATAATGTATTCATTTTAAACTATATAGATATTTACAATTTATTTAGGCTCCAACAAACAGATGATATTACATACCTGTAACACAATTTTTATTCCATAAGATAGGTACTTACCTATCTATTCACATTTTAATTGTTACTTGAAACAGCGTTGCAACGCAATGGACGCCACAGTTTTCATTACAAAAAAAGGAACCACTAAAAGCAAGTGTCAGTCCAATATGCACTATGCTGAAGAATTATTAACGGACAATTAAATTGTTCTCACAGCAAATAGTTTCAGAAATTTGCTTCAACTTCTAACTCAGTTGCTGTGCTTGATTAAAATAGCTCTAAAATTAGAGCAACTAATAAGTAAAAGCGGAAAAATTGCATTCATCCAAACAAGTAACAACAAATCACATGGAAAATTAGTTTGCTCGAATTTCAGTTGCAAAAAACTCCTTACGCTCAAAAGTAAAGAAAAAATTTTTGGGAGTAATAAAAATGAAGGAATTGATTGATACACGCTCCAATGAGAATCACATAGCCTTTAACAAAGCTCATTATCAATTAAAAAATTATGGGACCCACCTAGGTCAACAAAAACTACATGCAAGCACAATACGAAGGCAAAGAAGTTTTTTGTATCGATCACCCATTCAGCTTTGACAATAATTTTAATATTTTCAAGGCTGCTGTAGAGGAGAGACTTCTGAAGGGGTGAATTTTTCAAGCTGTATTCAGAAATTGTTAAATTTGAGCAAGGATTCGGGAATGTATTAACTTGTACGAGCTAGCTGCGAGTTTTCCATGGCTTTTTCAAACTCCAATAAACCTAAGTTTTTGCCCTGCACACATTCAGGCTCGTAGTCTGGAAGACATGAAAACTGATTGAGCCAGGAGGCAAAAGGTAGAAACGTTCAAGGACCTATTCTAATGTTATTTTTTTGATAAGGAAATATTCAAATGATAATTAAGTCACAGTATTATCAAACAACAAACTCAACAGTAAAACAGCTTAGAATTCATCTATGGAGATTACTGTCATACTTATGCTTCTAGGCCTTCAACTAACACAGAAGTATTTAATTGGCAGAAATAACAAAATTTAAAACTGTTGAAAGAGGAAGAGACAACACAATATATCGTACAAAAATAAAGCAGTTATAAATATTGAAGCGTAGGCTCTAAATAGTGAAATTATTTCATTAGAGGTTGAAGTAGATTCGCATAGTCAAAATAACATCATTTTGCCAGATAATGGAACCGATGAATCCAATTGACCAAATTAACTCGTAGACACGATCTCTAGAAAGAGAAATACCTGCTCTGAGCCTTTGTACGTAAAGGTTTTGATTTAGATTGACAAAAGTTCGAATTTAGAGGGGTCAAATGGCTGGAATTTTGCCAACTCTGACCCGAATATCTCAAGTTGCAACGCTAACAGTTTGTGGCTAGAAACAACAAGACTGGGAACAAGTGAACGTTATAGCTCAGATGTACGTTAACATTCTTAGAAAAATCATACTTTTCTTTCGTTTCTTTCGAATGAACCTTTTTGTTCTGATCCTCTCTCAACCTTCAAAAAACTCTTGCTTGCCAAATTTGTTTATGTAAACCAGTTTAACTTGCTGAGCTGATAAGATCACTAGCAATTGACTGTTGCTACATAGATGAACCAGTTAGCAGGGCATTTTTGAGAGCAATTGCTGATTGGTTGATGAATCTGGTATTCCTCACTCGAAAATTGCTTCTACTTTGGATAGGGGTCGCTGCCGACATCAGCATTAGCAGAACCATAAAATTTTGGCTGAAAAAACAACAACAGAATTCATCTTAGATGTGATAGAAAGTATTATTTGAGTCATAAGTGATTGTTATACAATTTGAAAGAGGGAAACAATAAGGGGTCTGATTTTTCTCAAATGTGGAATAGTTCAAGGCTGCATTACGATGATACCATACGATTAATCCACGGCTGTCTTAGCACACAGGTGAATGCAATATTCCCAACGAGTGCTAGTGATGGGCATAATTCATACAATTTTGATAAAATTTCCAGAAATTATGCAGATTATATCCTCGATGAATCAATATAATTTTCATTGTAATCAGACCACTGTGGATGATAGAAAGGAGGCATGTGCCAACCACTTGGAATAGTATTCCTTCACATACTTAGCAGATTACAAAGAAAAAAGTCTCTGACCATAATTACATCTAACTTTAATCAAATAAAATTTATCGGACCACTTGTTTAAGGGAAGAAAAAAGCCCAGGTAAGTATTGTGTAGATTAGCCATTTCTTTTGGTTTATTTTTCAATGATGGAGCATCATGATTGCCCAAGAACATTTTTCTAACCTGCCTGTTAGGGCCTAAAAATTAGCAGACCATAAAAAATTGAAATAATTCCAAATTACACTGTTTTATAAAAATCAAACTTGAAGTGTTCTCATTCACCAACAAATTTGCTTGAACAGTAGCAGAACAAGACAATGTGTATTATTTAATTAACAAAACTAATATGGGCACTTCAAAGCCAATATGAAGTTTGAGTCTCATTTGGTAGGAGCGCCAAAAATTCACGTTGTGGGATAAACACCGCCCCCCGCTCAAAATTTTGATGTTTTATGTTTCAAAGCATATAGAATCCCAATATTCTTCCTAATACACTTTTATAACTAAACTATAATAGCTAAATTGTTGACATAGAAATGTTCACCAAAAATCAAGCTTGATGTGAAAATGGCTCAATTCTTAAATTGAATCGCTATCTCAATTTCAAGGGTATTTTTGGGGGTCTTGAGGGGTTGAAAATGCGTACATTCCGTTTTTAGGACAAAGGTGTATTTGGTAACAATTTCTATAGATTTTTGGATGCTGAATTGAATGAGACCATTGCAGAGTTGATAACTTTAATGGTTCTCAAGTTATCGTGCTTTTGTTAAGATTTTCAGAAATTTGGCATTAGGGTATAATTTGAGAATTATTCGAGCAATAAAAATACTATACTTATTGGAATGGTTGTCAAACACTCTCTTAAGCTGTAACGTTAGACGAATAATTTAAATTCAAGTTTGAAAATTAAGAAAAATAAAAATACTTGAAATTACCACAGCAGCTAAGGAGGTTCCCCTAATAGCTACCAATCTGTTGAAGGCTGGAAACGTTTACACATTTTCGGAATAATTACAATTACAAGTGGATGGTCTTTTTAAATAATAATTGAAGCAAAGTAATAATAAACCAATGTACAATCATTAACAGAATTTTTGTCTGGCGTCGCTTTAAATTTTTCTTGGACCACATTGTTGCCCAACTCTTGTGATTACAATGCCCATTATATTTTATTACATGCAGGGAGTCAAACACCTCACAAATATCAAACACACAATAACATATAGCATGCCATCTTCCACCTTTTACTTGAGACTAACTCACTTGGTCTGGTGATTGATAATCTGGGCGACAGTTTAAATTATCCTCGTCATCATCAGAGTCATCTTCGCAGGAAGATTCTGCAGAACCGCCTTTATCTTTAGAATCTGAAATAAAAAGTTGTTTCAGTTACACAATACGAAGAGTATGTGGTAAATGTTGTTGCCCTTCAAGCACCAATTGAAGAAGATACCTATTTAACATTCTGTTTTTGTGTTCTTGCATTTGGTTTCTTATACTTTGGTTGAGGGGGAGAAATAGCAAGGGACTCATTTTCCATTTCCTTTATTAATCGTAAGTGATGATTATAAAATTCACAATTTATTGTTATTGACCCAAGAAGACAGCCCTGATGATGCCCCAAGGAGCGAAAGGGCTTGAACCCCAACAGAGAACACTACTAACATGAAGATAACTTGCAATTGAAAAATCAACAGTCAATCGAAAAATAGAAAGGGAATTTTCATCATTAGCATAAAACCAAGCGCTCAGTGAATTTGGAGACGATAATTAGAACAGTTCAATTGTCAATGAAAATAACAAACAGCAAGTCTTAGCAAATCTGCACTACTAACATTTTCAGTCAAACTTGTTGGAAAGTGTCCTACACAGAAATCGCAGCACTTTTTCAAGACTACATTCAAGAAAGAATCTTATCATACCTAACTCACCATTCTTCGAATTGAGGTTGATCTGATTGTTTTGAGCCTTTGCTTTCGAAAGAGTGTCATAACAGTTGAGGCAAACCCTCAACGGTTTTGATGACTGGTTGGGCAACAGGAACTTTTTGTTCGAGCATGGGCCGCACACCACAGCACCACATTTTCGGCAGTGATGCTGTAATGACATAAAACCATTATTGTGGTTCGCACCATTCAATTGAGCATATTATTTTCCAAGCGTAACATTAGTTAAAATATCAGCGAAGACTAGACCAGACTTACTCTCCTGTTGAGAACTGTAAATTGGTTTCGTTTACAATGCATGCAAACATGAGCTTCTGAATCAGGCACCCAAACAGCAGCATGCTCTTCAGCAGCTTTCTTTCCACCTGGAAGTTTCATCATTATAATCTGGAGCTAAGCACTAATGGTAATTAGCAGTAAATTGAAAAATAATTTAAAAAATGCAGCCAATAACTGGGCAATCTCAAGCAAGCGTGACCACTCTTCTGAGCTCCATCCCTTTCCAAGTTTGTTCACATTACTTGGTCCCATTCATAAAAAAAATTTAGACTGTCAGCCAATGTCAGGACTATAATACCCAGATAGTTCACTAACAACATTGAATGTTAGCCCTATTTTTTCTTTCAATAAGATGACAGTTTTCAGAGGGACCATCTTTCATTGCAAATACACAGCAGCCAATATTGATGTTGTGAAACAATTAACATGAAGCACAAAGACAAAATGATCATCTATAAACTGTAAACAAACTTTTTCTAAGTAAATCTTCAATGCACTTTTCTATATGTGCCATCCATTCATGTTTTTCAGTCGATGTAGCAGCAAAAACTGCGAACGACTTTGAAGCAGTTCTGATTAGCCATCCGTTCCTGAATTCTGAAATTATGAAAGAGACATAATATGAGCTAATTCCGACACTGCTACCACTTTTAGGAAGTTGACAGTGAACATTGAGTCGAACTTTAGGTCTTGAAATTTAAATGACTTAATATTCGTTACTTACGTCCATCATCTTCCAAGGATTCAAGTTTCACTTCCTCCAATGGTATCACATGCTGTTTGTTGTACTGAAATGGATAAGCAGTTGGTGATAAGAATTCAAGGTTATATCTATGATGAAAGTCAACAGTTCCACTGTCCCATTCAACTAAATCAAGGAAAGCTCAAGCATATCTCCTTCCTCTCAAGCCAAACATTTCTAATGGGTACAAATGATGTACAGGGAAAATTGGACAAAACTAAAATTATTTCCCGATATGAGTTTCAAGTTCCCTGAGACCTCCGAAGTCATCTCCAGCAGTACATAGATCTCTAAGCTCAAATAACCTATCACTATACCGTACTCAGTAGAAAACATGCTTTTTATCAGATCCCAAATTTCAAAAATTGTGACAGTCACACTGTCATGTGTGATCAATATTGAGTCCAATATTAGTGATTAATTATCTGAGAATATTCTTCTTTGGGATATCTGATACATCAGTAAATCAACTATACTGTACAAATAACATAACTCTTACTTTCTTCTTATTGATGATGATGTTTCCATAGACCAGAATATCATTGAACAGGAAGAACTGGCGAGCTTTTGGTTTCTTGCGACACATCTTGGTCAACACACCTTCCCCGACAAGTACTCGACCTTGAACGGCCAACGGCTGTAAACGGAACAGATCACAATGCCCATTAATTTGTTCGATCTACTTTAGTTATTGTGTAAACGTAGTGATAAATCATAATTCAAACCCGCTTGAACTAGGTTTTGAATTCATATTCCAGGCAAACTTGGTTCATAATAGTACACCTACCATAGTCCTATTGCGATGAAAAGGTCAAGAATAAGTTATAATAAGTACCAAACCCATAATAGAAAATCACTGCTGAAAAAATCAAAACATCCAATGATCTTAATAGAATTAATTATCAACTTATGGTTAATGGACCATGAACCTAATCCTCGGATTAAATCAAGAATGAGCAACGCAGTTGTGCGTTTGAATACATCTCTGTTGTTAATTTCAAAAGACATTTAGAAGATCAATTACGACAGTTTTATCGGCATTTTTATAGATAGGGAAAATATAGAATAAGGTGTCTTTTTATTCATTATCCTCTGAAAATTGTAGGAAATTAACTGTTAAAACCAACTAACTGTGATGTGCCCTCGCAAATCGGGCACAAGTCCTACTGGCCGTGCCACTTATAACTGGATGTTCGATAAAAATATTTTTGAAACACTTTATTGAATTTCACAACTGAGTAACTCACTGATGTAAACGTTCAGTAACTGCAGACAGGCAGAACAACTGGAGCCGACAATACTGGGTGTGTAACTTTAATAAAATGACTGCTTGCCACTAACAGATACAGGTAATTTCGAGTGTCCATAATCAAACGAAAGTGTATCATAACTGCTGTAACACTCACCTGTCCTGAACTTCCAAAACATCCTTCAACAATTTCAATTCTTCTCGCGTTGGCCTCGCTGTTGACTGAAAATAAATTTTTGGAAACGGTTATAATGAGTAGGGAATTTGCTAGTAGTGAAAATTTGCCATGGTCCATGCTTGCATTTTTCTAGTGTATATGTTAATTTACAATATCTATTCCCAAGATTAAGTGGCATGTTCTTTCAGAAAGTGGTCACTTTTCCTCTGTCTCAAGATCAACAAGATTGACCTAATGAGCCGGGTGATTGAAATCTGCCTCTCTTTCAATTATTTCCCACCATGAGGGCTCGAAACTTTCACAGATGGTGGCAATTTACTTGTAGGTCCAGACCTTTCATAACACTAAAAAAACGCAGACTTTCTGACCCAGGCAAACACCCAATGGGGAAGACGCCTATTTTTTATTTTCGTTCCTAATGGCCTGAATTCTGCTATTTGGTGTCAGCCGAAAAGGGAATGGCCAATTTTTCATGAAAATTGTGAGTTTCCACGGAGAAAATCGCTAAGGAAAATCAGCGGTTTGAATAAGCCTAGAGATGTAACTCCAACCGATTGAAGTAGCTCCCTAGAGCGCTCTGCAGTCGGCTGATAGACAGACAAGAACAACAAGACGGTCTTTAAGACTGTAGTCATGCCAAATCGAGTAAGTGACGCTAACTTCACTGCTACTTTTTATATTTTTTTAATTGTCGAGTTAGTACCGCCCAAAATGCCTCGTAAAGCAAATAAATCGCTGAGGGAGGTTTGGTAATCACACAGCAACCTCAAATCATTGCTCCCAATGTTAGTTTATTCTCCGAAGATACAAGCGCTAGTATCGATATTCACGTTCAACGGACTAATAACTAATTATTACGACGTAATAACTATTCATTTTGGTTTATTATATAATAAACCATTGTAATCGCCCAAGAAAAAAAATTTTTATAACCCCCTCAAAATTTGATGTTTTACGTTTCAAGGCATGTAGAATCCGAATATCCAATAAAAAAAATTCTGTCTGTCCGCCCTACGCCGTTAACACTTTTCCGGCCAAACCATAATAGCTAAATTTTTGAAATTTTCACCAAAAATCAATCTCGGTCCTACGACGGCCCAATTCTTGAACCAACTTGCTAGCTCGATTTTAAGAGTATTTTTGGGGGGTTTTGAGGGGGAGAAAATTCATATTTTCCAGGGTTTTTCAGAAAAATGTGTATTTGGTATCAAATTATATAGATTTTTGGACGCTGAATCGAATGAGACCATCGCGGGGTCGATAGCTTCATTGGTTCTCGAGTTATCGCAGCTTTTGTGAAAAATTTGGGAGATTTTCAGAAATTTGACATGAGGGTATAACTCGAGAGTTCTTGGAGCTATAAAAATCGTTCTATACTCATTGGAATGGTCGTTAAACACTCTCTCCAGCTGTATCGTTAGGCAACAGGTTTAGTTTTTAATTAGGAAATTAAGAAAAATAAAAATTATTAAAATTACAATAGTTGCTACGGATTTTTCTTCTATAGTTACCATCTGTTTTTCGGTGGGAACGTTCACAAATTTTCGGAATATTTAAAATGACAAATGGATGGTCTTCTTAAATCAATATTGAAGCGAAATAATAATAAACCACTGTACAATCATTTGCAGCGTTTTTCATGAAAAATTGGTCGTTCCGTCTTCTGCTGACACCAAATAATAGAATTCAGGCCATTAGGAACGAAAATAAAAAATAGGCGTCTTCCCCATTAACCGACTCTTTGTATTTCAATTTACTCGTGCAAGTTTTCATTCTTATGCATAATTTTTCCATTTTTCTAGCGAATGAATTATTAAAACGATTTCTCTCTCTCTCTCATTCATTGCTTTCCTTATTTTTGAGCGATTGCATTCGGCGAATGTCAACTATATCAATCTAAAAGGCCAAGAGATGAAAGAAACGGCTCAGCCCACAACTGTTGGTTGAGTCATAGCGCTACTAGAATATCACGCGTTCGAGAGCCAAGAAAAATGATTAATAACAACCACAGAGATGGCTTATCAGCACATTCGAAATAATCCTGTTAGCCGAATAAGAAAAGAAACGATGACGCGCTTTGTCACCAGAAAAAAAATCAAGGTGAAAGGTATTATCAAGTTACAACGGAAACTTGCTATTCCTATTTATACATGTCCACAGACAAATCTTAGACCAGCGTATTATCCGGGCGAATAATGCGAGAATATCGTATACGCGTTTGCGAGACAATATTGTTTCAATAATAGTAAATAAACTTACCCAGTCGATCGACCATCGTTGTTAACTCGGGCCGCTGTCACTGCGATGGCAAATGACGAGCGGTAAAAAGCTAGTACTATTATGCGAAGAAATTAACGGACTTTCTCGCTATTGACAGATGAAAATCGCGTATCACGTCAAGCTATGGTGGAGCAGGCGCTCCGTGAAATCGTCCAAAAACGCACGGCGGAATTTATAAAATAAAAAATTCAACGAAGCGCGACCATCGCGTCACACACAGCGAACACCGAACTAGGTACTTATGAGTGAGCAGATCCACTCGTAACACAGATTGATAACTGTTGCATGCTGCGCTCCTACTCCTCACTCCTCCATTCTCCATTCTTTTCCTTTCTTCCTTTGTTGGCAAAGTTGTACGATAGACAGGAGAGCCAACAGCACTGACGGAAATTCCTAACGTCACCAGTTTAGTATCGATGCGAGTCAGAAGAGCGCGATGATTCAAAGCGAGCCAAAAAGCGTGCAAAATCATTATCAGCGCGGAATAATTTCACTAGTTACTAATTTTAATAATTTAATTGACAAATTTTATTCCAATTAATAACTAATTAACCTTGATTTTGATTTATTACAATAATAAACTATTGTAATCGCGAGAAAAGAATGTTCACGCATCCCTCAAAATTTGATGTTTTCGTTTCAAGGCAGAATATATATCCAGTTTAAAAAATCCGTCCGTCCGCCAGACTTTTCCGACAGTGCAAGACCTCGAGCATTCGAATATAGTATTGAGTTTTGCTGCCTGTAAAAATCAAAGTACGCACCAGTGATTTTTTTCTCCCTAATTTTCGGAAAAAAAAATCTTGGCTGATTGGTTGCTATTACAGTGGTTTATTATAATACCTATTTAAAAAAAAAAAAACGGGGGTTCCCTTAAAAGTAGGAAATTCAGTGCCGTTACGCACATTCACGTTGCGCGACGTGGTCATATTATTCATTATCTCTGCGAAAATAGATGAAGATAGAGAAACAAATCAATTTCGGTTTATATTCAATAATGAATCTTATTATCCAATCTCCTTAAAAATTAGATGTTTTACGTAGAATCCGAATATCCAATAAAAACCTGTTCCCTTTCGACGGCAATACCTATTTTTTATTATTATTTTTTTTTCTAACTATAAGGTTTGAAATTTACCAAAAAATGATTCTTCGCTAGCAATTCTTTTTTGAAGGGGTTAATGGAAGAAAATTTCGTGTTGTTAAACGTTATCAAGAAATCTGCGTATTTATTTACACGAGAAATTATGCCCAATATTAAGACAACTACAAGGCGCTCGACGCAGTAAACATTATATATCACAATAACATCAGGTATTACAATAATTTCTTCAACCTGCTGATGGTGTGGATAAAAACTTCTCTCCGTACAGATACTATTGACGAATTTATGAGCACTGTTAATTGGGTAGTTCAGCACCTAAATAATTCGTGGACGTGGAATGCACGCAAAAGGGAATTATGAGGTGCTGTTGTTGGAGGCATGGAAGCAAATGAGGTGCAGAAGCTGATGGCAATCTACAGCTTCATGAATAAGCGTATTATACTTGGAAAAAATACTCCATCTGCAGATTGGCGCCGGCAATCGAGGAACTGGAGGCTACATTATCCCAATGCAGTCAAAATTGGGCCAGGGAATGACTTTCTTGAACGAAATATGCTTTAAAAATTTACGTTGCACTCGCTCAATTCGTTCAGCGGCGTTGGCATAAAAAGGAAACCATACATGGACCCATAATCTAACATCGAACGAACAAGTGCATTGTAGAGGATCACTCATTATAAATATAAAAACTAACGTATATAAAAACTGATTTTTTTCTATATTTATTTCTTGAATTTTTAAACACACACTCACATTTTTTTTGAACGGGCTGTTTGTGCAGCAGATCGTAAAATTCGACAGGCTTATTCAAAGAAGGAATGATTAGACCAATGAGCAGATTATTGCACTGTAAGCTTAGTGTGAACGCTATGCATAGTGTTAAGTTTGGTAAAAAAAAGGTGCAAAACGTCAGGGAAATTTCAATTCAATTGTCAAACCTATAGCTGATCAAGATTTTTGTTGCCGGCGCTGAATGATTCGTAATCTCTAGCTTATGGACTTAGAAAGCCTATCTTGTATTAATAAAAAGGCCATCGTTTGTGGCTAAATCCTAACATGCAAATGTGATCATCAGTCCGAAACTTTTCCTTTTAAAGATGCAACTCTGCCATTTTCCTAATCTTCATTTTCTTTAAGATTATAGGATTTAATTTGTGCAGCGTCTAAAATAATTTAATAATCCTATTTATAGCAATTCTTCGAACAGATTGAATACTTACATGAATTTTGTCAAGGCCACCTTGGAGTTCATTCGACCCATTTTGTTGGTTATTATAATTGACCTATTAAAAGTTTGATGATACCGACGACAGCTTTTTTCAGGAAACCATTAGACGCGATATTCAACAAAAATCATTCTTGAACCAACAATGGCATAGCCAATTGACTTTTGGATGCTGAACCAAATGACATCGTAACGTTATTAGCTGTTGCGGTTAAGGGTTGATTTATTGCTGTTTTAACGAGCGACTTCAGACTTACTGCAAGAAATGAAATTATATATAACTAATACAGTAATTAAGGAACCTATCAACATAGTTATATAAGTACTTGTCGAACATGGTGTCCTAATGAATATGACAGATCCATCAAATCATTCAGGAAAAATGAAAGTTGTCCAAAAACCAAAACATTAAAATCTGAACGACTCTGTCTTGAAGCATGATACTTGGCGAAAAAACCTACGTTCAAAACGTTCTTAGTAAGCAAATACGTTACTTTCTAGAAACGTATTATTAAGTATATTTTAGCAAACTGTTGGTAACAAATAATTTTGAGAGTCGTTTGTAAAGCATTAATGTGAGGTTTTCCCGAACATTTAACGCAGAAAATGTATCCTGTCAATGAGAGTTTTAATGGTTTAAGAGCTCAATCATGCTTCACCTCAAACAGAGATGATGTAATTAGGAAACGAGTAGAGATAAGGAGAAAGGCGTCTGATTCAGGTTCTGTAAAGTTATGCATGATAGTAATAAGTATGCAAACGCTAGCCTGCTGAAATTGGGAACACTTGAACGATCAAGAAACCATGCTGTATCAATTAAGCAAGTCAGGATTACCTAGCACTTTTTTAACCACTGGTATAGTGGAACTTGTAATTTTGAAGGACCGAATCCAATTCGTTCCCTACCATCGAAACAACGTCATTAATTAAGAACAACAACAATCAACATTACGTTTATTATGAGTTACAAATGCCAAAGAGACTAGTCAAATTATACAAATTAGAAGAAAAATGGAAAAAAGATAGATCTGCATATTGAACTAATTGGAATGACTTACTTGGAAAATAATTTCTTGACGGCCCACAAAAATCAATGCTTCATGACGTTTCCAAGTTATTCAAAATGGAATAATATATTAATGATCACAAATTAATTTAGAGTGATTATTTATCTAGATCAGTTGTATACTCATTTAACAAAACTGATACAAACACAAAATAATACTACTCAACATTGGTGAACAGTGAAAAAAAATTTAAGTTAAAAAAAACTTGTTATTTATCAATTATATAAGTGGATTTTTCAGTGCCAGTAGAAAAATATAATTGCAGCTAATTCAATCAATGCTCTGAACTTAACTTATTTCAATTCAATAGAAGCAGATAAGTGAAATGTCCAAATATCCAAGAAGATGTGCCAGCACAAGATTGGCTCACACAAGTTAACAGCCATAATATACAACACATTCAGCACTGTGCGTCAAAAACATAAATATTGTATTTTATTTAACTAACAACGTAGATGTTCCCACATGCAAGATGATGTGAATTACAGCAGAACCTCAAATCAAGTTGCTAGGAAGTTTTCAAATTGACAATCCACACTGAATGGGTTAAACAACTGAGAACGAATGAGAATCAATCAATTGTAAACTTGAGTTCATAATCATTCATAAAATTTAACTATTTCGAATCAGCATTACTTCTTGAAGTTTCCTAATTGAGCCGAATTGACATTGAAAACAGATTGATAAAAGTTGATTAGACTCAAATTTGACACATCAATAATAGGTGGTCCAGACCTGGTGAACACACCTCTGCATTACTTAAGTTTACAGCAATTCAGGCAGAAAACTGTTCTTCCTGGTAACAATATTAAGGGACAAATTAGTTGCAACTCACTTCGGTCTGAAAAGATGCAAAACACTAGATTTCTATTATTGCAGAAAAAGTAAAAAAAAATTACATACTAACGCACTTTAAACACTGAGTTTGAACGTAATGTTCCAAACAACTCTAGCTGATATTTCAACCAAACTCACGAGCATTGATCAGCATCACCTTTTTTTACAATAAACTTGTAAGTACCAGTAAAATAACAAGTCCATTTAAGTACTTTTTACAACTCGGCGTACAATTTATCATGCAGCTTATTGGAAAGGCAATTTTCATTGGAGTATTTTCGCATCTATAAAAACTGTGCTAATACGAATGATTATTTATTATATATCAGATGCAAGGCAGCTTCTCATTTGACAGAATAAAAACACAACAGAGCAATAGCAGTAAAAATCAAGTCAAATTAAAACAAAAAATTATGCAACCATAATTTCACAATTAGTAATAATTATTGAGGCACTGCTCAATAGCCCTTCACCGAACTAATATGATGTAACAAGCTGAGTGTACAGTAACTTCGGAATGCAAAGTAAATTTGAAGCTATAAATCATAAAGTGTCATGAAGCATTTCAAAACAGAGGTCCTGATTTTTGAGCATCACAGTAAATCGATTAACTACCGCAGCATGTCACGTCGACTGAGGTTGTGCGTCGGTTCATGTTTTGCAAGTTGCCATCATCATATCGGGGAAGTTCTTTGCTTCTTGCTTGCTACAAAATTCAATGTACATTTAGTGATACAACACACAAATTACTAAGACATAGTCACATAAAAGGTATTGAATAAAATAATATGCACTGTAGCCATCACATGAAACCATTCACCAGAGAAAACAATGGTGGTTAATTAGGTCTATACATCAACACTGCACAGTTACTTAGGTAACTGGGGAGTTAACAGCATAAAAGACTGTCAATTGCAAAATTCAAAACAAAAACATCGACAGGAGGCAGGTAATGTAGGCATAATAAATTTTTTCAACTGTTTCATACTCTCAAAAACTTACTTCCATAAGTTCAGCAGCGATTTGGTTGAACAACTTTTCAACATTGTCAGACTCTTTTGCCGAAGTTTCTAGGTAGTACATGTTGTGCCTTTGCGCGAAATCTTCTCCAACACGAGTTGGAATTTCTCGATCATCACGGTCGATTTTATTTCCTAAAAATATGAATGGTAAAATTTTTGACAAATCGAAAAAAAAAAAAACAACAGCCAAATGTCACATATATGTCAAAGGTCCCAAATTTCTTAGGCAAAACACTATTTATATGACTACTCTTTAATTTTTTCCCCTGGTATTTCCTAAATGATAATTGATATGACTAACTTTTTACTTTAGATTTTTTACGAAAACATAAACTTGCTTTACCTAAGCTCGCACTTTACAGAGCTGATCATTTTATTAGAATTGAATTACTCTACATTAGTGCCTGAATATTCTAAAGATAATTTGTACGATAAGTTGATCTCCATAAGAAATATAAACATCAGATGATCAAATAACAACAATATTTTTTATTACATACCAACTAATACTCTGAGTACTTTGCTGCTAGCGTATTCTTCTATTTCTCTAAGCCAATCTGGAAGACAGTCAAAAGTAGGTTGACAGCTGATATCATAGACGAGTATCAGTGCATGAGCTGATCTATAATAACTTTGAGTGATAGATCGAAATCTCTCTTGACCAGCCGTGTCCCATATCTGCAACTGCATCAAACAAAAGCAGCAAGTTAATCAAGCTTAAGTAGGTGTAATTAAAGATATGTCAATAAGAAAATTGATTGATTTCTGATACTTATGTGTATGAAATTGCTTCACCACAACGATTTCACTAACGTATGATTCTATTGGTATTACAAAACCTCTGACAGTTCAACTAGACAGAAGGTGATGTTTCTCTTTAGAACTAAGACCGATAATTGTTTCAAGTAACATTTTGCTTGCTACAGCTAGGTATAAAAGGGTATACGCTGGTAGCATAAATGTTAGGGTAAGCCGGATGTCAGATAACTACATTGATATAGAAGGATGCAATTACGTGATGATAAATGAAATTATGTAAGGAGCTGAAAATTTGCCACCTTAAAAAAAAACCACTTGTTAGATGAAAACACTTCAATATTGAAAACATACCTTAATTTTTTCATTATCGATTTCCACCGTCTTGATCATAAAATCAACACCTATGGTAGCACCTTGGCCAGGAGGAAACAAACCCTGGAAAAAAGTCAAAAAGACAATTAGTACAGTAACTAGACAATTCTGTAACTTAACATTGTATTTCCTATAGACGTGCTTTCTCCACAAAACCTTGCACTAAATATTTCTTACTCTATTAAAAAACACGCCACTATTTCTGTCGATATTAGCAATATATATCAAGTAGTAGGATATAGGAGTATAAAAAGAGCAAAGCTCGATTAACGCAAAAAGTGATTGCAAATACTAGTTTAAGAATTTCAACTAACCATTTCGCCAGCCGTTTCTTTTTTTTTCATGTATCATTTTCAAGAGTTATAGGTACTAGTACAAACTTAATTAAATTTGAAATGAATCAAAATAATATAATTTTGAAAGCAAAGCAATAGTTTCCTATGAACTTGATAAATACCTGGGTGAATCTGCGAACAAGGCACGTCTTTCCAACGCCAGCGTTCCCAACAAGAACCACTTTGAATAAAAATTTATAGTCATCCATTCTTTATAACCTGAAAGAGCAGAAATTCGTTATAACCTGAAAGAGCATAAATTCTTTATAACCTGAAAGTACATAAGTACAGAATAAAAACAAACCTTAAAAATAAGAAATTTTGGATTGAGATATTACGACAGTTCAATGAAAACTGCATTCTAGAAAATAATTCCTTCCAGATTTGGCTATATTATTTAAAATTAACTTTGGTCAAACAAATACACCACTACTCAGTCATTTTAAACAACCTCTACAGTATTATACTCAGGAAAAACACCTTCTGAATGAGTGTTCTCCTAAGGTGTAATCTTCATGAAAACCGGCAACAGTCCAGTTGCATCCGATTAGTGATGGCCGATTGAAAAAAGGGACAGTTTTGGCACTCGTCCCAAAGGGAAAAGTATTACTTGGGTCTCCGATGTTTAGCCTACTTTTTCCTTCGATTTCAGCCTACTGTGTCAGCTATCATCGTTACCTGGGGTAACAGAACTGAATCGCTATAAAATCTTGGGTCAAACATGCTTCAACATCATTGGGATCGCTGAAAGTTTCAGAAAACTTGAACTTCTTGTCACTACATGACCTAGTCGACCTTTTTAATTTAGATTGCACCTCATCACTTGGAAATTTACAGTCTCAATATAAAACTAGTGGTTTTGAATCTATCACTTTGAATGAACTGCATTCTTCACACCAACTGTGAGCAGTGATGGCAAACTTGCAGACCTCGAGGAGACGTGTGGATAGAGGTGTTACGGGTTGGGTAGATTCAGATTACACCGGCAAGGTGAAATTTCAATATTATGGGAGGATTAAGACGCGTCGAACGCAGGGAAACCCAATCGAATCAGGTAAGATATTCAAAAATAGATAATTTTGATTTAAATTTTATAAAATTTTAAATTAAATTAAATAAATTTAAATTAATTATTTTAATTAATTAAATTGAAAAAAATTAAATTAAATCTTAATTATGATTTTAATAAGATAATTTTGATTTGTTATTCAATAATAAACTATCGTAACCTCTCACGAAAAAAAAAACTATAGCTGAAGCTCTTAAAACGATAATTATTTAATTCTTCTATGAATGATCTCCACTGCGTGTAAAATGGTTACTGTATACGACTATTACAAGTATTAAGATCTTCCAAGACATACGTCAATCTCTGACAACCTACCTACCCTTTAGAGATTAATGGTAACAACAGTACGCCTCCGAATGCAAATCGACACCTGAAGAAAGCATAAAACCCCAAAACTTGACGTACGTTGAATTATTTTCACACACCTGAGCAGCAGCTGTCAATAGTTGTCCGACTTAGAACTCTAGGAAAAAGTGGGAGTGCAGTCTCTAGCGTCGAAAGAAAGCATTTCGATACGGTAATCGGAAAAACTCATCGGCGAGGAAACTTGGAATGCTATTTAAACAAAACGAGAGCACTATTTTATTGCACAATGCAATCAAGAAAATGCAGTTGGCGAAACTATCTCAATCTAAGCTGATAATCGTTCGATTTGGGAATATGACATTGACTAACACTGTTATCGCGTTATCAAAATTGTTTTCATCTTGCTATCCATCTTGCTTCAAGTCTCGTCGCGCTTGAGGTCTGGTAGACATATTTACCGTATTCTTTTTGCTCAAAAATTTATTATTGGTATCCCATGTCACTGGTACGGATCACATATGACTGCCATGTTTTGGTCGACAAATAAGTTTAAACAATATTGTAAAATCAAGACATTTTTTCAGAGGATGTTGGTAAACTGAAGTCGTTAAAAAATGAATCGCGAAAATCTTTTCGAACGGACATCTAGCCTAATAAATTAGAACACTCGAAATTGTCA
Source organism: Tupiocoris notatus (assembly GCA_037159825.1). Lineage (NCBI taxonomy): Eukaryota > Metazoa > Arthropoda > Insecta > Hemiptera > Miridae > Tupiocoris > Tupiocoris notatus. The sequence continues at coordinate 267,373 of JASJUZ010000287.1, forward strand.
AATTAATGACCACAACTGTCGCGTGAATGCAATAAAAACCTACTGCGACCACTACCACTCAACAAGCTGAACTCATTAGCGGGCTTCGGCCCAAGGTGCCCTGAAAGAGAACAAACCAATAGATGATGGCGCTGAAAATCACTTCAGGCTACTAGTGGCTTGATGGTGGCCACTGTATTTCGAGCTACTTCAGGCTACAGTGGCTAGAGACAGTGCGGCCAAGGTGACTAGAACACAGGTGGGCTCGATCCGATACTAACCCGCACGGTATGACGTCACTGGTATAAAGACTAACGCTAGTTAGATAGCTTTTCACTAACCTTTGGCAGCGGAATTTCATTAGGTACTTACAATTAATTAGGTATCATTTTTTCTAGATAAAATTTTTTATCTATAACCATACTTAAAATTAAAAGAAACAAAAATAATCTGATAGAATTCAAATAATTTAAAAATTGACTTTTAAAATACCTACTTAATCGTAAATATTCAGATATTTTATTTTCGAAACACTATTTTTTCATTTTTAACGTTCTTCACTGATGAAGTTAAAAAAAAAAATCACCGTTGAAAAAAAAGTGGGAAAAAATTATTGATATTGACGTTTTTGATGTCTATAAATTTTATGTTGTGACTCAGCTAACAATGTCCTTTACTTTTGGTTTATTATTCAATAATAAACCATTGTAATTGGCGGACGGCGTACGGCGGACGGACAGATTTTTTTTATTAGATATTCGGATTCTACATGCCTTGAAACGTATAACATCAAATTTTGAGGGGGGGTTAGAAAAAAGTTTTTTCTTGGGCGATTACAATGGTTTATTATTGAATAATAAACCAAAAACCTATCACAATAGCAATTTATCTACTCTGTTCAAACGTCACCATAATAATATCGAAACTCTTGAGAAGAATAATTCCGCAATATTCCTTGAAAATACCGAGTAAAAATGCTCTATTTATATTTGAGCCTGAGGAAGTATCGATCGCGATACCGTACAATCGGAAAATCCTATCCGGCGTCCGCTCGACTCCTTAATCATCGGCATAGGCAACGCCTGCAACTGCAGCTATGTATTGCGGGTACTGCCGTATTTCATATGAAGGCGCACGTAACGATTTATTTCCCTCCGCTGACCGAGCGTTTCGGTCGAATTTTTGGGACAACGTGGATCCTCTTGAATAACTTTAAGACTTTTAGAAATGTGTAATTCTCGTTTTTTATTAATTATTTGGTGGCTAGAGGTAGAAAAACCTATCACAATAGCAATTTTTCTACTCTGTTCAAACTTCACCATAATAATATCGAAACTCTTGAGAAGAATAATTCCTCAATATTTCTTGAAAATACCGAGTAAATGCTCGATTTATATTTGAGCCTGAGGAAGTATCGATAGCGATAACGTACAAACGGAAAATCCTGACCAGCGTCCGATCGACGCCTTAGTCATCGGCATAGGCAACGCCAGCAACTGCAGCTATGTATTGCGGGTACTGCCGTATTTCATATGAAGGCGCACGTAACGATTTATTTCCCTCCGGCGACCCAGCGTTTCGGTGGAATTTAATTTATTGGACATCGTAGATCCTCGTGAATAATTCTAAGACTTTTAGAAATTTTTAATTCTCGGTTTTTATTAATTATTTGGTGGTTAGAGGCAGAAAAAACCTATCATAAGTTTTTTTGATTAAAAAAAACCTTGATGAAACTCTCTATTAAAACTAATAAACTGTAATAAAAAAAACTTGGCGTACACAAAACATTCTCATTGAAAGGAAAGCGGGGAAGTAACGTTGTTGCAATGAAATTCGTATGCGGCTATGAGGAAAGTTAATACCAGTGACGTCAGAGAAAGCTGCCCCTTAATGATCGAGCCCACCTTGTCATTTATACACCTTGCAGTGCGGCCACATGAGATTGGCGGCCATGTTTAACCTAAACTCGGCTGAATAGCATTGACTTACATAGGTTCGTCTCATAATAATGCTTATAAAATCGTAATTTATAATCTCTAATACTTAATCAAAAACTTTTCAATTGCTCAATAGTATTTCGAACTAAAATAAAATACGAAAATAATTTATTTTGTGCCATAGAAGGTGTAAATTAACAAATAACGGGAGTGTGCCTAGCTCAACTTATTTTCATAAAAAATTATTTTCTTAAAAAATATTCATGTTCTTCAAGACCTTTAATGCAAAAAAAATTTAATGCTAGTTAACCATGAGAATAAGCGGCTCAAATGTTACCACATGTTTATTTTACTAAATAGACAAAAGTCTAAAAAAACTTCAAATTTATTTCTTAGTCCAAAAAATTTCAAAAATTTTTCAAATACAAAAAATTGTCAAAAAATATTTATTAAAAAATTATAAAAAATAAATAAATAAAAATTTCCAAAAGTCCGGAAATTTTCTAAATATTTTTATGTCCATTTTTTTTAGTTACCTCGTGGATTCCTCATCCTGTGTGCATCCTAAATTCATTGAGTAAAGCTAAACTGAAAGCTGGTGGGAAATATTCATGCTATTAGACTGTAAAAAAAAAATATCTCATACGGGAACTTGAAGAAAAGTTAGACGACTCTAATTGAGTTCGTTGCGTAAGTACTTTCCTACTACACATAAATTAGACTACTAGAAGGCTTGTGTATGATGATCTCCATCGTTGGATAACCATAATATATTCACGTTTGGATTTGAGTACTCCTTCATTTCATGCAACGCAATGCTACAACACTCGTTACAGAAATTATTTGTGCGATGAATTTTTTCTAAAAATACAATCAAGAATCGATTGAGAATAACAAAAGATTCAACAAACTTTAGGATTATTTTCAGATAAATGATGAAAAATGGTTTCTAATGTGTCAGTAAATACTACTGATGACCATAGATAACGATACTTTTTGAAATATAGCAAAATTACGGTTTTTGTTCACTCTTTTCTACATTTAACTATTGCGAAAAAATACGTGAACGGTCCCATTCAAAATGTTATTGGGTGAAAATAGGCTGAAATAGACAAAAAAAAAGAAAAAAATCTGTCAGAAAAGAAAAAAAAAAAAAAAAAAAAAATCAATTAGGGTTAATTAAAAGGCCCGAACAATCAAAGACTCTTGGTACGTTTGTGTTGTAAGACTTTAACGGAAAATAAAACGCTGTTCTAAAATTTCTGAATCTTGTCTTATACTTAAAATTCTAAATTAAAAAAAATCAAAATCAACACCCCTCTACCGAAGAAAAAAAAGCTTTAGGAAGATGATACAAATGTGCCGAAATGCAAAAGTACCATCTTTCCCGAAATTGACGTACCTAGCTCGGATTTTTCCATCAAACCGTTAAATACCTCACCTCACCATGGTTGTGTACTAGAGATATTAGAAAAACATCAATCTCACAGCATGCACTATTAAAGCTTTCCTACAAATCTGTTCTGTTCCACTGTTCACGAATGTTGACTAATTCCAGGAAATCGAGTTTTTGACAACAAACCGTCGTAGTCCAGAAATACTTGATGTTTTCAGGAGTCAAAATTGAAACATTTGTCGGTGAATTGATAGAAGCGATTCTTTCATATCTTCCGTGGTCGTTGAGCTTAGTAGAGTAAGGCAGGTGGACGATTCACGGAGAATATACTTTCGACGCCAGCCTGGCTCTGAAGCATCAAGACGTCCCACCATTGTCCCAAGTTATGACGTTAAGTTTCAAGAGTTTCCTAGGGAGGTGGAGAGAAGTCTGACGGGCCAGAGAAAGCGCAAGTTTTAAACCCTGATTTATAGAGGGTCGCCTGAATCCATGTACCGGATAATCCAGTCTAGAGGGTTGCTTTGCGTTTGAGGGAGTTCGCCATTCTCTCAGTGGGAGGGTATACTGTGAACGCGATTTCCAAAGTGCGGACGAAATAAATGGTTTGGGTTTCATGTGGTGAGCCGAGCTAAGTTGCGAGGAGTTAGAGATCTTTTCTCCCTAGGCCCTTCTTAAAATAAGCTCATACCATCTATCTGACTGCCTTAGAATCCACAATGGTGCGTTTTATCCGTAAATGCCAGATTTTCGACACTTTTCATCTGAACGAAAGTGGAAATAAAGAATAGGTGCCGAATTTCCTCAGTAATATTTCACTGTCAGCTCAATATCTAATCAATGGAGATTTTTTTAACCATCACACAATTAAAATCAATTGTATAAACATTAATACTGCAAATGATTTTGGTTTTTCTTTCTTCCGTTGTACAGCGAGGAAGTAGATTTCGTTTTATTTGAACGTCTCATTAAGGAATACCTGCTCCAGTATTTCTCAGTAGCGTAGCGAAAAAAATCATAGTTTTAGATTCCTTCGAATTGTGAGAGCTGGCACTATTGTTCTTCTTCAATTTGCCCACCCTTAGGTGTTTTTTTTTTTTTTTTTTTTTTTTTTTTTCACTAAGCATGCAGTAAAAATAGAAACCACTCTCCTTTCTCCTCGTTGTATCCAACTCGCTAATCCGCAGGCACTTCGCGTGGAAGTAAAAACTTGGAATACGATTGTACAGTGGTTCATTATTACTTGTAGTATTATTTGTAGTCTTTGCTTCAATTGCGATAAAAAAGAAGAAATAGAGAAGGAAATAATCTGCTACATGATTGGAGTAATTACAGTTACAGAACCGTTCGCAACAGTAATTATTACCTCATCACAAATCGGTATCTGATATACCTCACTCCTTAGCATATATATCCTGCTCCGAACGATTTTTATTTCGTATCTTTTGTGAGCATTTTTTGGGAAATTCGGTGTGATTGTACAAAACTCAAGTATTTGTGATACCTAGATTCTCTTCTTTTGCTGCATTGAGCAATAGTTTGCTTTAATTTGGCGTCAGATATTGTAATGACGGGAGTCAGTATTTCTCAGTACCATAGCAGAAAATATCAACATTTCAGTTAGGAATTCTGCAATTTAAAAATTCGTGATCTGCCGATATTGTTTTTCTTTCTCTCCCAGTTCATCCACCCTGGTTTCTCGTTTTCAATATCAGTTTCAATATTCAGGCATTTCCACAAGCTTAAAAATAAATCACGATAAAACATCACCCGGCTTGACGTCACTATCGTTCTCTCGCAATGTGATTCCAATTACGTTTATCTCACTAAACAATTTTTTTTTCGCCATCATAATTTGTAAAACTAAGAATAACGATATTCGGACCTAAAAACTATTCAATGCTAGTTTCATACCGTTAAGTTGGTATCTAGCTCGATAATAACAACCAAACTGGTGACGTCAATACCGCGCCGGGGTGCGCCTAGAAGAACTTGACTTGTATTTTATTTATTAATATATATTTTATTTTTATTTCAAAATGATATTTTGAAGTCTCAATCCTCTATTTGAATTTTTTCGTAACTATAAAACGCTGCAAATGATTGTACAGTGGTTTATTATTCCTTCGCTTCAATATTGATTTATGAAGACTATCCATTTGTGATAGTAACTATTCAGAACATTTGTGAATGTTCTCAACGAAAAACAGATGGTAACTATAGAGGAAAAATCCGTAGCAACTATTGTAATTTTAATCATTTTTATTTTTCTTAATTTCCTAATTAAAAACTAAATTTTTTGCCTAACGGTACAGCTGGAGAGAGTGTTTGACGACCATTCCAATGAGTATAGAACGATTTTTATAGCTCCAAGAACTTTCGAGTTATGCCCTCATGTCAAATTTCTAAAAATCTCCTAAGTTCGGCACAAAAGCTGCGATAACTCGAGAACCAATAAAGCTATCGACCCCGCGATGGTCTCATTCGATTCAGCGTCCAAAAATCTATATAATTTGATACTACGTACACATTTTTCTGAAAAACCTTGGAAAATATGAATTTTCTCCCCCTCAAAACCCCCCAAAAATACCCTTAAAATTGAGCTAGCAAGTTGGTTCAAGAATTGGGCCGTCGTAGGACCGAGATTGATTTTTGGTGAAAATTTCAAGAATTTAGCTATTATGGTTTGGCCGGAAAAGTGTTGACGGCGTACGGCGTACGACGTACGGCGTACGGCGGACAGACAGAATTTTTTTTATTGGATATTCGGATTCTACATGCCTTGAAACGTAAAACATCAAATTTTGAGGAGGGGTTATAAAATTTTTTTTCTTGGGCGATTACAATGGTTTATTATTGAATAATAAACCAAAAGCTGTACCGCATGTTGTAACACGTTTCTAAAACCGTCGTAACCGTATTTCTACCTTTCTTTATTATAGGAACTCTGCATCTCTTTTGAATTTCATGTTTTTCTTTTTGTTGATTTCCTCTCAGGCTTACCTATTTTCCATTAAGTCGGCGAAAAAATACTCTTCGCCACGAAAGTATCTATTCATACTTCCAAGTTCTTCTGCAAAGTTTCTCGGTCACCATTTCTTTCCAAGAATAATCTTCTTTTTTTCTTCGCCAAGGCGTGAGCGGGATGCAACTGTTGGGGGGCAAGAAGACAGCGTAAGAAGTGACGGAGAGAAGCCATCTTTTGGAAGCTGCTCGCCCTGGTTCCATGGGGCTGTATTAAAAGTTTCCTTTGATCTCAAAGGAAAGAAGCGTTGCTCTCCGTTTCACATCCAACTCTCGAGCAATTCGCCTTCAGAACTGAAGCCAAAAGGGTCTAATTGGCTCCGTTAAGAACCCCGACACGCAGCTCGCTCTTCTCTTGCATCGTCTATCTCATTTCTGCGGGCCTCGTACCTCTTTCTAGCTGGCTGCTGATTTTGGTTCAAGTACTGAAATCTGGCCAGATGATAATCTTCGCTAAAACCAATAAACCGAAACCTTTTTAAACTTCTCGTGGAATCTCCAAATTGGATTTTCTAATTAGTAGCCGTCTAATGGTGTGTAACATGAAGATTGAGAAAATTGTTAGCGCTTTTACGTCTGTTTGGATGAGGCGAATCTTCCTCTTTCCATCTGTTTGTTGAAAATCTTTTCATCGGAGACTTCCATTGACTTTGCTGCTATCATAATTTTCTACCCTCTTTTACGTTTCTTTTGAAGTTTTTCCCAGACATTTTACAAGCACATTGATAAAACTCATTTTGTTAATCCAAAATGTACAAACCTTCTTATGTTCGGCGCGTAGGGGGAGAAAAAACAAAGCAATTAATTCTAGCCTGGTTGAGCACTTTGTTTTTATTTTATTTTATTTTTGGAAAGGGCTTTCGGTTTATTAATCAACTAGGGGCTGAGCGCCCCTGGCGGCTTCGCCGCCCAACCCCCTCTGAGGGGGGCTTCGCCCCCCTCAGCTATCGCTCACGGGCCTTACATATTCTTCGGGTGGGGTGTTGTCCTTGTCACTACTATAATATAGTACTATATATAGTAGTAGTTTATTATTTGTGTATGGTAAGTGGGAATCTATAGGTATTTTTATAGTAGGAAGTACTTAGTAGTGTAGTTTCTATAGTTTGGTATGTAGGTGGGGGTGTTTGAATGTACTTTGTATCATAAAGTATTGGGTTTTTCAACTGGAGCAAAGTATGAGCAAAATTAGACATAACAACTTTAAGTTTTACAAGATTTGTAACTTGCACAGAGGATAACTCAAACAAAAAGTCGTCAATTCAGATGTTTGAATATACCAAAATATGGGTAATTTAACTGTCCACATTTTCCCAATGTAATGTACCTATCCATTTTTCAACCGTTTTTGCGTTATTCGACAATATCAGTAGACTATACACAAAAACATGACATTTTTCAACTTCAACCGTTCTTTTCATCTATTTAGTGCGAAAGAAACAAAGAATGAACCATATATTATTGTTATACACATCATCAACTATCATTATGCTGAATTTGAGCGAAATCTATTTCAAAAAAGTTTTCACGAAAAATCCAAGGGGTACCCCTGCGATTTTTTTCAACCGAACAGTTAACGAATTTTTACTCGTCACTCAATAGAGATAAAAATCTGAAATTTTTAGGAAAGTTGTGTCTTACCATGATGTATTTTTGTGATTTTTTTTTATTTCTCGGAAAAATCTGCAAGTGGTCCAAAAAAATCGGTTTTTGAAAGCTCAAAAATTGGACTTTAACGGTGATTTTCGGGGTCAAAATAAATGCGAATCGATTGTTTTATTATGCAGGAGTCTTCATTTGAACGCCTTACACACGTACATAGCAAAAAACTTGGCGAAAAAACTTTAAACAGAGCCAGAGAAATTATTTTCCGTAAATCGACTTTTTCCCCGGCCGAAATTCCGAGCTCGGTTACAGTGAAAAATTAAATTTTCGTTTTCAAGCGATTTTGAAAGCTATTCTTATAGGAAATTTAACGCAGAACCCGAATTTGACTTCAAAACGGTGGAAATTTGACGACAACTATTACTTTTCCGAGTTTTAATACACTGCCGCTCTTAAGTTATTCAACTTTGAAAAATCGTTGCAAATACTTACAGTACTGTTAAATAATAATTTGTTACTCATTCTTATAAGAAATTAGACGTAGAGTTCGAATTTGAAGTGAAGACAATCGAATTCGTTCAGTTAATAATTTTTTTCTCAATATTTCGGATCTTCATGCTTAGATAGTTTCAACTTGGAATTATTCGTCACATTACAGGAAATTTCCTCTACGTTATTGAAGTTTTCATCAGAATACCAAGGCTGTGCCTGTTCGAAATTACTTCTTTAACAGTTATCTTAAGTATATGTGATAATTAGTGGAAGTTAGGGAGTAAAATGATATCCATCGTATTTGCATACCATTTATTAAACAATCACATTGGATTTGTTTTGAGAAATATCATTCATTGTAGAGTAATAACGTTGCGTCCTTAGAAAGAGCTTTCTGATTTTATAATTGGTTGTTCCTGTTACCGACTCAAACATGGAAGCACTTTGTGATCTATGCACACCACTGGTTGTACGAAGTACACCCTGTATGTTGAAAACATTACATTCATACCGTGAATCGTGCTTTTTAGGTTAGTTACTTCTTTATAAATGCTAATTTCATTTACTTGTTGCTACCCAAGGTTTATTTTGCTTTTTGAAAAGAGCTACAATCAACCGGCTGCCGCCGATGCGTGAATAGGGAACACTGCTCTTCTCGAATAGAAGTCGTAGTATCAACGTCGGTTTCCGCTTTATCCGAAATCTTTTCGGAAGAAAATTCTCATTGATTAACAGGATCAAATAGGATGGATTCACGAACTTCAGCTTTTCATCTGTATTCAATGAATGTGAAAAGGCAAAGCCCACGTTTCACGTTTCCCAACAGAAAATGCTTGCTGATCGCGATAGAGATAATATGCAGATCCGCTTCGCTCCGTTTTCAGCGTGAGCCAACTTTACAATTTCAATTTTATTCTATCCTCTGGTGTATCCTATTCAACTCTCAGCACAGCTGTTTTCTATATAAATAAGAGAAAAAGATTTTCGTTGGCAAGATCATCGAGTTATCACCTTATCTGCTGGCGAATCGGTATGACCAATAACAAAATAAAAAAATTAAATTTAGCAGGAACTCAGCAACTAGTACAGAAAATATACTGGAAAAAACGTTTACCGAACGATAAAATGAAACTTGAACGACTTTCCTTACCGAACACCGCACACAAAGTCAAAATAAAATACGCTACAAATGACTTTCCTGTGGTTTACTATTCCTTCGTTTCAATTATGTTTCAAGATTACCTTCCATTTGCAATAGTAACTATCCCGAGCTTTTCTAAACTTTTCCACTTAACAATAGATTGTCAACTAAAAGGGAAAACTCTTTAGCAACTAAGTATCGTAGTTTTAATGATTTTAATTTTTCATTGTTGATACAGCTTAGAGTGTTTGACGAGCATTCCAACAAGTATAGAACGGACTTTATAACTCTGTATAAAGTCTCAAGTTATATCATTATGTCAAATTACATTGGTTTGTTATTGAATAATAGTAATAGTGGAATTCATTTATCATCGAATAAAAATATATATTAAAAATGTAAAAAAAAAACTACTGTGAAATTGAGGAAATACTAAATTAATGAATAGTTTGCTGAAAATTATTGAAATATAATTTAAACCAAAGTAAGGAGAAAGAAGAAAGTTTCGTTCGTTCAATACGGTTCTGTCGATCAAGTTTCTTATACCGAGAACATCGTAATGCAATATTTAATTTTGCACCTTTTAAACGATATTGTTCGCGGGCGATTATCCGGAACATCGGATCACCTCTCCACCCACGTTTTTTCTTCGTGAAGCGAACACCGAATGCTCATACCTCAAATTGCTTTCAAAGTGGATGGATGTGCATTTTTTATTACAACCGTTTGAGGGACTAAGCTTGCCGTTCGCCCGTTTTCCAGCCTTTCTTTACGGCGGAGAGCATATTTTCCATCGTATCAGAAGGTTCGCTCTTGTTGGTAGTTATACTTTCTATGACCAGGTTGTGCTCTATTCTATTACGCAAGGGTATTCGCAGTGGTGAGATACCCTACACAATTTTTCCTTCGCTCAAAGCTGATCCTCCCTCTCATCATTCTCAAATCTCCCGGTGCCACGGTTCTCAGTCGACCTCGTAGAACGCTCCATGCTTTCGCTTTCTTTGCTGTCTCGCTGTATAGAAGCAACTTGGTGATGTGACGGTGAGCCTTTGTGAACGTTCCTTTTAACGTCCGTCCGCTGGTGCGAGTAGCCATCGTATCTCTTTCGGCTGGAAACTCTTCCGTTATTGTTGATAGGTGGTCAGTATTGCTATAACGTACCTTTTCAACTGCTTTGAGGTCGTTCAAAGATTTCAATGGTCATTCGTGTCAATGCGTTCAATGCCCGAGTCCGTTCAGCAAATTCCCCATACTTCCCTCGACATCACACCAGTGATTTCGTTTAGCAATTGGCTAGGGTGACTCGCCGAGCGATCTCTCCTCACGGTACGGTACTATATTTCTCGATAGATAGATAATACCTCTTTTCTTTAGTTCTGCTTTAGTGAAATTGCTGGACACCATTAACGTCGGACGTAATATCCTTTCATATGCCGTCGACTGTTTCGAAAATATAATCGAACAACAGAAAATAAAGTTTTATTTCGTAGTTTGTGGCCCTCGACGATAAGATGGGCCTTGAATGCCCTTGAAAGCTTGAAACCTTTTTCTTGGAACGTACTGCAGCAATCAAAACAGTTTCCATACTTGAAATTTTCACCGAAAGTTATTCTTATAGCTGCTAATGGTATAGCTGTAAGTATCGTTAGGCAAATTATTCAACTCTTAACAAGATCACTATGAGAAATAAAAATAATCAAAATTACGATAGTAGCTAAGGAGTTTTCCTTCATGATTACCAATCTGTTGTTAAGTGGAATCGTTCACAAATGATCAGGATAGTTACTATTACAAGTGCGCGGTCTTCTTAAATCATAATTAAAGCTAAGAAATAATTAAACACTGTACAATCATATGCAGCGTTTTTCAACCATGGCCTCCATAGACATGAAAGATAATATCTTTGTGCTATATTATAGCACATGTGTGGCAGTGAGACTTGAGTGCATAACGTAGGTATGGCGATCCTTTGCCTGCTAAAAGTGTCGTTAAATATAGAATACTAAAAATAAAAATCTATTCAGGAACAATATATTTTACCATCATCGTCCATAACAATGAATATTTGCTTGCTGTGTACACATTTCCCAGTAATGGAAGAGGATGTCTATAGAAAATGTAACACGTCCCCACGACTCACAGAGTGAACCGACCGTTGGTTTGCCATCAGCCACTTAACGCTTAGCAGGAAACATCGATAGCATTAATGTAGTGAAATTAGTTTCATTCTAGAATTATACTACTACGTTCGTTGCGATTGTATGCCAGCTTACATTGCGAGAATCGAATTCGTGTGGCATTGTTTGACCTATTGTTAGTAATATCGCATTTCGACTTGAGGTTGGCGATGCCTGGGAACCGGAACGAATGGAAGGATGAGCTTTGCATTATTGCCAACAGAGCCTTTGGATTTCAGTATTCAGGGGAAATTGTTGTGTAACTGTCAAGCCAAATTAATTACTTCGAAGCCGAAGTGTACGTGGTAAGGGAGTTGTGGGTGTCAAGCTTCCAGCACCGCTGACGCAAGTGAAGTACCAACTTTGGGGTATACACCTAGTTACAGGAGCGCCGTATCCTCCTCATTCCTCGCTCTCGCTCACTCTTAGACAACAACTTCTATTCAACGAGATCCGCCGCATAACTTAATCATAACAAGCCAGCCAACGACGACGACGACGAACCTCAACCCTTGAAGCCTTAGATCTTAATTCACAATGCCTCCGTGACAGTCATACTCATCCCATGGAACAGTGACTTAGGAGTTTTCCCAGATCTTCCGATCCTTTCCCACCAGATTCTCCAGATGCGATTTGTTGTGTCAGCTCACTTGAATACTGTTGCCATTAAATTTCGTCATGTTGGCCAGCAGAGAGATTCATAGTTTGGAAGTAATTTCACCAACGGCTAATCTCACTCTCAATTTGACGAAGTATTCTTCGAAAAACGAAAAAAACAAACGAAAACTGATGGACACTGAATCACTCTTACCCGACATTATTTCTCTAATTATTTTCATGTTTTCGATTATCCTGATTGTCCTAGTCCTCCGATTCGGAACGGACACGCAATCTTATAAAATTGTTATAGTTTCATTCTCAGATCCCCTTTCTGAACTAAAGTAGCTATGTGCCAGAGAGACTGTACTTAAAGATTAAAAATCAGACCATTAAATGTAAGAAAAGCGAATTGTACAGAAGGACGATTAATGGCTCACACGATCTCGAGTACAACCCGCACACTAAGTATTAAAAACAAGTCTGGGTCTTAAGCGTTAAAACGCTATGAATTCTGCGGCCTGCAGAGAAGAAAATAGGAAAACTTTGCAAATGATTGTACCTAGGTTTATTATTCTTTTGTTTCAATAATGATTTAAGAAGACCATCGTGATAGCAACTACACCGAACATTTTTAAACGTCACCACCTTACAGCAGACATCAATAAGGGAAAACTCCCGAGGAACTACAGGAATTATAATATTTTTTGCTATGGTGGATTTCACCAAAAAAATTGAGTAGGAGTTAGCCTAGTTATCTGTACTGGCAATGCCAGCAAGCAACGTTACTAGCGAAAGCAAAGGTTGTGGCTAGTTACACTGCTTGTTGGCGTTGCATACAGCTAACTCTAAGGGTAACTTCAACTCATTTTTTTTTGGTGAAATCCACTATAAAGATATTGACATTCGGTTCAGCGACAAACAATCGATATAAATTTGTATCAAACGCACCTATGTTTTAAGACATTGGAAAATACGAATTCCCCCTCCTCAAAACTCCCCAAAATTTCCTAAAAATTGAAATAACTATTTGGCTAAAGAACTGAGCCATGGTAGGTCCAAGAATGGTGTTTGGAGAAAATTTCAAGAATTTAGCTAACATATACCTTCCTCAGAAAAGTGTGACGGCGGACGTTCAGAATTTTTTTATTGGACGTTTGGATTCTACATGCCTTGAAACGTAATGCAGGGTCCGTTTGCGTTGATGCTTTTCGCACACCCATTAGGTAAATATTTTCTGCAAATATCTTCAACTCGATACTATGCTACGTAAAAGTGACTCAAAATTACATTTACCTGAGGTTAGATTGTAAAGAGTCCAGAGAGTTTTGACCCATATCGCTCCGTTCCCGGAGTCGGGGTGACGAGGAGATTCTGAATGAAGGTTCGGCTGAATCGTTTCATTTAAACAGTCCGTCTGCTGTTGAAGAAGACGGCGTTTTTGCGCTCTTGGTTCTACTCAAGAACGGTTCAGCTGTGCTCAGTGGAAACAGGTTTCTATCCCTTCGGCCCTACCCGTGGTAACCCTTGCGCCCCAGTACAATTCTCTCTTCCTCTCGCTCCCGCCCTTCTTCTCTCCATCTCCCTTTATCTATTTCTTCTACCCGAACAGACCATCTCTCCATCTCTTACGCTCTCGTAACAGCAGCTGTTTTTATCCTAACATCCATGGCCTGGGAAACTAGTGGGAGGCGGGCGTCTGGTTGGTGAATATTGGCCTCTACTATCTAGATCCTCGCGAGGGTGGAGGATGAGATGAACCTAAATGAAAAGCTACACCGCTGCGGAAATATTAAATCATCACAGGAACACTTGACAGGACTCCCTCTTCTGCTCCTATTCCGACTGGCCTCGATCATCCCCTAGCGCTGCACTCATCCTGCGCCCGAGCTCCCCGTTGAACTCATCCCGTTTCAAGAGTTTTAATTAGAACACCTCCACACTCCCACACTACAACGACTGTCCTTCCTACATTTCAACCGCTGTTTCTCTTGCCTACTCCATGGACCGTACACCCAGACGCCTTCCATTATCCATCAGAGCCACCTCGACGTGAATGCTGTCTCGTTGAGGATTCATTATCACACTGATCGGGACAATGCACTGTCATCGCCCTTTTTTTGCTGTCCGCTAGGGGATCAGGGTATCTCATCAAAGGGTATTCCTGGCTGGTAATGCTAGGAAGAGCAAGTACACAGTTGGAATGGCATTGGAATTCACTGGACTCTGGGGTGAAATCAAGGGTTCCCGTGGAGGGGTCGCATCCCCTCAAATTGCATCCATACGCCATGTTGGAGCGAATATTTTATTCGTTCAACTCGTCTGTATCTTCATATTAGTTTACAACAAATCCAATGTGATTGCTTAATAAATGGTATGCAAATACGACGGATATCATTTTACTCCCTAACTTCCACTAATTATCACATATACTTAAGATAACTGTTAAGGAAGTATTTTCGAACAGGCACAGCCTTGGTATTCTGTTGAAAACTTCAATAACGTTGAGGAAATTTCCTGTAATGTGACGAATAAATTCCAAGTTGAAACTATGTAAGCATGAAGAACCGAAATATTGAGAAAAAAATTATTAACTGAAAGAATTCGATTGTCTTCACTTCAAATTCGAATTCTACGTCTAATTTCTTATAAGAATGAGTAACAAATTATTATTTAACAGTACTGTAAGTATTTGCAACGATTTTTCAAAGTTGAATAACTTGCGAGCGGCAGTGTATTAAAACTCGGAAAAGTAATAGTTGTCGTCAAATTTCCACCGTTTTGAAGTCATATTCGGGTTCAGCGTTGAATTTCCTATAAGAATAGCTTTCAAAATCGCTTTGAAACGAAAATGTAATTTTTCACTATTACCGATGCCAGCGGAGCTCAGAATTTCGGCCGGCGAAAAAGTCGATTTACGGAAAATAATTTCTCTGGCTCTGTTTAAATTTTTTTCACCAAATTTTTTGCTATGTACGTGTGTAGGGCGTTCAAATGAAGACTCCTGCATAATAAAACAATTGATTCGCATGAATTTCGACCCCGAAAATCAGGGTTAAAGTCCAATTTTTGAGCTTTCAAAAACTGATTTTTTTGGACCACTCGCAGATTTTTCCGAGAAATAAAAAAAATCACAAAAATACATCATGGTAAGACACAACTTTCCTAAAAATATCAGATTTTTATCTGTTTCGAGAGAGAAGTAAAAAATCGTTAACTGTTCGGTTGAAAAAAATCGCAGGGGTACCCCTTGGATTTTTCGCGAAAACTTTTTTGCAATGGATTTCGCTCAAATTCAGCATAATGATAGTTGATGATGTGTGTATCAATAATATATGCTTCATTCTTTGTTTCTTTTGCACTAAATAGATGAAAATAACGTTTAAAGTTGAAAAATGTCATTTTTTCGTGTATAGTCTACTAATATTGTTGAATAACGCAAAAACGGTTGAAAAATGGATAGGTATATTACATTAGGAAAATGTGGACAGTTAAATTACCTATGTTTTGGTATATTCAAACATCTGAATTGACGACTTTTGTTTGAGTTATCCACTGTGCAAGTTAGAAAACTTGGAAAACTTAAAGTTGTTAGGTCTAATTTTGCTCCTACTTTGCTCCAGTTGAAAAACCCAATACTTTATGATACTAAGTACGATACAATCCCCACCACCAACATACCAAATTATAGCAACTACTACGAAGTACTACCTATTATAAAAATACCTATAGCTTCCCACTCTCCATACACAAATAATAAACTACTACTACCTACCCATACCATGTTACCATGTATGTGTGTGTATGTATACCATGTTATACTATATACTAAAGCATATATACTGTACTAAAGTATATATACTATATAGTATACTATATATAGTAGTGAAAAGGACACTGCCCCCCACCCGAAGAATATGTAAGGGCCGACCGGGCGCGATAGCTGAGGGGGTTGGGCGGCGGAGCCGCCAGGGGCGCTCAGCCCCTAGTTAGTTGATAAAGTCAATCAAACATAAGCTATCAAGAGGAGGAGTCCATGACTACACATCATATTTGTAGAGACGATTAATACAAGTGAAATAGCGAAAAATGTTCACCATGGAAGTACGGTGTTTGAGCCAAACGATAAAAAGCATCATCTGCTCGTCATAACGAATACATAAGATACATTTGTGATCACTCTAAACTGTTCTTCTGTAAAATGCATGGAAATTATTTATAATTGAAAGCAGGGTGTTCAAGTCCCTTAGTCTTGATAAGTAATAATCGATGTAATTTTAAGTATTCAGTATAATTTGATATTTAGTGAATTTTTCATGTTCAAGCATCAGATTGGTTTATTAATTACGAAGTCTAGGTTCTTGAGCTCAATTTGAATAATTCTCACAAGAAAAAATCTCAGATCGGAAAAGAGAACATTGTATAAATCGGCCTATTTGTAAAATTACTCTGATATTGTACGACAGAGTGAGATGGCCCTAGTGAGTAGAATCGTGGCGGTCTCTTGAAGAATTAGAAGGAGAAAACGTCTATTTGTTCAATATCCTCCTTCGATTAAAGATGTTTCTTTATGGTGCGGGAGTGTCGTCCCTGCATCTATCTGCACCCGTATTTTCAAGCCAAAGAGAGCGACTGCGAACGCCACTGAAGTATTGTGTCGCCTGTTAGTTTACTCACGCCTCTTCGACTTTGTGTAACCTGTAGTTGACAAGTGCCACGTACTTAGAATTTTACGTGCTACACGGTTAATTAATTCATTCAATAGGTTTAACCTGACTTCATAATGAATTTCCACTTCATAAATACGGCTTTAATTTACTATTCCTAGTCGAATTGAGAAACATGATATCGCCTCAAATTAGACCACGTCAGGAGTCTTGTGGGGTATTATACACGTACAAGATCTCACAAACGATCAGCAACAACTTCAATATTTTAGTCCGCCGAAGCTTGTACTGATTGTTAATTGAGCTGCTTTGTAAAATGTCCTCACGATTATTTGGCATGTCCATTAGTTAGATGAATACATGCTTTCCTCTTGGAAACCGCCAAAAGATCAATTAATGATTGCTTATCAATTATTACTGCTATTGATCGCAAGCCTGATGGTAAGCTGGTGTTTATTTTCCTTTTGGAATAACGGCAAGTTGTAGGTCATCCCGTTCGTTTAGTCCGGGTGATGTTATATGAACATCTGCTCTTTTATACGTACACGCTCAGTGACAAACATTCCTTTATCGCCTGTCGTCATACCAATACATGAAAATTGTGTTCTCTCTAATTAAATTGTTAAGCGCTCTCAAAGGTAATTTAATACAACGCTGAATACGTAACAACAACATTAATAAAAACCACCGGACTAACGTGCAAACGACTGCGACCTCCCATTTTCACTCGAGCGAACTCGGGTTACCTATCTGAGAATGCTAATTCCTGCGGCTTGCTCGTTTGTCCGTAAGCGCGCCTACAAAACTTTTCAGTCCTGCCTTTTCCAACGATCGATTAGCACTCTCGTCGTTCCATTAGTAATCTCGAGTACTTTTAATACACGGGGCCCGGAACCACTAGCACAGGAGGTCAAAGTTCATTAAAAGCGAGGCGTGACGCCAGCCAAGGCGAGACAGAGGGCGAAGAAGGGGTAAAACTACTTAGTTGAAAGTTAAAATGAGGATTGGAGGCTTGAAGCAGAGTAAGCAGGTTTTCGAGATTGGTCTTGGCTGGCGGGGTATCTAATGAAATTCTTTGACGAATTAAAACTGTTTATAAGAAGACGTTGCGTCAAGGTTTATCGTTGGCATTTTCATATCATCTCTTGCCTCGCATCGTATGAGTGATATTGGCAGTTTAAAGTGAGCGATGGAAGACTATTAATTTCCGCGGAATTACTTCGATGGAGATGTTTCCTCACGAGGGTAACTTATGAGGAACTATTGGGAAACTGTTTGATGATTCTGCTCTCCTTCAATCCCCGTCAGAATCATCATTCGTTTGTCTCACTGACGAGAAATTCTACTTAAGATTCACATAGGACACCCTGGAAACCTATGAAAGAATCGGGTAGATTCTATGTGTGGTGACTGAATTTGGACAAAAATACAGAAGAATCTAAGAGAACCTAAAACCTAGTGAAGCACGAATGAATTCCGAGATCACGAGTACACTAAGTACGACTTTATCGATGGAATATTTTCTATGTGCCGTAGGACTGGGTGGGTAGGTGGTGGTGTTTTCATGGTTTTGTATGATAAAATGTATTGGTGTTTCAACATGCGCAAAGTTTTAGCCAAGATTGGCTCCCCAACATTGAAGTTTTCCAAGATATGTGACTTGCACCAGTGATAGCATAAAAAAGTCGTCGATTCGGATGTTTGAATATACCAAAAGATAGGTAATTTAACTGTCCACATTTTCCTCATGTGATGTACCTATCTATTTTTCAACCGTTCCTGCGTTATTCAACAATATTGGTGGAATATACACAAAAACATCATATATTTCAACTTGAACCTTCTTCTCGTCAATTTAGTGCAAAAGAAACATAGAATGGAGCATATATTATTGATATGAACATCATCAACTATCATTATGCTGAATTTAAGATCAATCTAAATCTAAATCAAAAAATCTAAATCAAAAAATTTTTCACAAAAAATCTTGCGATTTTTTGAAACAATTAGTTAGCGATTTTTCGCTCGTCTTTCAATACAGATAAAAATCTGAAATTTTCAGGGAAGTTGTATCTTACTAAGATGTATTTGCCTGATTTTTTTCTATTCTCGGAAAAAATCGCAAATGACCCGAAAAAATCAGTTATTGAACTCTCGAAAATTGGACTTTAACCTTGGTTTTTGTGGTTAAAATTCATGTGAATGAACTGTTTTATTACGCAGGAATCTTCATTTGAATGCCTTACACACAAAAAAGCCAAACATTAGGTGAAAAAATTTTTAACAGCGCCACAGAAATTATTATTATTTATTATAAATTATTTCTTCCACAGCACTTAATCTGTCCCATTTCGGGAACGTGACGAAAAAAAATTCCAAAGTTAAAACTTCAAAAGTATGAAAATCGAAAAAAATTCGAATAATATTATTAATCGTTCGAATTTGATTTTTTTCACTTTGAATTCGAATTCTACGTCTAATTTCCTGTGGGAATCATTAGTTAATCAAATTTGAACAGTACTGTACGTATTTGCTACGGATTTTCGAAGTTGAAAAACATGACCAGTGTAGTACTAAAACTGGGAAAAACTAACGTTCGTCGTCAAATTTCCACCATTTTGACGTCATATTCGGATTCAGCGTTAAATTTCCTATAAGAATAGCTTTCAAGATCGCTCAAAAACGAAAATTTAATTTTTCACTATTACCGATGCTAGCGGAGCTCGGCGAAAAAGTCGATTTACGGAAAATAATTTCTCTGGCTCTGTTTAAATTTTTTTCACCAAATTTTTTGCTATGTACGTGTGTAAGGCGTTTAAATGAAGACTCCTGCATAATAAAACAATTGATTCGCATTTATTTTGACCCCGAAAATCACCGTTAAAGTCCAATTTTTGAGCTTTCAAAAACCGATTTTTTTGGACCACTTGCAGATTTTTCCGAGAAATAAAAAAAATCACCAAAATACATCTCGGCAAGACACAACTTTCCTAAAAATTTCAGCTTTTTATCTGTTTCGAGAGAGGAGTAAAAAATCGTTAACTGATCGGTTGAAAAAAATCGCAGGGGTACCCCTTGGATTTTTCGTGAAAACTTTTTTGAAATAGATTTCGCTCAAATTCAGCATAATGATAGTTGATGATGTGTATATCAAGGATATATGGTTCATTCTTTGTTTCTTTCGCACTAAATAGATGAAAATAACGTTTAAAGTTGAAAAATGTCATGTTTTCGTGTAGTCTACTAATATTGTTGAATAACGCAAAAACGGCTGAAAAATGGATAGGTACATTACATTAGGAAAATGTGGACAGTTAAATTACCTATCTTTTGGTATATTGAAACATCTGAATTGACGACTTTTTGTTTGAGTTATCCTCTGTGCAAGTTACAAATCTTCTAAAACTTAAAGTTGTTATGTCTAATTCTGCTACAACTTTGCTCCAGTTGAAAAACCCAATACTTTATGATACAAAGTACATTCAAACACCACCACCAACATACCAAATTATAGAAACTACTACTAAGTACTACCTACTATAAAAATACCTATAGATTCCCACTCTCCATCTCCATACACAAATAATAAACTACTATAACTACCTACCTATAACTACACTACATACTATATACTTTTATATAGTAGTGACAAGGACAACAACCCCACAAAATGATATGTAAGGCCCGAGAGGAGGGGCGGAGCCCCTCCTGACGGGCCGACCGTGCGCGACAGCTGAGGGGGCGAAGCCCCTCTCTGAGGGGGTTGGGCGGCGAAGCCGCCAGGGGCGCTCAGCCCCTAGTTTTACATAAACCTCCCTGGAGAAAAATCACGCGCCAAAATCGAAAAAAGGGCAAAAAATATATCACACGAAGATATTACTCGAACCTTTATAAGTCAACTGAGACAGTTACATATACATATACATCGATCGGAGAACTATTCAACAATTACGTCCGATGGAAAATCGATTGGAGGAATTGTAACATCAGTCCACTTAGTGACAAGTGGATGGTGAAAATGATAGTTGAAGAAGCAGAGGATATTTTACGTAATAAACCACTGTACAATCGTTTGCACCGTTTTTTTCTCTCCCAACTATATTTATACTACTATAGATGCTACTACACTATATATATACTACTCGTAACTCGTATGTCGAGCTGACTAACATTCTAGTAGAACACTCCATTCTAAAATATTCACAAGGTACAGCCATGACTACACTTCTTACGCCACGTAAAATTTGAAACTCTGAATTTTGATCATAATAATCAACTAATAGAGTACTTGATTTGCCCTATTGTTTTATTGTTATTATTATATATATTATTATGTCCAGGCACCCGTCCTTCACTTTCCTCTCCTTCGCGTTGACTACACGCACAATTGGTTTTTGAAATTTGGGATCTCATGGTGACAACAGCAAGTGATGTAAGTAGCGAACGAGGGGTGGGCCATTACTCGCTTCATTTCACTCGAACTTTATTTCACTATAGCACAGTAACTTAATCGAAGGAGTGTTAAGACTCGATTCGAAACTTTGCACATCCCCTGGGAGAACGCGCTTTCCCGACTCATGTCTTTTCAAGTTAGTGTTTGTGAGACAGGATACTTGCGTTGTAGTTGAAGTCGCTCTAAGAAAATTACCGGCTTTATCGAGCTCCGTTTTTCAGCGAAATACTTAGGCTCGTTAGGCAGTGGTGTTGGATTTTGCAGGAAATTTTGAAAAAATCCTCTTTGAATTTCATTATGTTTCATTATGTTCATCGAAAAATCGCTCCAAAAATCTTCTTACATCCATGTTTACATAGTAAATGGAAGTATTGCGAGGGGGACTTTTGTAATTTGCAAAGGAATAATTTTTCATAAAATGCAATTTGAAACGAATTTTTAACCGATTTCAATTTCTTACTACTTGCAGAGTTAAAGGGAAGACCCAAAAAATGACATAATAGACGATTTGAAAAACAGAATTGCTTCAGTCAAAAGAATATTATGAACGCAGGGTAAGGAGCACCGAACAATGAGACGCACCTTCACAATTCAACGATATAGCCCCTTAGTCAAGGGAATTTCGATGTCCAACTTTTTTTATTTCGTTACATAATTCATAAATGAATAATTTATTTAAGGGGGGATGTATTTGGATATTTCCATCTTTTGAACAAGCCGGGTTGGCATAACTGCATGTAAGCCATGTATTCTTTCGACAAATTACAGGAGTCAGTTGGTAAACCGTGACCACGGATTGCGTTTCAATCTTTCTCCAGATCAAGCTTTCTAGGCTAATTGCGTTTAAAGGAAACGACTATACAATTAGTATAGTGATCATTATGCCTTGCACATTTACCGTAAGGCGATCCTGTATTCTTGCAGACGAATAACGTTATTAGCAACTAGCCTAGAAAGCTTGTTCTTTCTCCGTAGGCATTTTGGCGTGATTGAGCCATCAACTTGAAACATTACGGTAATCAACGAGAAAAAAATAATCGACGAAGATTCCCAGCGGAGATGCACTTGGCAATCGTTTTTCACCAACAATGATGGGAATTCATAGAAAAAGAGGGGAAAAATGGATTGTTTGGGAGAGGAAGGGCAAAGGAATCTCTACTCAAGCTTTCTAGAGCTTGAGAGAATAATGGGACTGTTGAATGAATGGAAACAATCAATTATGAAGAGTTCTCCGTGGAAAGAGAAGAATAAATAATGAAAGCACCAACGGAAAGATCTTCTTACCGATTCTTGTTATGTAGGGCCTAAATAGTGAATGGAAGATAAAAAACTGATCGTATAAATGGATGTCAGATCAGCCAACTGAGCAGACGCCGAGAGGCTGTGCTCTGTATAATAACTTCGTGTCAGTCCCAGCAATTAAAAGGAAGATTAATGTGAAATGAACAATATGAATATTCGTTCTTTTGTGTCGATTCTACAACTCACGGCGGAGAGAGAGACTTTTCATTCCGCTCTCCCCAACATTCATTTCTCAATATTTCTCTGTTTGTAATCAATTTCCAAAGCTTTGCTAGGGAATGCTAACTGGTCTTTGCTGCCAATATATCATATTCAGTACAATATCGTCATAAACACGGTTTCGAATGTTGTCATGTATTTTACGAACGGGAACGTCAATAACTAAGATTTTTGTTATCAATTTTATGACGGCGGTCGTTCGCCAATATATATTTTTTAAATCTACCCTCGTAACATGACAACTTTTTTAACATCACTGATGATTTTGA
Organism: Tupiocoris notatus; assembly: GCA_037159825.1. Classification (NCBI taxonomy): domain Eukaryota; kingdom Metazoa; phylum Arthropoda; class Insecta; order Hemiptera; family Miridae; genus Tupiocoris; species Tupiocoris notatus. The sequence continues at coordinate 290,628 of JASJUZ010000287.1, forward strand.
GGCTGTCACGGAGTCGATACCATCTTCGCAGTTGTACAGTGAACATTCTCCGTTTGCGATTTTGCATTGGGGATTTCGGTGCGGGATAAATCAATATGGAGTTTCCAGGCTCTGATATGATCGAGCTAATCGCTTTTGAAGATCATCCGTGTACGAGTTTCAATAAATTCCCGAACCTTGGATCGAATGTCAAGCGCTGTAAAGTCGATATAGCTTTTACTGATCTCGATTTACGGGCTCAGAGCGAGTGGAGAGGTACCAAAATATATTGAGAACGTCTAACACGTATAATTATCGCAATAGGGGGAGAGGGGGAGTCCTAAAATGTGTAATCGGCGACGTGAGTGCTGTGAACTTGGGACGCGTTTGTAATTTTTCCCTTTCAGCGTTTTTTTTGCTTATGCAAATATTTTTTTTAAATCAGTTTCACTATTTTTTTTCCCAGAAAAATGTTGTTTATCCACTACTGTTTGTCATTTCACACGTTGGTAACAATTTTCATATGGTATCAATTGAAGCTGAAGTAATTAATAATAATGAAATACTGTTCAACTATTCTCAGCGTTCTCGATTATTAAATAATCGCTAGACAATGTACTCGCAGAATGAACCACATAATTATGATCTTCAAAATCGATCAATCTCATTGAGTAAAAATAAAGTAGTTTTCTGGTTAAATTATAAGGTATTTAAATATTTTCAAGTACAAAAAGGCATTTCAGTAGCAAAATCAAAAGATACCGAGAAGATACCGGGAGCGCCGAATGACAAAGTGGCGAATTCTGCTTCTGACGTCGCCGAAAATTGGGGAGACAATTATAGAATACATAAAGCTGATGGCGTAAGGACGAAGGATAGTTGGTTATCCGGCAGATGACGGATCGAATGGAAGGGGGACCTCATAACAAAAGACCTCTTCGAAATGGTTAGTATTTCATGCGGGCAAAGGTTTTTGAAGATAACGTGGGTTTTTATACGTTGGATTAGATTTATACACCGCTTGGTATCCTCCGAATTCGCTCTTTGAAAATTCAATTAGAACCCAATTTTTGCTAGTTTGATAAGTGGTTTGGATATTCGTTACTCGCGAAAACGTTCGATTATACCTCGCAGGCTACATTTGTCAGCCTGCGTAGCTCAGCAGTCAATAGATCACATAATAATGTATTTTTCCTATGGAGTACTTATCTGTAGTTTTAAGGCTATTGGTCACATAAATGGTATAAATTAGCAGATATTATTAACATCATCGTACTGCGTACTTCTGTTAGTTCAATATTTGGTGTATATCATAACACTTTTTTGAGATTGTCGTATATTCGTTTTCGAATCGATCGTAATGGGTACAATGCTTTAGGATGCCGTCAAAATTAATATGGGCCAATCGCTCAAAATGCGGGATGAAAAATGAGTTTTCAAGCGATGTCTGTACACGAGCATGTGCTTCAGCGAGTTCCCAATTACGGCATAGGCTATATTATGTGTAATTATTAAGATACCCCGAGAAAAAAATCTATCGTCATTTCCAATTCTTCCATGCGTAACTCTCAATGGACAATATATGCCGGCTGAGCGTTTTTCGAACGCGCTTTTTGTTATTCAACGTCCACATTTGGGTCGGGGAGTAAAGTAAGGGGGTTACGCGCCAGACGACCTACTATTCCGCAGTGTTGTCGGATATCAGATTTTATTTTGGACTCAGCGGAGGGCTCGTAGAAGGCTTCACCGACGACGAGTGATTTCCCCGAAGACCACTTCTCATAAATGTATAAATATTTAGTTCGCGCTTTTGATAGCCGGAAGCCACGAGAAAAAATGGTGGACGCGACGTTTCTTACACCTGGCTCCCCCAACCTGACTCATGAACCAGTGGTAGTCGCTGGAAGTGTCTAACGCATTGACCTAGCCTCACCGCACTACCTACGGGAAAGGCTGTTCGAGTTTAATAAATGTCTGATGAGGAAGATTTCTCATTGGATCAAAATCCTCTTCCGTTGAAATATTTTATTGATAACAACGCCGTTTGTGCTGTCGGGTTTTCTACCTGAGAGTGTCCCATCTGTTGAAGAACAGTCGACGAGAATTTCCTTAAATGTAGCAATATTAAAGAATAATTGCAGGAAAGGAATAATAAACCACTGTACAGTGATTTGCAGCGTTGCGTAAGGAAATAATTAGGTTCATAAATAAATGCTATAAACGAATTTGTACAGACATTAGTTGCAGAATAGTTCCCTGGCCTGTGGAACGCTTGTATAATCCTGTGAAATAGTCTAATAAGCAAATTAATGCTTTTAGAATCGCTGGATTAGAAGAAGACAACCTTTCTGGCATTTTGATGAATGCATATCAATAGGCACTAACAGTTGACCGTCTAAACGTCAACAAAATGAAAAGGGGGACAATAATAGAGCTCAACGGCAAGCGCTAGAGTTTGCTGGCGGATATCAGGTGAGGGGCGATTGAGTTGCTCCGCTGCAAGTCACACTTCTCAACTTGCGTTTACAGGTAGGAGATAGTGCTAGACCTGGCACGTCGGCCACGACCATCACTTCCCCGTAAACGCTCTGCCTTTCACGACTACACCGCGTGCGTAATGGCAAATCAATTTGTTCGATAAGGAACCCTCTGCAGGGCGGCTACGCGTCGTCATACCGAGATTATCAGCGTAACAGCCTAGTAGGTATATATCATCAACCTACGACACCTCGAGTCTCCCCTCGTTTAGCCAATCCTTGCGACAGACAGCCAAGCAAGGTAATCCTCGTAATCATGATGTTGATGTGATACACCGCAAGGGATACGAGACCAAGTCATTTGGTGACGCGAAACCTCCTATACCGACAGGATCGAAGAGATCGGACCTCTTCATCCCTTGCGCTGAATAGGTACTCGAGCTTATGAAGACTACAACTCCTGCCATCGGCATCATCACATCGCATGATGGCCAAGGTCGTTATTACGTAGGTACCTCCTATCTCAAGATCGAATGTTGGCATTTAAGCTCAAGAAGTTACTCTTCTTTACTTCTTTCACCTAATATATTCATGTTTTCTGATTGTTCTGATTGAAGATGAGCTAAGCTAATATTTAAGTGTTCTCACAAAACAAACCAAGTATTCAAGTCCAGTATCACGAACCTAATTCATCCCCTTCTATTACGTATACCTAATCGATATTTTATTGCGACTAGGTATTGAACTTAAGGATGAAAGATTGACCATATGAGGAATAGGAATTTTTCGCATCTTAATTTGGAAACCGAATAAAGGTTGTCCTCCGTATCTTACTTCATGGGATAAGAAATTCGTTCCGGCTCGTGGGTTTAAAAAACGCTGCAAATGATTGTACAGTGGTTTATTATTATTTCGCTTCAATATCTATATATATAAAACTACACAACCAGGAGGAGAAGGTATACTATTGATTGAGGAACTGGCCGGAGGGATTTGGACGAAAAAAATAGGGTATGCTTAGAATTTAAGGCCACCGTCTGAAAAAATCTTAGAATTTCGATTTTTGACTTCGTTTTTGAAAAAAAATTCGAAATGTGTCGAAAAACGTGTTTTGGGCGAAAAATCGCGATCGCGGAATTTTGCGTTTCGGCCGCCGTAGCTCCTAGAGTAATGGATTTCTTATATACCAAGTGAATTGGAAAGTTGTAGCCAGTTAAATTTCCTACATTTTTGTAATTGCAATATATAATTTTGGTTCAACCCCCGCGGAGCTATAGCCGTCCAAAGTCGAAACATAGGTGCCGAGTCTCAAAAAAAACTCTCACGGATGGAGCAAAATTGTGAAGCGATAAAAATTTTTTGACAACATATTCGTCAATTAAATCGAAATTCCTGACCCCGTTTTTTTCATTTTTTCGATTTTCGACTTGGTATTCTCGTGAGCTAAGATTATGTAAAAATTTGACGTTTTTCGAAACCACGTTTTTCCGCAGTTGATCGCGATTTTCTCGAAAAATTCCCACAACGCGAAAAGATTTTATGAGCGCATTTTGTTCATGGATAAATTCTTTAAACGAAAAAGTACAAGAATTCGTTCGTAGGTTGATTTTAGCCGGAGCTAGAGCGGCCCGAAGCCAAGGTCAAAAAATCTTGGGTATACAATTGATTGAGAAACTGGGAATAGGTAATCAAATTTTGGTCATAGTGCCGTTCAATTGAGACAAACTGATCGGGTGAAAAAATCTTCTTTTTTTTAATTAGGCCTCTGTTCAAATTTTATTGCACTTTAAAGTTTTATGACACGTTTTTTTGCGTTTTTTTGCATGTTTTTCGCATATAACTTTTGAACCGACTACTTTTACATAGGTATATTACTCAGAGGCGAGAAAGAGCTATCAAAATCCTACAATTTGGTGTATTTAATTATATTTTTATGTTATGTCCCCGCGGAGCTATTAACGTTTGAAGAAAAGTCAAAACACGTTTTTTGACATAAAGTGGAATATTCCTCGAAAGCTATCATATACGCTAGCCATTTTCGTATTTTTAATGAATTCTACGTTAAATTTCCTACATTTCCTTCCACAGCACCTAATCTGTCCCGTTTCGGGAACGTGATGAAAAAAAATCCCAAAGTTGAAACTTCCAAAGTATGAAAAACGATAAAAATTCGAGAAATATTAATAATCGTTCGAATTTGATTTTTTTCACTTTGAATTCGGATTCTACGTCTAATTTCCTGTAGGAACCATTAATTAATCAAATTTGAACAGTACTGTAAGTATTTGCAACGGATTTTCAAAGTTAAAAAATATGAAACCGCGTAGTACTAAACCTGGATAAACTGATAGTTGTCGTCAAATTTCCGCCGTTTTAACGTCATATTCGGATTCAGCGTTAAATTTCCTATAAGAATAGCTTTCAAAATCGCTTTAAAACGAAAATTTAATTTTTCACTATTACCGATGCCAGCGGAGCTCGAAATTTCGGCCGGCGAAAAACTCGATTTACGGAAAATAATTTCTCTGGCTCTGTTTAAATTTTTTTCGCCAAATTTTTTGCTATGTACGTGTGTAAGGCGTTCAAATGAAGACTCTCGCATAATAAAACAATTGATTCGCATTAATTTTGACCCCGAAAATCACGGTTAAAGTCCAATTTTTGAGCTTTCAAAAACCGATTTTTTTGGACCACTTGCAGATTTTTCCGAAAAATAAAAAAAATACCAAAAATACATCTTGGTGAGACACAACTTTCCTAAAAATTTCAGATTTTTATCTGTATTGAGAGACGAGTAAAAATTCGTTAACTGTTCGGTTGAAAAAAATCGCAGGGGTACCCCTTGGTTTTTTTGCGAAAAATTTTTTGAAATAGATTTCGCTCAAATTCAGCATAATGATAGTTGATGATGTGTATATCAATAATATATGGTCCATTCTTTGTTTCTTTCGCACTAAATAGATGAAAATAACGTTTAAAGTTGAAAAATGTCATTTTTTCGTGTATAGTCTACTAATATTGTTGAATAACGCAAAAACGGTTGAAAAATGGATAGGTACATTACATGGAGAAAATGTGGACAGTTAAATTACCTATCTTTTGGTATATTCAAACATCTGAATTGACGAATTTTTGTTTGAGTTATCCACTGTGCAAGTTACAAATATTGGAAAACTTATAGTTGCTATGTCTAATATTGCTCCTACTTTGCTCCAGTTGGAAAACACAATACTTTATGATACTAAGTACCTTACAATCCCCATCACCAACATACCAAATTATAGCAACTACTACCAAGTACTACCTACTATAAAAATACCTAAAGCTTCCCACTCTCCATACACAAATGATAAACTACTACTACCTACCTATACCCATACCTTTACCTATACCTTTACCATATATACTACACTATATACTATACTATATACTATATTTATATACTTTACTATATACTATACTATATATAGCACTACTATATATAGGAGTGAAAAGGACACTGCCCCCGCAAAGCTATATGTAAGGCCCGAGAGGAGGGGCGCAGCCCCTCCGACGGGCCGACGCGGGCGCGATAGCTGAGGGGGGCGAAGCCCCCCTCTGAGGGGGTTGGGCGGCGGCAGCCGCCAGGGGCGCTCAGCCCCTAGTCTATATATATAAAACTACAAAACGAGGAGGAGAAGGTATACGATTGATTGAAGAACTGGCCGGAGGGATTTCGATGAAAAAAATAGGGGATGTTTAAAATTTAAGGCCATCGGCTGAAAAAATCTTAGAATTTCCATTTTCGACCTTGAAAATTTTTAAAAATTCGAAATGTATCGAAAAACGTGTTTTTGGTGAAAAATCGCGATCGCGGAATTTCGTCTTTCGGACGCCGTAGCTCCTAAAGTAACGGGTTTCTTATATACTAAGTGCATTGCAAAGTTGTAGTCAGTTAAATTTCCTACATTTTTGTAATTACAAATGTTAGGTTTGGTTCAACCCCCGCGGAGCTATAGCGATCCAAAGTCGAAACTTGAAGTTTTTGATACCAAAAAACGCTCTCGACTCGACGCCGCATTTCGAAAAAAAAAATTAATTTGGCACTATATTCGTTTAGCATTTTGAAAATGATACGGCGAAAAACCCTTGAAATTTTGATTTAGGACCTTGATTTTTCTCAGGGGAGCTTTATGTAAGTTTTTGAGCTTTTTCGAAACCACGTTTTCCCGCAGTCGATCGCGATTTTCTCGAAAAATTCTCACAACGCGAAAAGATTTTATGAGCGCATTTTGTTCATGGATAAATTCTTTAAACGAAAAAGTACAAGAATTCGTTCGTTGATCGATTTTAGCCAGAGCTAGAGCGGCCCGAAGCGAACACCCAAAAAACCGTAGTATACAATTGATTGAGAAACTGGGAATAGGTAATCAAATTTTGGTCATAGTGCCGTTCAATTGAGACAACTTCATCGGCTGAAAAAATCGTATTTTTTTTAATTAGGCCTCTGTTCAAATTTTATTGCACTTTGAAATTTTATGACCCTGTTTTTCGCGTTTTTTCGCATGTTTTTCGCAAATAACTTTTGAACCGACCACTTTTAAATAGGTATATTACTCAGAGGCGAGATAGAGCTATCGAAATCCTACAATTTGGTGTATTTAATTATATTTTTATGTTATGTCCCCGCGGAGCTATTAACGTTTGAAGAAAAGTCAAAACACGTTTTTTGACATAAAGTGGAATATTCCTCGAGAGCTATCATATACGCTAGCCATTTTCGTATTTTTACTGGATTCTACGTTAAATTTCCTACATTTTCTTCCACAGCACCTAATCTGTCCCATTTCCGGAACGTGACGAAAAAAAATCCCAAAGTTGAAACTTCGAAAGTATGAAAAACGATAAAAATTCGAGAAATATTATTAATCGTTCGAATTTGATTGTTTTCACTTTAAATTCAAATTCTACGTCTAATTTCCTGTAGGAGTCATTAGTTAATCAAATTTGAACAGTACTGTAAGTATTTACAACGGATTTTCAAAGTTGAAAAACGTAGGAGTGGCGTGTATTAAACCTGCAAAAACTGATAGTTGTCGTGAAATTTCCGCCGTTTTGACGTCATATTCGGATTCAGCGTTAAATTTCCTATAAGAATAGCTTCCAAAATCGCTTTAAAACGAAAATTTAATTTTTCACTATTACCGATGCCAGCGGAGCTCGGAATTTCGGCCGGCGAAAAAGTCGATTTACGGAAAATAATTTCTCTGGCTCTGTTTAAATTTTTTTCACCAAATTTTTTTCTATGTACGTGTGTAAGGCGTTCAAATGAAGACTCCTGCATAATAAAACAATTGATTCGCAAATATTTTGACCCCGAAAATCACAGTTAAAGGTCAATTTTTGAGCTTTCAAAAACCGATTTTTTTGGACCACTTGCAGATTTTTCCGAGAAATAAAAAAAATCACAAAAATACATCATGGTAAGACACAACTTTCCTAAAAATTTCAGATTTTTATCTGTATTGAGAGGCGAGTAAAAAATCGTTAACTGATCGGTTGAAAAAAATCGCAGGGGTACCCCTTGGATTTTTCGCGAAAACTTTTTTGAAATGGATTTCGCTCAAATTCAACATAATGATAGTTGATGATGTGTATATCAATAATATATGGTCCATTCTTTGTTTCTTTCGCAGTAAATAGATGAAAATAACGTTTAAAGTTGAAAAATGTCATTTTTTCGTGAATAGTTCACTATTATTGTAGAATAACGCAAAAACGGTTGAAAAATGGATAGGTACATTACATTGGGAAAATGTGGACAATTAAATTACCTATCTTTTGGTATATTCAAACATCTAAATTGACTACTTTTTATTTGAGTTATCCACTGTGCAAGTTACAAATCTTGGAAAACTTACAGTTGTTATGTCTAATTTTGGTCCTACTTTGCTCCAGTTGAAAAACCCAATATTTTATGATACAAAGTACGTTCGAACTCCACCACCTACATACCAAATTATAGCAACTACTACTAAGTACTAGCTACTAATAATAATACCTATCGATTCCCACTCTCCATACACAAATAATTAACTACTAAACCCATACCCATACCTATACCTATACCTACCTACCTATACCTATATACCATATACTACATACTATACTATATACTATACTATATACTGAACTATATATATACTATATAGTACTATATATAGGAGTGATAAGGACAACACCCCGAGTTATTTATGTAAGGCCCGAGAGGAGGGGCGCAGCCCCTCCGACGGGCCGACCGGGCGCGATAGCTGAGGGGGGCGAAGCCCCCCTCTGAGGGGGTTGGGCGGCGGCAGCCGCCAGGGGCGCTCAGCCCCTAGTCTATATATATAAAACTACAAAACGAGGAGGAGAGGTATACGATTGATTGGGGAGATGGCTGGAGGGATTTGGACGAAAAAAATAGGTGATGCTTAAAATTTAAGGCCATCGGCTGAAAAAATCTTAGAATTTCGATTTTTTGCTTCGTTTTTTTGAAAAAAATCGAAATGTGTCGAAAAACGTGTTTTGGGCGAAAAATCGCGATCGCGGAATTTTTTCTATCGGGCGCTGTAGCGCCTTAAATATTGATTTTCGTCTATACCAAGTGAATTGGAAAGTTGTAGCCAGTTAAATTTCCTACATTTTTGTAATTACAATTGTAAAGTTTGGTTCAACCCCCGCGGAGCTATAGCGATCCAAAGTCGGAACTTAGGTGCCGCGTCTCAAAAAAAACTCCGACGGGTGGAGCAAAATTGTGAAGCGATAAAAAATTTTTGACACTATATTCGTCAATTAAATCGAAAATAAAAAGTACGTTAAATCGTACTTTTTTGATTTTCGACCTTGATTTTTCGTGAGGGAGGAAAATGTCAAAATTTGAGCTTTTTCGAAACCACGTTTTTCCGCAGTTGATCGCGATTTTCTCGAAAAATTTCCACAACGCGAAAAGATTTTATGAGCGCATTTTGTTCATGGATAAATTCTTTAAACGAAAAAGTACAAGAATTCGTTCGTAGGTTGATTTTAGCCGGAGCTAGAGCGGCCCGAAGCGAAGGTCAAAAAATCTTGGGTATCCAATTGATTGAGAAACTGGGAATAGGTAATCAAATTTTGGTCATAGTGCCGTTCAATTGAGACAAACTGATCGGGTGAAAAAATCTTCTTTTTTTTAATTAGGCCTCTGTTCAAATTTTATTGCACTTTAAAGTTTTATGACACGATTTTTTGCGTTTTTTTGCATGTTTTTCGCATATAACTTTTGAACCGGTAACTTTTACATAGGTATATTACTCAGAGGCGAGAAAGAGCTATCAAAATCCTACAATTTGGTGTATTTATTTATATTTTTATGTTATGTCCCCGCGGAGCTATTAACGTTTGAAGAAAAGTCAAAACACGTTTTTTGACATAAAGTGGAATATTCCTCGAAAGCTATCATATACGCTAGCCATTTTCGTATTTTTAATGAATTCTACGTTAAATTTCCTACATTTCCTTCCACAGCACCTAATGTGTCCCGTTTCGGGAACGTGATGAAAAAAAATCCCAAAGTTGAAACTTCAAAAGTATGAAAAACGAAAAAAATTCGAAAAATATCATTAATCGTTCGATAATGGATTTTTTTACTTTAAATTCGAATTCTACGCCTAATTTCCTGTAGGAGTCATTAGTTAATTAAATTTTAACAGTACTGTAAGTATTTGCTACGGAATTTCAAAGTTGAAAAACGTAAGAGTGGCGTGTATTAAACCTGGAAAAACTTATAGTTGTTGACTAATTTCCGCCATTTTGACGTCATATTCGGATTCAGCGTTAAATTTCCTATAAGATTAGCTTTTAAAATCGCTTTAAAACGAAAATTTAATTTTTCACTATTACCGACGCCAGCGGAGCTCGGAATTTCGGCCGGCGAAAAAGTCGATTTACGGAAAATAATTTCTCTGGCTCTGTTTAAATTTTTTTCGCCAAATTTTTTGCTATGTACGTGTGTAAGGCGTTCAAATGAAGACTCCTGCATAATAAAACAATTGATTATCATAAATTTTGACCCCGAAAATCACGGTTAAAGTCCAATTTTTGAGCTTTCAAAAACCGATTTTTTTGGACCACTTGCAGATTTTTCCGAGAAATAAAAAAAATACCAAAAATACATCTTGGTAAGACACAACTTTCCTGAAAATTTCAGATTTTTATCTGTATTGAGAGAGGAGTAAAAATTCGTTTAATGGTCGGTTGAAAAAAATCGCAGGGGTACCCCTTGGATTTTTCGCGAAAAATTTTTTGAAATGGATTTCGCTCAAATTCAGCATAATGATAGTTGATGATGTGTATTTCAATAATATATGGTTCATTCTTTGTTTCTTTCGCACTAAATAGATGAAAATAATGTTTAAAGTTGAAAAATGTCATTTTTTCGTGTTTAGTCTTCTAATATTGTTGAATAACGCAAAAACGGTTGAAAAATTGATAGGTACATTACATTGGGAAAATGTGGACAGTTAAATTACCTATCTTTTGGTATATTTAAACATTTGAATTGACGACTTTTTGTTTGAGTTATCCAATGTGCAAGTTACTAATCTTGGAAAACTTACAGTTATTATGTCCAATTTTGCTCCTACTTTGCTCCAGTTGAAAAACCCAATACTTTATGATACAAAGTACGTTCGAACTCCACCACCTACATACCAAATTATAGCAACTACTACCAAGTACTTTCTACTATAAAAATACCTATAGATTCCCACTCTCCATACACAAATAATAAACTACTACTACCTACCCATACCTATACCTATACCTACCTACCTATACCTATATACCATATACTACATACTATACTATATACTATACTATATACTATACTATATACTGTACTATATAATATTATACTATATAGTACTATATATAGGAGTGATAAGGACAACACCCCGAGTAATAATATGTAAGGCCCGAGAGGAGGGGCGTAGCCCCTCCGACGGGCCGACCGCGCGCGATAGCTGAGGGGGGCGAAGCCCCCCTCTGAGGGGGTTGGGCGGCGGCAGCCGCCAGGGGCGCTCAGCCCCTAGTCTATATATATAAAACTACACAACGAGGAGGAGGAGAGGTATACGATTGATTGAGGAACTGGCCGGAGGGATTTGCATGAAAAAAATAGGGGCTGTTTAAAATTTAAGGCCATCGGCTGAAAAAATCTTAGAATTTCGATTTTTTGCTTCGTTTTTGAAAAAAAATTCGAAATGTATCGAAAAACGTGTTTTGGGCGAAAAATCGCGATCGCGGAATTTTGTGTTTCGGCCGCCGTAGCTCCTAAAGTAGTGGGTTTCTTATATACTAAGTGAATTGGAAAGTTGTAGCCAGTTAAATTTCCTACATTTTTGTAATTACAATTGTAAAGTTTGGTTCAACCCCCGCGGAGCTATAGCCATCCAAAGTCGAAACTTGAAGTTTTTGATACAAAAAAACGCTCTCGACTCGACGCCGCATTTCGAAAAAAAAAATTAATTTGGCACTATATTCGTTTAGCATTTTGAAAATGATACGGCGAAAAACCCTTGAAATTTTGATTTAGGACCTTGATTTCTCTCAGGGGAGCTTTATGTAAGTTTTTGAGCTTTTTCGAAACCACGTTTTCCCGCAGTCGATCGCGATTTTCTCGAAAAATTCTCACAGCGCGATTAAATTTTATGAGCGCATTTTGTTCATGGATAAATTCTTTAAACGAAAAAGTACAAGAATTCGTTCGTTGATCGATTTTAGCCGGAGCTAGAGCGGCCCGAAGCGAACACCCAAAAAACCGTAGTATACAATTGATTGAGAAACTGGGAATAGGTAATCAAATTTTGGTCATAGTGCCGTTCAATTGAGACAACTTCATCGGCTGAAAAAATCGTCTTTTTTTTAATTAGGCCTCTGTTCAAATTTTATTGCACTTTGAAATTTTATGACCCTGTTTTTCGCGTTTTTTCGCATGTTTTTCGCAAATAACTTTTGAACCGGTTACTTTTACATAGGTATATTACTCAGAGGCGAGAAAGAGCTATCGAAATCCCACAATTTGGTGTATTTAATTATATTTTTATGTTATGTCCCCGCGGAGCTATTAACGTTTGAAGAAAAGTCAAAACACGTTTTTTGACATAAAGTGGAATATTCCTCGAAAGCTATCATATACGCTAGCCATTTTCGTATTTTTACTGGATTCTACGTTAAATTTCCTACATTTTCTTCCACAGCACCTAATCTGTCCCGTTTCGGGAACGTGATGAAAAAAAATCCCAAAGTTGAAACTTCAAAAGTATGAAAAACGAAAAAAATTCGAGAAATATTATTAATCGTTCGAATTTGATTTTTTTCACTTTGAATTCGAATTCTACGTCTAATTTCCTGTAGGAATCATCAAATAATCAAATTTGAACAGTACTGTAAGTATTTGCAACGGATTTTCAAAGTTGAAAAACGTAGGAGTGGCGTAGTATTAAACCTGGAAAAACTGATAGTTGTCGTGAAATTTCCGCCGTTTTGACGTCATATTCGGATTCAGCGTTAAATTTCCTATAAGAATAGCTTTCAAAATCGCTTTAAAACGAAAATTTAATTTTTCACTATTACCGATGCCAGCGGAGCTCGGAATTTCGGCCGGCGAAAAAGTCGATTTACGGAAAATAATTTCTCTGGCTCTGTTTAAATTTTTTTCACCAAATTTTTTGCTATGTACGTGTGTAAGGCGTTCAAATGAAGACTCCTGCATAATAAAACAATTGATTATCATAAATTTTGACCCCGAAAATCACCGTTAAAGTCCAATTTTTGAGCTTTCAAAAACCGATTTTTTTGGACCACTTGCAGATTTTTCCGAGAAATAAAAAAAATACCAAAAATACATCTTGGTAAGACACAACTTTCCTAAAAATTTCAGATTTTTATCTGTATTGGAAGACGAGTAAAAAATCGTTAACTGTTCGGTTGAAAAAAATCGCAGGGGTACCCCTTGGATTTTTCGCGAAAAATTTTTTGAAATGGATTTCGCTCAAATTCAGCATAATGATAGTTGATGATGTGTACATCAATAATATATGGTTCATTCTTTGTTTCTTTCGCACTAAATAGATGAAAAGAACGTTTAAAGTTGAAAAATGTCATTTTTTCGTGTATAGTCTACTAATATTGTTGAATAACGCAAAAACGGTTGAAAAATTGATAGGTACATTACATTGGGAAAATGTGGACAGTTAAATTACCTATCTTTTGGTATATTCAAACATCTAAATTGACTACTTTTTGTTTGAGTTATCCACTGTGCAAGTTACAAATCTTGGAAAACTTACAGTTGTTATGTCTAATTTTGCTCCTACTTTGCTCCAGTTGAAAAACACAATACTTTATGATACAAAGTACATCCAAACACCACCACCTACATACCAAATTATAGCAACTACTACTAAGTACTACCTACTATAATAATACCTATAGATTCCCACTCTCCATACACAAATAATAAACTACTACTACCTACCCATACCCATACCTATACCTATACCTACCTACCTATACCTATATACCATATACTACCATATACTATATACTATACTATATATACTATATAGTATACTATATATAGGAGTGATAAGGACAACACCCCACCGAAACTATATGTAAGGCCCGAGAGGAGGGGCGCAGCCCCTCCGACGGGCCGACCGTGCGCGATAGCTGAGGGGGGCGAAGCCCCCCTCTGAGGGGGTTGGGCGGCGGCAGCCGCCAGGGGCGCTCAGCCCCTAGTCTATATATATAAAACTACAAAACGAGGAGGAGAAGGTATACGATTGATTGAAGAACTGGCCGGAGGGATTTCGATGAAAAAAATAGGGGATGTTTAAAATTTAAGGCCATCGGCTGAAAAAATCTTAGAATTTCCATTTTCGACCTTGAAAATTTTTAAAAATTCGAAATGTATCGAAAAACGTGTTTTTGGTGAAAAATCGCGATCGCGGAATTTCGTCTTTCGGACGCCGTAGCTCCTAAAGTAACGGGTTTCTTATATACTAAGTGCATTGCAAAGTTGTAGTCAGTTAAATTTCCTACATTTTTGTAATTACAAATGTTAGGTTTGGTTCAACCCCCGCGGAGCTATAGCGATCCAAAGTCGAAACTTGAAGTTTTTGATACCAAAAAACGCTCTCGACTCGACGCCGCATTTCGAAAAAAAAAATTAATTTGGCACTATATTCGTTTAGCATTTTGAAAATGATACGGCGAAAAACCCTTGAAATTTTGATTTAGGACCTTGATTTTTCTCAGGGGAGCTTTATGTAAGTTTTTGAGCTTTTTCGAAACCACGTTTTCCCGCAGTCGATCGCGATTTTCTCGAAAAATTCTCACAACGCGAAAAGATTTTATGAGCGCATTTTGTTCATGGATAAATTCTTTAAACGAAAAAGTACAAGAATTCGTTCGTTGATCGATTTTAGCCGGAGCTAGAGCGGCCCGAAGCGAACACCCAAAAAACCGTAGTATACAATTGATTGAGAAACTGGGAATAGGTAATCAAATTTTGGTCATAGTGCCGTTCAATTGAGACAACTTCATCGGCTGAAAAAATCGTATTTTTTTTAATTAGGCCTCTGTTCAAATTTTATTGCACTTTGAAATTTTATGACCCTGTTTTTCGCGTTTTTTCGCATGTTTTTCGCAAATAACTTTTGAACCGACCACTTTTACATAGGTATATTACTCAGAGGCGAGATAGAGCTATCGAAATCCTACAATTTGGTGTATTTAATTATATTTTTATGTTATGTCCCCGCGGAGCTATTAACGTTTGAAGAAAAGTCAAAACACGTTTTTTGACATAAAGTGGAATATTCCTCGAGAGCTATCATATACGCTAGCCATTTTCGTATTTTTACTGGATTCTACGTTAAATTTCCTACATTTTCTTCCACAGCACCTAATCTGTCCCATTTCCGGAACGTGACGAAAAAAAATCCCAAAGTTGAAACTTCAAAAGTATGAAAAACGATAAAAATTCGAGAAATATTATTAATCGTTCGAATTTGATTGTTTTCACTTTAAATTCAAATTCTACGTCTAATTTCCTGTAGGAGTCATTAGTTAATCAAATTTGAACAGTACTGTAAGTATTTACAACGGATTTTCAAAGTTGAAAAACGTAGGAGTGGCGTGTATTAAACCTGCAAAAACTGATAGTTGTCGTGAAATTTCCGCCGTTTTGACGTCATATTCGGATTCAGCGTTAAATTTCCTATAAGAATAGCTTCCAAAATCGCTTTAAAACGAAAATTTAATTTTTCACTATTACCGATGCCAGCGGAGCTCGGAATTTCGGCCGGCGAAAAAGTCGATTTACGGAAAATAATTTCTCTGGCTCTGTTTAAATTTTTTTCACCAAATTTTTTGCTATGTACGTGTGTAAGGCGTTCAAATGAAGACTCCTGCATAATAAAACAATTGATTCGCAAATATTTTGACCCCGAAAATCACAGTTAAAGGTCAATTTTTGAGCTTTCAAAAACCGATTTTTTTGGACCACTTGCAGATTTTTCCGAGAAATAAAAAAAATCACAAAAATACATCATGGTAAGACACAACTTTCCTAAAAATTTCAGATTTTTATCTGTATTGAGAGGCGAGTAAAAAATCGTTAACTGATCGGTTGAAAAAAATCGCAGGGGTACCCCTTGGATTTTTCGCGAAAACTTTTTTGAAATGGATTTCGCTCAAATTCAACATAATGATAGTTGATGATGTGTATATCAATAATATATGGTCCATTCTTTGTTTCTTTCGCAGTAAATAGATGAAAATAACGTTTAAAGTTGAAAAATGTCATTTTTTCGTGAATAGTTCACTATTATTGTAGAATAACGCAAAAACGGTTGAAAAATGGATAGGTACATTACATTGGGAAAATGTGGACAATTAAATTACCTATCTTTTGGTATATTCAAACATCTAAATTGACTACTTTTTGTTTGAGTTATCCACTGTGCAAGTTACAAATCTTGGAAAACTTACAGTTGTTATGTCTAATTTTGGTCCTACTTTGCTCCAGTTGAAAAACCCAATATTTTATGATACAAAGTACGTTCGAACTCCACCACCTACATACCAAATTATAGCAACTACTACTAAGTACTAGCTACTAATAATAATACCTATCGATTCCCACTCTCCATACACAAATAATTAACTACTAAACCCATACCCATACCTATACCTATACCTACCTACCTATACCTATATACCATATACTACATACTATACTATATACTATACTATATACTGAACTATATATATACTATATAGTACTATATATAGGAGTGATAAGGACAACACCCCGAGTTATTTATGTAAGGCCCGAGAGGAGGGGCGCAGCCCCTCCGACGGGCCGACCGTGCGCGATAGCTGAGGGGGGCGAAGCCCCCCTCTGAGGGGGTTGGGCGGCGGCAGCCGCCAGGGGCGCTCAGCCCCTAGTCTATATATATAAAACTACACAACCAGGAGGAGAGGGATACGATTGATTGGGGAGATGGCTGGAAGGATTTCGATGAAAAAAATAGGGGTTGCTTAAAATTTAAGGCCACCGTCTGAAAAACCTTCGGATTTTCCATTTTCGGCCCCACTTTTTTGAAAAAATTCGAAATGTATCGAAAAACGTGTTTTTGGTGAAAAATCGCGATCGCGGAATTTTTTCTTTCGGGAGCCGTAGCGGCCTAAATATTGATTTTCGTACGTACCATGTGCATTACAGATCTGTTGTGCGGGAAATTCTAAACATTTTCGTCATTAGGATCGGTCGGATCGGACTCACCTCCGCGAAGCTATAGCGAGTCAAAGTCGGAACTTGATGTTTTTTATACAAAAAAACGCTCTCGACTCGACGCCGCATTTCGAAAAAAAAAATTAATTTGGCACTATATTCGTTTAGCATTTCGAAAATGATACGGCGAAAAATTAGTCGATTTTCGATTTAAGCCTCGGATTTTTCTTGGGGGAGGTTTATGTGCTAATTTCACCTGTTTCGGAAACACGTTTTTCCGCAGTTATTCGCGATTTTCTCGAAAAATTCACATTGGAGCTGTAAATTTTACTACAGATATTTGTAGATTATTAAATTCTTTAAACGAAAAAGTACAAGAATTCGTTCGTAGGTTGATTTTAGCCGGAACTAGAGCGGCCCGAAGAGAAAGTCAAAAATCCTTGGGTATACGATTGATTGAGAAACTGGGAATAGGTAATCAAATTTTGGACATAGTGCCGTTCAATTGAGAGAACTTCATCGGCTGGAAAAGTCTTCTTTTTTTTAATTAGGCCTCTGTTCAAATTTTATTGCACTTTGAAATTTTATGACCCGGTTTTTTGCGTTTTTTTGCATGTTTTTCGCATATAACTTTTGAACCGACTACTTTTACATAGGTATATTACTCAGAGGCGAGAAAGAGCTATCAAAATCCTACAATTTGGTGTATTTAATTATATTTTTATGTTATGTCCCCGCGGAGCTATTAACGTTTGAAGAAAAGTCAAAACACGTTTTTTGACATAAAGTGGAATATTCCTCGAAAGCTATCATATACGCTAGCCATTTTCGTATTTTTACTGGATTCTACGTTAAATTTCCTACATTTTCTTCCACAGCACCTAATCTGTCCCGTTTCGGGAACGTGATGAAAAAAAATCCCAAAGTTGAAACTTCAAAAGTATGAAAAACGAAAAAAATTCGAGAAATATTATTAATCGTTCGAATTTGATTTTTTTCACTTTGAATTCGAATTCTACGTCTAATTTCCTGTAGGAGTCATTAGTTAATTAAATTTGAACAGTACTGTAAGTATTTGCTACGGAATTTCAAAGTTGAAAAACGTAGGAGTGGCGTAGTATTAAACCTGGAAAAACTGATAGTTGTCGTGAAATTTCCGCCGTTTTGACGTCATATTCGGATTCAGCGTTAAATTTCCTATAAGAATAGCTTTCAAAATCGCTTTAAAACGAAAATTTAATTTTTCACTATTACCGATGCCAGCGGAGCTCGGAATTTCGGCCGGCGAAAAAATCGATTTACGGAAAATAATTTCTCTGGCTCTGTTTAAAATTTTTTCACCAAATTTTTTGCTATGTACGTGTGTAAGGCGTTCAAATGAAGACTCCTGCATAATAAAACAATTGATTCGCATTAATTTTGACCCCGAAAATCACGGTTAAAGTCCAATTTTTGAGCTTTCAAAAACCGATTTTTTTGGACCACTTGCAGATTTTTCCGAGAAATAAAAAAAATCACAAAAATACATCATGGTAAGACACAACTTTCCTAAAAATTTCAGATTTTTATCTGTATTGAGAGACGAGTAAAAATTCGTTAACTGTTCGGTTGAAAAAAATCGCAGGGGTACCCCTTGGATTTTTCGCGAAAAATTTTTTGAAATGGATTTCGCTCAAATTCAGCATAATGATAGTTGATGATGTGTATATCAATAATATATGGTCCATTCTTTGTTTCTTTCGCACTAAATAGATGAAAAGAACGTTTAAAGTTGAAAAATGTCATTTTTTCGTGTATAGTCTACTTATATTGTTGAATAACGCAAAAACGGTTGAAAAATTGATAGGTACATTACATTGGGAAAATGTGGACAGTTAAATTACCTATCTTTTGGTATATTCAAACATCTGAATTGACGACTTTTTGTTTGAGTTATCCACTGTGCAAGTTACAAATCATGGAAAACTTACAGTTGCTATGTCTAATTTTGCTCCTACTTTGCTCCAGTTGAAAAACCCAATACTTTATGATACAAAGTACGATACATTCCCCACCCCCAACATACCAAATTATAGCAACTACTACTAAGTACTACCTACTAATAATAATACCTATCGATTCCCACTCTCCATACACAAATGATTAACTACTAAACCCATACCTATACTTATACCTTTACCTATACCTATACTATATACCATATACTATATACTATACTCTATATACTATACTATATATACTATATACTATACTATATACTATACTATATATAGTACTACTATATATAGGAGTGAAAAGGACACTGCCCCCGCAAAGCTATTATGTAAGGCCCGAGAGGAGGGGCGGAGCCCCTCCGACGGGCCGACCGTGCGCGATAGCTGAGGGGGGCGAAGCCCCCCTCTGAGGGGGTTGGGCGGCGGCAGCCGCCAGGGGCGCTCAGCCCCTAGTCTATATATATAAAACTACACAACCAGGAGGAGAAGGTATACGATTGATTGAGGAACTGGCCGGAGGGAATTGGATGAAAAAAATAGGGGATGTTTAAAATTTAAGGCCATCGGCTGAAAAACCTTCGGATTTTCGATTTTCGCCCTTGAAAATTTTCAAAAATTCGAAATGTATCGAAAAACGTGTTTTTGGCGAAAAACGGGTTTCGCGGATTTCCGGCTATCGGGCGATCTAGCGCCCAAACTATTCGGTTTTACATATACCAAGTGAATTGTAAAGTTGTAGCCAGTTAAATTTCCTACATTTTTGTAATTACAAATGTTAGGTTTGGTTCAACCCCCGCGGAGCTATAGCGATCCAAAGTCGGCACTTGATGTTTTTGATACAAAAAAACGCTCTCGACTCGACGCCGCATTTCGAAAAAAAAAATTAATTTGGCACTATATTCGTTTAGCATTTCGAAAATGATACGGCGAAAAACCCTTGAAATTTTGATTTAGGACCTTGATTTTTCTCAGGGGAGCTTTATGTAAGTTTTTGAGCTTTTTCGAAACCACGTTTTCCCGCAGTCGATCGCGATTTTCTCGAAAAATTCTCACAACGCGAAAAGATTTTATGAGCGCATTTTGTTCATGGATAAATTCTTTAAACGAAAAAGTACAAGAATTCGTTCGTTGATCGATTTTAGCCGGAGCTAGAGCGGCCCGAAGCGAACACCCAAAAAACCGTAGTATACAATTGATTGAGAAACTGGGAATAGGTAATCAAATTTTGGTCATAGTGCCGTTCAATTGAGACAACTTCATCGGCTGAAAAAATCGTCTTTTTTTTTATTAGGCCTCTGTTCAAATTTTATTGCACTTTGAAATTTTATGACCCTGTTTTTCGCGTTTTTTCGCATGTTTTTCGCAAATAACTTTTGAACCGGTTACTTTTACATAGGTATAATACTCAGAGCCGAGAAAGAGCTATCAAAATCCTACAATTTGGTGTATTTAATTATATTTTTATGTTATGTCCCCGCGGAGCTATTAACGTTTGAAGAAAAGTCAAAACACGTTTTTTGACATAAAGTGGAATATTCCTCGAAAGCTATCATATACGCTAGCCATTTTCGTATTTTTACTGGATTCTACGTTAAATTTCCTACATTTTCTTCCACAGCACCTAATCTGTCCCGTTTCGGGAACGTGATGAAAAAAAATCCCAAAGTTGAAACTTCAAAAGTATGAAAAACGACAAAAATTCGAAAAACATTATTAATCGTACGAAATGGATTGTTTTCACTTTGAATTCGAATTCTACGTCTAATTTCCTGTAGGAACCATTAATTAATCAAATTTGAACAGTACTGTAAGTATTTGCAACGGATTTTCAAAGTTGAAAAACATGTACCGTGTAGTACTAAAACTGGGAAAAACTTATGTTCGTCGTCAAATTTCCGCCGTTTTGACGTCATATTCGGATTCAGCGTTAAATTTCCTATAAGAATAGCTTTCAAAATCGCTTTAAAACGAAAATTTAATTTTTCACTATTACCGATGCCAGCGGAGCTCGGAATTTCGGCCGGCGAAAAAGTCGATTTACGGAAAATAATTTCTCTGGCTCTGTTTAAATTTTTTTCACCAAATTTTTTGCTATGCACGTGTGTAAGGCGTTCAAATGAAGACTCCTGCATAATAAAACAATTGATTCGCATATATTTTGACCCCGAAAATCACGGTTAAAGTCCAATTTTTGAGCTTTCAAAAACCGATTTTTTTGGACCACTTGCAGATTTTTCCGAAAAATAAAAAAAATACCAAAAATACATCTAGGTAAGACACAACTTTCCTGAAAATTTCAGATTTTTATCTGTATTGAGAGACGAGTAAAAATTCGTTAACTGTTCGGTTGAAAAAAATCGCAGGGGTACCCCTTGGATTTTTCGCGAAAAATTTTTTGAAATGGATTTCGCTCAAATTCAGCATAATGATAGTTGATGATGTGTACATCAATAATATATGGTTCATTCTTTGTTTCTTTTGCACTAAATAGATGAAAAGAACGTTTAAAGTTGAAAAATGTCATTTTTTCGTGTATAGTCTACTAATATTGTTCAATAACGCAAAAACGGTTGAAAAATTGATAGGTACATTACATTGGGAAAATGTGGACAGTTAAATTACCTATCTTTTGGTATATTCAAACATCTAAATTGACTACTTTTTGTTTGAGTTATCCGCCGTGCAAGTTACAAATCAAGGAAAACTTACAGTTGTTATGTCTAATTTTGCTCCTACTTTGCTCCAGTTGAAAAATCCGAAATTTTATGATACAAAGTACGTTCGAACTCCACCACCTACATACCAAATTATAGCAACTACTACCAAGTACTTTCTACTATAAAAATACCTATAGATTCCCACTCTCCATACACAAATGATTAACTACTAAACCCATACCTATACTTATACCTTTACCTATACTATGTACTATTCTATACTATATACTATACTATATACTATACTATATACTATACTATATACATACTATATAATATAGTATACTATATATAGGAGTGACAAGGACAACACCCCACCCAAACTATATGTAAGGCCCGAGAGGAGGGGCGCAGCCCCTCCGACGGGCCGACCGTGCGCGATAGCTGAGGGGGGCGAAGCCCCCCTCTGAGGGGGTTGGGCGGCGGCAGCCGCCAGGGGCGCTCAGCCCCTAGTCTATATATATAAAACTACACAACGAGGATGAGGAGAGGTATACGATTGATTGAGGAACTGGCTGGAGGGATTTGGACGAAAAAAATAGGGGATGCTTAGAATTTAAGGCCATCGGCTGAAAAAATCTTAGAATTTTGATTTTTTGCTTCGTTTTTGAAAAAAAATTCGAAATGTGTCGAAAAACGTGTTTTGGGCGAAAAATCGCGATCGCGGAATTTCGTCTTTCGGCCGTGATAGCTCCTAAAGTAACGGATTTCATATATACTAAGTGAATTGGAAAGTTGTAGCCAGATAAATTTCCTACATTTTCGTAATTGCGATTATAAAGTTTGCTTTCACCTCCGCGGAGCTATAGCCGTCCAAAGTCGGAATTTCAAAATTTTTTTTTGAAAAATCGTCATGCATTTAAAAAAAATTGTGCGGAGATAAAAAATTTTTGACACTATATTCGTTTAGCATTTTGAAAATGATACGGTGAAAAACCTTTGAAATTTTGATTTAGGACCTTGACTTTTCGAGAGGGAGGAAAATGTCAAAATTTGAGCTTTTTCGAAACCACGTTTTTTCGCAGTTTTTCGCGTTTTTCTCGAAAAATTCTCACAACGCGATTGAATTTTATGAGCGCATTTTGTTCATGGATAAATTCTTTAAACGAAAAAGTACAGGAATTCGTTCGTACGTTGATTTTAGTCGGAGCTAGAGCGGCCCGAAGCCAAGGTCAAAAAATCTTGGGTATCCAATTGATTGAGAAACTGGGAATAGGTAATCAAATTTTGGTCATAGTGCCGTTCAATTGAGACAAACTGATCGTGTGAAAAAATCTTCTTTTTTTTAATTAGGCCTCTGTTCAAATTTTATTGCACTTTGAAATTTTATAACCCGGTTTTTCGCGTTTTTTCGCATGTTTTTCGCAAATAACTTTTGAACCGGCTACTTTTACATAGGTATATTACTCAGAGGCGAGAAAGAGCTATCGAAATCCTACATTTTAGTGTATTTAATTATATTTTTATGTTATGTCCCCGCGGAGCTATTAACGTTTGAAGAAAAGTCAAAACACGTTTTTTGACATAAAGTGGAATATTCCTCGAAAGCTATCATATACGCTAGCCATTTTCGTATTTTTACTGGATTCTACGTTAAATTTCCTACATTTTCTTCCACAGCACCTAATCTGTCCCGTTTCGGGAACGTGATGAAAAAAAATCGCAAAGTTGAAACTTCAAAAGTATGAAAAACTAAAAAAATTCGAAAAATATTATTAATCGTTCGAATTTAATTTATTTCACGTTAAATTCGAATTCTACGTCTAATTTCCTGTAGGAGTCATTAGTTCATCAAATTTGAACAGTACTGTAAGTATTTGCAACGGATTTTCAAAGTTGAAAAACGTAAGAGGGGCGTAGTATTAAACTGGAAAAACTGATAGTTGCCGATTAATTTCCGCCGTTTTGACGTCATATTCGGATTCAGCGTTAAATTTCCTATAAGAATAGCTTTCAAAATCGCTTTAAAACGAAAATTTAATTTTTCACTATTACCGATGCCAGCGGAGCTCGGAATTTCGGCCGGCGAAAAAGTCGATTTACGGAAAATAATTTCTCTGGCTCTGTTTAAATTTTTTTCACCAAATTTTTTGCTATGTACGTGTGTAAGGCGTTCAAATGAAGACTCCTGCATAATAAAACAATTGATTCGCATTTATTTTGACCCCGAAAATCACGGTTAAAGTCCAATTTTTGAGCTTTCAAAAACCGATTTTTTTGGACCACTTGCAGATTTTTCCGAGAAATAAAAAAAATACCAAAAATACATCTTGGTAAGACACAACTTTCCTGAAAATTTCAGATTTTTATCTGTATTGAGAGAGGAGTAAAAATTCGTTAACTGTTCGGTTGAAAAAAATCGCAGGGGTACCCCCTTAGATTTTTAGCGAAAATTTTTTTGAAATTGATTTCGCTCAAATTCAGCATAATGATAGTTGATGATGTGTACATCAATAATATATGGTTCATTCTTTGTTTCTTTCGCACTAAATAGATGAAAATAACGTTTAAAGTTGAAAAATGTGATTTTTTCGTGTATACTCTACTAATATTGTTGAATAACGCCAAAACGGTTGAAAAATGGATAGGTACATTACATTGGGAAAATGTGGACAGTTAAATTACCTATCTTTTGGTATATTCAAACTTCTGAATTGACGACTTTTTGTTTGAGTTATCCACTGTGCAAGTTACAAATCTTGGAAAACTTACAGTTGCTATGTCTAATTTTGCTCCTACTTTGCTCCAGTTGAAAAACCCAATACTTTATGATACTAAGTACGATACAATCTCCACCACCAACATACCAAATTATAGCAACTACTACTAAGTACTACCTACTATAAAAATACCTATAGATTCCCACTCTCCATACACAAATAATAAACTACTACTACCTACCTATACCTATACCTATACTATATACTATACCATATACTATACCATATACTATACTATATATTATACTATATACTCTACTATATACTATACATATCATACTATATATAGGAGTGAAAAGGACACTGCCCCCGCAAAGCTATATGTAAGGCCCGAGAGGAGGGGCGCAGCCCCTCCGACGGGCCGACGCGCGCGCGATAGCTGAGGGGGTTGGGCGGCGGCAGCCGCCAGGGGCGCTCAGCCCCTAGTCTATATATATAAAACTACACAACCAGGAGGAGAGGGATACGATTGATTGGGGAGATGGCTGGAAGGATTTCGATGAAAAAAATAGGGGTTGCTTAAAATTTAAGGCCACCGTCTGAAAAACCTTCGGATTTTCCATTTTCGGCCCCACTTTTTTGAAAAAATTCGAAATGTATCGAAAAACGTGTTTTTGGTGAAAAATCGCGATCGCGGAATTTTTTCTTTCGGGAGCCGTAGCGGCCTAAATATTGATTTTCGTACGTACCATGTGCATTACAGATCTGTTGTGCGGGAAATTCTAAACATTTTCGTCATTAGGATCGGTCGGATCGGACTCACCTCCGCGAAGCTATAGCGAGTCAAAGTCGGAACTTGATGTTTTTTATACAAAAAAACGCTCTCGACTCGACGCCGCATTTCGAAAAAAAAAATTAATTTGGCACTATATTCGTTTAGCATTTCGAAAATGATACGGCGAAAAATTAGTCGATTTTCGATTTAAGCCTCGGATTTTTCTTGGGGGAGGTTTATGTGCTAATTTCACCTGTTTCGGAAACACGTTTTTCCGCAGTTATTCGCGATTTTCTCGAAAAATTCACATTGGAGCTGTAAATTTTACTACAGATATTTGTAGATTATTAAATTCTTTAAACGAAAAAGTACAAGAATTCGTTCGTAGGTTGATTTTAGCCGGAACTAGAGCGGCCCGAAGAGAAAGTCAAAAATCCTTGGGTATACGATTGATTGAGAAACTGGGAATAGGTAATCAAATTTTGGACATAGTGCCGTTCAATTGAGAGAACTTCATCGGCTGGAAAAGTCTTCTTTTTTTTAATTAGGCCTCTGTTCAAATTTTATTGCACTTTAAAGTTTTATGACACGATTTTTTGCGTTTTTTTGCATGTTTTTCGCATATAACTTTTGAACCGACTACTTTTACATAGGTATATTACTCAGAGGCGAGAAAGAGCTATCAAAATCCTACAATTTGGTGTATTTAATTATATTTTTATGTTATGTCCCCGCGGAGCTATTAACGTTTGAAGAAAAGTCAAAACACGTTTTTTGACATAAAGTGGAATATTCCTCGAAAGCTATCATATACGCTAGCCATTTTCGTATTTTTACTGGATTCTACGTTAAATTTCCTACATTTTCTTCCACAGCACCTAATCTGTCCCGTTTCGGGAACGTGACGAAAAAAAATCCCAAAGTTGAAACTTCAAAAGTATGAAAAACGAAAAAAATTCGAGAAATATTATTAATCGTTCGAATTTGATTTTTTTCACTTTGAATTCGAATTCTACGTCTAATTTCCTGTAGGAGTCATTAGTTAATTAAATTTGAACAGTACTGTAAGTATTTGCTACGGAATTTCAAAGTTGAAAAACGTAGGAGTGGCGTAGTATTAAACCTGGAAAAACTGATAGTTGTCGTGAAATTTCCACCGTTTTGACGTCATATTCGGATTCAGCGTTAAATTTCCTATAAGAATAGCTTTCAAAATTGCTTTAAAACGAAAATTTAATTTTTCACTATTACCGATGCCAGCGGAGCTCGGAATTTCGGCCGGCGAAAAAATCGATTTACGGAAAATAATTTCTCTGGCTCTGTTTAAAATTTTTTCACCAAATTTTTTGCTATGTACGTGTGTAAGGCGTTCAAATGAAGACTCCTGCATACTAAAACAATTGATTCGCATTAATTTTGACCCCGAAAATCACGGTTAAAGTCCAATTTTTGAGCTTTCAAAAACCGATTTTTTTGGACCACTTGCAGATTTTTCCGAGAAATAAAAAAAATCACAAAAATACATCATGGTAAGACACAACTTTCCTAAAAATTTCAGATTTTTATCTGTATTGAGAGACGAGTAAAAATTCGTTAACTGTTCGGTTGAAAAAAATCGCAGGGGTACCCCTTGGATTTTTCGCGAAAAATTTTTTGAAATGGATTTCGCTCAAATTCAGCATAATGATAGTTGATGATGTGTATATCAATAATATATGGTCCATTCTTTGTTTCTTTCGCACTAAATAGATGAAAAGAACGTTTAAAGTTGAAAAATGTCATTTTTTCGTGTATCGTCTACATATATTGTTGAATAACGCAAAAACGGTTGAAAAATTGATAGGTACATTACATTGGGAAAATGTGGACAGTTAAATTACCTACCTTTTGGTATATTCAAACATCTGAATTGACGACTTTTTGTCTGAGTTATCCACTGTGCAAGTTACAAATCATGGAAAACTTACAGTTGCTATGTCTAATTTTGCTCCTACTTTGCTCCAGTTGAAAAACCCAATACTTTATGATACAAAGTACGATACAATCCCCACCACCAACATACCAAATAATAGCAACTACTACTAAGTACTACCTACTAATAATAATACCTATCGATTCCCACTCTCCATACACAAATGATTAACTACTAAACCCATACCTATACTTATACCTTTACCTATACCTATACTATATACCATATACTATATACTATACTCTATATACTATACTATATATACTATATACTATACTATATACTATACTATATATAGTACTACTATATATAGGAGTGAAAAGGACACTGCCCCCGCAAAGCTATTATGTAAGGCCCGAGAGGAGGGGCGGAGCCCCTCCGACGGGCCGACCGTGCGCGATAGCTGAGGGGGGCGAAGCCCCCCTCTGAGGGGGTTGGGCGGCGGCAGCCGCCAGGGGCGCTCAGCCCCTAGTCTATATATATAAAACTGCACAACCAGGAGGAGGAGAGGTATACGATTGATTGAGGAACTGGCCGGAGGGATTTCGATGAAAAAAATAGGGGTTGCTTAGAATTTAAGGCCACCGGCTGAAAAAATCTTAGAATTTCGATTTTTGCCCCCTGTTTTGAAAAAAAATTCGAAATGTATCGAAAAACGTTGTTTTTGGGAAAAGTCGGTTTCGCGGAATTCCGGCTTTCGGACGACCTGGCGGCCAAACTATCAGGTTTTACATATACTAAGTGAATTGCAAAGTTGTAGCCGGTTAAATTTCCGACATTTTTCTAATTACAAACGTTAGGTTCGCTTTAACCCCCGCGGAGCTACGGCCGTCCAAAGTCGGAACTTTGAAATTTCGTTTTAAAAAAACTCTCACGGCCAGAGAAAAATTGTGAACCGATAAAAATTATTTTATTACATTTTCGTCAATTTAATCGAAATTCCTGATACCCACTTTTCCCACTTTTTTCAATTAGGCCTTTGATTCGTCGTAAAATACGTTTATGTAAAATTTCGACCTTTTCGGAACCCACGTTTTTCCGCAGTTGATCGCGATTTACTCGAAATATTCTCATTGGAGCTGTAAATTTTACTACAGATATTTGTAGATTATTAAATTCTTTAAACGAAAAAGTACAAGAATTTGTTCGTCGGTTGATTTTAGTACGAGCTAGAGGGGCTCAAAGTTGAATGTTCAAAAAAGAGGGTAAGGATTGATTGAGAAACTGGCGATAGGTAATCGAAAAGTTGAACCATATTCGTCAAATTGGAGCCAACTCACCGTCTGGAAAAATCTTCTTTTTTTTAATTAGGCCTCTGTTCAAATTTTATTGCGCTTTGAAATTTTATAACCCGGTTTTTCGCGTTTTTTCGCATGTTTTTCGCAAATAACTTTTGAACCGGTTACTTTTACATAGGTATATTACTCAGAGGCGAGAAAGAGCTAATAAAAACCTACAATTTGGTGTATTTAATTATATTTTTATGTTATGTCCCCGCGGAGCTATTAACGTTTGAAGAAAAGTCAAAACACGTTTTTTGACATAAAGTGGAATATTCCTCGAAAGCTATCATATACGCTAGCCGTTTTCGTATTTTTACTGGATTCTACGTTAAATTTCCTACATTTTCTTTCACAGCACCTAATCTGTCCCGTTTCGGGAACGTGATGAAAAAAAATCCCAAAGTTGAAACTTCAAAACTATGAAAAACGAAAAAAATTCGAAAAATATTATTAATTGTTCGAATTTGATTTTTTCCACTTTAAATTCGAATTCTACGTCTAATTTCCTGTAGGAATCATTAGTTAATCAAATTTGAACAGTACTGTAAGTATTTGCAACGGATTTTCAAAGTTTAAAAACGTAGGAGTGGGGTAGTATTAAACCTGGAAAAACTGATAGTTGTCGTGAAATTTCCACCGTTTTGACGTCATATTCGGATTCAGCGTTA
The DNA here is from genome assembly GCA_037159825.1 of Tupiocoris notatus. Lineage (NCBI taxonomy): Eukaryota > Metazoa > Arthropoda > Insecta > Hemiptera > Miridae > Tupiocoris > Tupiocoris notatus. The sequence continues at coordinate 319,953 of JASJUZ010000287.1, forward strand.
AATTTCCTATAAGAATAGCTCTCAAAATCGCTTTAAAACGAAAATTGAATTTTTCACTATTACCGATGCCAGCGGAGCTCGGAATTTCGGCCGGCGAAAAAGTCGATTTACGGAAAATAATTCCTCTGGCTCTGTTTAAATTTTTTTCACCAAATTTTTTGCTATGTACGTGTGTAAGGCGTTCAAATGAAGACTCCTGCATATTAAAATAATTGATTCGCATTTATTTTGACCCCGAAAATCACGGTTAAAGTCCAATTTTTGAGCATTCAAAAACCGATTTTTTTGGACCACTTGCACATTTTTCCGCGAAATAAAAAAAATAGCAAAAATACATCTTGGTAAGACACAACTTTCCTAAAAATTTCAGATTTTTATCTGTATTGAGAGAGGAGTAAAAAATCGTTAACTGTTCGGTTGAAAAAAATCGCAGGGGTACCCCTTGGATTTTTCTCGAAAATTTTTTTGAAATAGATTTCGCTCAAATTCAGCATAATGATAGTTGATGATGTGTATATCAATAATATATGGTTCATTCTTTGTTTCTTTCGCACTAAATAGATGAAAATAACGTTTAAAGTTGAAAAATGTCATTTTTTCGTGTATAGTCTACTAATATTGTTGAATAACGCAAAAACGGTTGAAAAATTGATAGGTACATTACATTGGGAAAATGTGGACAGTTAAATTACCTATCTTTTGGTATATTCAAACATCTAAATTGACTACTTTTTGTTTGAGTTATCCACCGTGCAAGTTACAAATCTTGGAAAACTTACAGTTTTTATGTCTAATTTTGCTCCTACTTTGCTCCAGTTGAAAAACCCAATACTTTATGATACAAAGTACATCCAAACACCTCCACCTACATACCAAATTATAGCAACTACTACCAAGTACTTTCTACTATAAAAATACCTATAGATTCCCACTCTCCATACACAAATGATTAACTACTAAACCCATACCTATACTTATACCTTTACCTATACCCATACCTATACCTATACTATGTACTATTCTATACTATATACTATACTATAGCTTTTCCAAGTCTAATTCAGAATTTTCCAAGTCTAATTCAGAATTTTCCAAACCTATTTCAGAATTTTCCAAACCTATTTCAGAATTTTCCAAACCTATTTCAGAATTTTCCATTTCAATTTCAGAATTTTCCAAACCTATTTCAGAATTTTCCATTTCAATTTCAGAATTTTCCATTTCAATTTCAGAATTCGTCATTTCATAGTCAAAATTTGATGAACTTTTGCGTGGTGATCGCCCTCTTCATTAATTTGAATCGTGAGACAACCATAAAAAAAAATATGCCCTCTCTTCATCTTTACTGTGAAATTAATTAAATGGATTTCTTTGTTCTAACTTTTCAATTTTGTACCTACAGTGGAACACGTTGGAAGTCCTTTTTTTACTTTTGCGGTTTGTTTTTTACTTTATGCCTGCTGTGGAGTTTGTTGGACGATTGTTCCATTTCTATAGAATTATGTACAATACTCGTAGTTTGTGAAATTTTTGTGCAGCCCACTTTTTCTTCATCCCGGTTTCCTACTCATCCGATCGATGATGGTTCAAAACAACTTCATCAGTCTTCAAAACATGACTGCTGCTCATATGGCTTTGACATAAATGAATTCTGAAATTGAAATGGAAAATTCTGAAATAGGTTTGGAAAATTCTGAAATAGGTTTGGAAAATTCTGAAATAGGTTTGGAAAATTCTGAAATAGGTTTGGAAAATTCTGAAATAGGTTTGGAAAATTCTGAATTAGACTTGGAAAATTCTGAATTAGACTTGGAAAAGCTATATATACTATACTATATACATACTATATAATATAGTATACTATATATAGGAGTGATAAGGACAACACCCCACCGAAACTATATGTAAGGCCCGAGAGGAGGGGCGGAGCCCCTCCGACGGGCCGACCGCGCGCGATAGCTGAGGGGGGCGAAGCCCCCCTCTGAGGGGGTTGGGCGGCGGCAGCCGCCAGGGGCGCTCAGCCCCTAGTCTATATATATAAAACTACACAACGAGGAGGAGGAGAGGTATACGATTGATTGAGGAACTGGCCGGAGAGATTTGCATGAAAAAAATAGGGGCTGTTTAAAATTTAAGGCCATCGGCTGAAAAAATCTTAGAATTTCGATTTTTTGCTTCGTTTTTGAAAAAAAATTCGAAATGTGTCGAAAAACGTGTTTTGGGCGAAAAATCGCGATCGCGGAATTTTGTGTTTCGGCCGCCGTAGCTCCTAAAGTAGTGGGTTTCTTATATACTAAGTGAATTGGAAAGTTGTAGCCAGTTAAATTTCCTACATTTTTGTAATTACAATTGTAAAGTTTGGTTCAACCCCCGCGGAGCTATAGCCATCCAAAGTCGAAACTTGAAGTTTTTGATACAAAAAAACGCTCTCGACTCGACGCCGCATTTCGAAAAAAAAAATTAATTTGGCACTATATTCGTTTAGCATTTTGAAAATGATACGGCGAAAAACCCTTGAAATTTTGATTTAGGACCTTGATTTCTCTCAGGGGAGCTTTATGTAAGTTTTTGAGCTTTTTCGAAACCACGTTTTCCCGCAGTCGATCGCGATTTTCTCGAAAAATTCTCACAGTGCGATTAAATTTTATGAGCGCATTTTGTTCATGGATAAATTCTTTAAACGAAAAAGTACAAGAATTCGTTCGTTGATCGATTTTAGCCGGAGCTAGAGCGGCCCGAAGCGAACACCCAAAAAACCGTAGTATACAATTGATTGAGAAACTGGGAATAGGTAATCAAATTTTGGTCATAGTGCCGTTCAATTGAGACAACTTCATCGGCTGAAAAAATCGTCTTTTTTTTAATTAGGCCTCTGTTCAAATTTTATTGCACTTTGAAATTTTATGACCCTGTTTTTCGCGTTTTTTCGCATGTTTTTCGCAAATAACTTTTGAACCGGTTACTTTTACATAGGTATATTACTCAGAGGCGAGAAAGAGCTATCGAAATCCCACAATTTGGTGTATTTAATTATATTTTTATGTTATGTCCCCGCGGAGCTATTAACGTTTGAAGAAAAGTCAAAACACGTTTTTTGACATAAAGTGGAATATTCCTCGAAAGCTATCATATACGCTAGCCATTTTCGTATTTTTACTGGATTCTACGTTAAATTTCCTACATTTTCTTCCACAGCACCTAATCTGTCCCGTTTCGGGAACGTGATGAAAAAAAATCCCAAAGTTGAAACTTCAAAAGTATGAAAAACGAAAAAAATTCGAGAAATATTATTAATCGTTCGAATTTGATTTTTTTCACTTTGAATTCGAATTCTACGTCTAATTTCCTGTAGGAATCATCAAATAATCAAATTTGAACAGTACTGTAAGTATTTGCAACGGATTTTCAAAGTTGAAAAACGTAGGAGTGGCGTAGTATTAAACTGGAAAAACTGATAGTTGTCGTGAAATTTCCGCCGTTTTGACGTCATATTCGGATTCAGCGTTAAATTTCCTATAAGAATAGCTTTCAAAATCACTTTAAAACGAAATTTTAATTTTTCACTATTACCGATGCCAGCGGAGCTCGGAATTTCGGCCGGCGAAAAAGTCGATTTACGGAAAATAATTTCTCTGGCTCTGTTTAAATTTTTTTCACCAAATTTTTTGCTATGTACGTGTGTAAGGCGATCAAATGAAGACTCCTGCATGATAAAACAATTGATTATCATAAATTTTGACCCCGAAAATCACCGTTAAAGTCCAATTTTTGAGCTTTCAAAAACCGATTTTTTCGGACCACTTGCAGATTTTTCCGAGAAATAAAAAAAATACCAAAAATACATCTTGGTAAGACACAACTTTCCTGAAAATTTCAGATTTTTATCTGTATCGGAAGACAAGTAAAAAATCGTTAACTGTTCGGTTGAAAAAAATCGCAGGGGTACCCCTTGGATTTTTCGCGAAAAATTTTTTGAAATGGATTTCGCTCAAATTCAGCATAATGATAGTTGATGATGTGTACATCAATAATATATGGTTCATTCTTTGTTTCTTTCGCACTAAATAGATGAAAAGAACGTTTAAAGTTGAAAAATGTCATTTATTCGTGTATAGTCTACTAATATTGTTGAATAACGCAAAAACGGTTGAAAAATTGATAGGTACATTACATTGGGAAAATGTGCACAGTTAAATTACCTATCTTTTGGTATATTCAAACATCTAAATTGACTACTTTTTGTTTGAGTTATCCACTGTGCAAGTTACAAATCTTGGAAAACTTGCAGTTGTTATGTCTAATTTTGCTCCTACTTTGCTCCAGTTGAAAAACACAATACTTTATGATACAAAGTACATCCAAACACCTCCACCTACATACCAAATTATAGCAACTACTACTAAGTACTACCCACTATAATAACAACTATAGCTTCCCACTCTCCATACACAAATAATAAACTACTACTACCTACCCATACCCATACCTATACCTATACCTACCTACCTATACCTATATACCATATACTACCATATACTATATACTATACTATATATACTATATAGTATACTATATATAGGAGTGATAAGGACAACACCCCACCGAAACTATATGTAAGGCCCGAGAGGAGGGGCGCAGCCCCTCCGACGGGCCGACCGTGCGCGATAGCTGAGGGGGGCGAAGCCCCCCTCTGAGGGGGTTGGGCGGCGGCAGCCGCCAGGGGCGCTCAGCCCCTAGTCTATATATATAAAACTACACAACCAGGAGGAGAAGGTATACTATTGATTGAGGAACTGGCCGGAGGGATTTGGACGAAAAAAATAGGGTATGCTTAGAATTTAAGGCCACCGTCTGAAAAAATCTTAGAATTTCGATTTTTGACTTCGTTTTTGAAAAAAAATTCGAAATGTGTCGAAAAACGTGTTTTGGGCGAAAAATCGCGATCGCGGAATTTTTTCTATCGGGAGCTGTAGCGGCTTAAATATTGATTTTCGTCTATACCAAGTGAATTGGAAAGTTGTAGCCAGTTAAATTTCCTACATTTTTGTAAATACAATTGTAAAGTTTGGTTCAACCCCCGCGGAGCTATAGCGATCCAAAGTCGGAACTTAGGCGCCGCGTCTCAAAAAAAACTCCGACGGGTGGAGCAAAATTGTGAAGCGATAAAAAATTTTTGACACTATATTCGTCAATTAAATCGAAAATAAAAAGTACGTTAAATCGTACTTTTTTGATTTTCGACCTTGATTTTTCGAGAGTTAGGAAAATGTCAAAATTTGAGCTTTTTCGAAACCACGTTTTTCCGCAGTTGATCGCGATTTTCTCGAAAAATTTCCACAACGCGAAAAGATTTTATGAGCGCATTTTGTTCATGGATAAATTCTTTAAACGAAAAAGTACAAGAATTCGTTCGTAGGTTGATTTTAGTCGGAGCTAGAGCGGCCCGAAGCCAAGGTCAAAAAATCTTGGTTATCCAATTGATTGAGAAACTGGGAATAGGTAATCAAATTTTGGTCATAGTGCCGTTCAATTGAGACAAACTGATCGTGTGAAAAAATCTTCTTTTTTTTAATTAGGCCTCTGTTCAAATTTTATTGCACTTTAAAGTTTTATGACACGATTTTTTGCGTTTTTTTGCATGTTTTTCGCCAATAACTTTTGAACCGGTTACTTTTACATAGGTATATTACTCAGAGGCGAGAAAGAGCTATCGAAATCCTACAATTTGGTGTATTTAATTATATTTTTATGTTATGTCCCCGCGGAGCTATTAACGTTTGAAGAAAAGTCAAAACACGTTTTTTGACATAAAGTGGAATATTCCTCGAGAGCTATCATATACGCTAGCCATTTTCGTATTTTTACTGGATTCTACGTTAAATTTCCTACATTTTCTTCCACAGCACCTAATCTGTCTCATTTCCGGAACGTGACGAAAAAAAATCCCAAAGTTGAAACTTCAAAAGTATGAAAAACGAAAAAAATTCGAGAAATATTATTAATCGTTCGAATTTGATTATTTTCACTTTAAAATCGAATTCTACGTCTAATTTCCTGTAAGAGTCAATAGTTAATTAAATTTGAACAGTACTGTAAGTATTTGCAACGGAATTTCAAAGTTGAAAAACGTAGGAGTGGGGTAGTATTAAACCTGGAAAAACTTATAGTTGCCGACTAATTTCCGCCGTTTTGACGTCATATTCGGATTCAGCGTTAAATTTCCTATAAGAATAGCTTTCAAAATCGCTTTAAAACGAAAATTTAATTTTTCACTATTACCGATGCCAGCGGAGCTCGAAAATTCGGCCGGCGAAAAAGTCGATTTACGGAAAATAATTTCTCTGGCTCTGTTTAAAATTTTTTCTCCAAATTTTTTGCTATGTACGTGTGTAAGGCGTTCAAATGAAGGCTCCTGCATAATAAAACAATTGATTCGCATTAATTTTGACCCCGAAAATCACCGTTAAAGTCCAATTTTTGAGCTTTCAAAAACCGATTTTTTTGGACCACTTGCAGATTTTTCCGAGAAATAAAAAAAATCACAAAAATACATCATGGTAAGACACAACTTTCCTAAAAATTTCAGATTTTTATCTGTATTGAGAGAGGAGTAAAAATTCGATAACTGTTCGGTTGAAAAAAATCGCAGGGGTACCCCTTGGATTTTTCGCGAAAAATTTTTTGAAATGGATTTCGCTCAAATTCAGCATAATGATAGTTGATGATGTGTATATCAATAATATATGGTTCATTCTTAGTTTCTTTCGCACTAAATAGATGAAAAGATCGTTTGAAGTTGAAAAATGTCATTTTTTCGTGTATAGTTGAATAACGCAAAAACGGTTGAAAAATTGATAGGTACTTTACATTGGGAAAATGTGGACAGTTAAAATACCTATCTTTTTGTATAGTAATAATAAAAAATATAGTAAAGTTGAATATTAATCTCGGCAGCATCGGCTATATCATCATATATTTCTCAACGAAAAATTTCAACTATCGATATCGGAGCTCTCTTGAAAGAACGACTTCCTGTCGAACGGTTTTAATTTGTCGTTAGATTGGGCCTATGCGGCAGGATGAATCACGAATTAGTTATTTGCGGATGGTGCGAAGTCGAACTGGGCCACCGGACGTTTTTCGAAGAATTTCGGCTCAGTGTCGTTCGACCGAAGGATGACTTGCAAGTTATCTCAATGAAACCCTCGCCCCTCCCATCCAAAAACCGTTATTAATCTCTTCTCAGTACGAACGCTAAGCAAAGCAGATCTTGGCCCCCGGACGTTTTTCGGAGAATTTCATATGACGTAGGATGACATGCGATATTGAAGATGATGCAATCCCCTCCCCCACCCCTTCCTCACAGCGTAGGTCTGCATTAACGTTTTAAATCGCTCCTCAGTTCGTCGTGTGTACCCCTCCCGGTGTGAAACCTGTGTCGTTCGCTCTCAAGTTTTCGCCCGTTTGCTTGCAAGTTTTGGATCCGATCGAGGTAAGTAAATTTATTTTTCACATATTTTGAAAATATTAGAATATTTTGTTCACATTATCATCCGATTTTTGTTTTCCATTTGTGTTACAGATTCGTGCTATTCGTTCTTTACGATCATTATTACACGTCATCATTATTACACTCATTATTACTCACACACTTAATTTCACTTTCGTATATACTTGATACATATTTCCTTATTTATTGTTTATTCTTCTTTTTTCAATTATTATGAATACCATTCGTTGTTTAGTTGCGGGAAATTTTTCCCAAGACTGTCCGCTTTTCTCTTCACACTCGCGCAATTCTCAGTGCATGGCAAATTCGACTTTGGCAATTGTTTATTCATTAGCTTATTCTCACCCTTTACGTCAATTTGTTTCTTCGGAACAAATTGACCAAATTTTAATTCATGGGGACTATTTTTACAACAGTTGGAGGCGTTCGCACATATTTTTGGCAATGGAGGAACTAGGCGAATTTATTCAGATTGGTGATAAAGAAATTTATCGGGTCGTTAAAAGTAATTTGATCTTTCCTGAAGGGCAACCGATTATATTGGCTAGGGATACGGTTAGCAATAAAGACTTGGCAAAATTATCGTTAATTGATAAACTCTATAATTGTTTCCATTCAGTGGATAGTCCTTTTCATGAAAACGAGGGTTATTTGTTTACCGCTCACAATAGATCAGTTTCTTTTTGGATGTCGGGTAATTCTTACTATTTGTTTGATCCGCATTCAGTTAATGAATTAGGTCAAGTGAATCCGTCCGGGGGTGTTGCTAGATTTTTTCAATGCGGTAGCTTAGACAGTTTAGCGAATTTACTTTTGATTAGCCACAATCGAGACAACAGTCCATTTGAAATAATTAAACTGAAAATCATCTCTTTGGCCGAGGAAAATGAAATGCCTTCAGCAAATAGGACAATAGAAACATCAATGGAAATTAGTAGTTCAATCGAGTTAATTTCTCTGGACGAAAAAAAAAATAAAGCTAAACGAGGGAGACCAAAAAAGCGTGGGGTTAGAAAGTCGTCCGATTTAAAACGCAAAGAAATTGTTGCCGATGCTATGAAACGGTACCGTGAAACTAAAAAGTTGAACGTCGCAGATTTAGAACGTCCCAATAAAAATAATGATCCCGAGTTTCATTCACAAACGCGCTCAGTTAATTGCATAGTTAGTGGTAATTTTTCTCAATCTTCCTCAAAATTTTCTGATCATTCAAGGAACAGTCAATGTGTAGCTAATTCAGTTGTCTCGATCATTCAGTCAATATTAATTCATTCGCGCCAATTCAATAGTTCAGAACAGCTTGACCGAATTCTGATAGAGGGTGATAGGATTTATAACAGCTGGAGACGATCTCATCAATATTTGTCTTTGGAAGATATAGGTAATTTTGTTCAGTTGAGTACTAGGAGTATTTTTAAAATCGAAAAAGAAACAACTCTTTGGTCAGAAGGACAACCAGTTTTAAATGCTATGGATTCTATTAGCAGAACTGATGTAGCTTTGTTATCATTAATTGAGAAATTGTTCAACTGTTTGCATTCTACCGATAGGCCTTTTCGAGAAAACGAAGGGTATTTATTCACATGCCACAACCTCACAGTTGCTTTTTGGCGATCGAATTCAAATTACTATTCATTTGATCCACATTCGGTTAACGAAGACGGGAAATACGATTCAATCGGGGGGGTTGCTAGATTTTTTCGTTGCAACAGTTTGGAGGACCTCGCTTATTTACTTTTGGTCAACCACGATCGTGATAATAGCCCGTACGAAATAATTAGGCTGGCTATCTCTATTGTGGTTGACGAAGGTGAATCAGAACCCGTCCTTCAAACTGCTCAACCAAAATCGAATATTAAAGGTCGACCCAGGAAGGGTAGGTTCAGGAAATCTATAGATGATGCACTAGATGAGTTACCAGTTGCAAAATCACATACACAGCCACTTCAGTCACACACAGATATTTCACCGTCAGAATCTTTTTGTTCATTAGAGACTGTACACATCTCTTCCACAGATAGCACAGTATCTTCACCTATTAAAAAAAAACCACGCTCATTATCGACTCCTGGGGATTGTGAACATAATATTTCTCAAAATACTGTAGGTAAGCGGGGTAGGCCTTCAAAACGTGGTGCTAGGAAAACAACCGACAAATCCCGTAAGGAAATAATTGCAGAAATCAAAAAACGGTATGAAACCAAAATTTCAGACAAACTACTTGACTATAGACGAAAATATTCCGATCTCCACACAGAGGACATAACAGATTCTCGCCAAAAATACATAGAAACACACCCTGAACAAGTAGTTGATTCTAGGTCACAATACATTGAAACACATCCAGACCGTGTTGCAGATTCTTACCATAGATTCAATACTCAAAGCCGTTCATTAACAAAAACTTTACGTAAATTCACTTGCATTGGAGACCGAAGCGGGAACGATTTAAACATAATAAAAATTTACAACTTTAAAAACCCCGCTTCGTTAAAATCACAAACCACCCACCATTGCCAATTTTGCGATGCACCTTATTTTGAAGAAGAACGCGGTAAATTAGCTTGGTGTTGCGGGAAAAACGGGGAAAATAACTTACCAAAACTTCCATCGATCGATTCAATTAGTTTTTATAAAAACTCTAAATTTCTCGAACATGCTAGGCCGTATAATAATCTTTTTGCTTTTTCAGCTATCGGAACTTCGGTATCTGTTAGAAACGCGCCTAGGTCGGGGATATCTTTCGTTAAAGTTCAAGGTCGGGTTTATCATAGAATTTTTGACTTAAATTACAACCGATCCACTAATAACACGCGACTTTGGATAGAAGATAATATCGAAAGGGTTAGACTTGCCGAAGATCGAAAGTTAGATCAGTCAGTTTTGAGGGAAATAGAATATTTTCTTATCGCAGTCAATCCGTTTGTAGGTCAAATCAGGCAACTTAATAGGGAAACTGACGAAACGGCGCATTTAGTTTTCGAACGGACGTCTAGGCAAACCCACGGTAACGTGTTGGGTGACATGCCAACGTCGAACGAAATAGCTGCTGTCATTAGGTTCGGCCTGGACGCCGAGCCGAGACAGGTAGCGATCTGGAAAGTGGGAAATCGAAATCCCCAGACCATCCACTATCTCGACCCTGCGTACGAGTGTTTGCAGTATCCCATAATCTTTCCTCATGGGACTGTGGGATGGTCTCCAGATTTAAAAAATAGTCAGGGCAAGAAAATAACACAGGCTAGGTACTATAGATTTTTACTTCTGTCCGAGCCACGATTCACGTTCTTGAGACGGCTTTCTCAAGAATACATGGTTGACTCGTGGGCGAGAACGGAAGAAGAAAGGCTGAATTTCATCAAGCATAACCAAAATATTGTTATGCGCATTGGAACGCGTCAAGAGTTGGACGAAACCATTGCTGGCCAGGGCGGAGTTGTCGCCGGCCGTATTTATCTGCCGAGTACTTTTACTCACGGCCCGAGATACATGCAGGTGCAGTATCATAACGCCATGGCAGTCGTGCATCGAAAAGGCCAACCGAGCTATTTTCTAACGGTCACGTGCAATCCCAATTGGGAAGAAATTCGCCAGAGTTTGAATCCCGGAGAACACATCAAAGACCGTCCCGATTTGTGCGATAGGGTTTTTAAAATCAAGTTGGACCATCTTCTCAACTTGATTAATTCAGGAAAAATGTTTGGGCCTGTAGAATTCATTCTACACGTGATTGAGTTCCAGAAACGGGGACTTCCACACGCCCACATCGCTTTTAGGGTTAGGGGAGGTGGACCAAAAGTCGCTGAAGATATTGACAGAGTTGTCAGAGCGACGATACCTCCAGTAGATGAAGCGCAAGGCAGGCTGCGGAATGCTGTGACTTCGCACATGCTTCATAACAAATGCGGCCTTGCCAATCTAAATGCGCCGTGTATGGACGAAAAAACTAAGAAATGCACCAAAATGTATCCCAAACCCCAGAATGCATCCACTTTTACGGATAGCCGGGGATACATTATCTACAAAAGGCCGTGCAACGAAATTGTCGAGATTCCAGTCGGTCGCACGCAACAACGTCGTGAGGTTACTGATTCGGACGTCGTACCTTACAACCCCGCTATCCTTCTTATCATGGATTGTCATGCGAACTTGGAAATCGCTACATCCAGCAAAACGATAGCGTATTTGATGAAATACGTCCACAAAGGGACGGACATGTCTCGAGCAGCGGTAGTTGGAAGCAATACTGATCAGGGTGATCAAATTATAGACGAAATTGCAGATTACGAAAACTACCGCTACATTTCCGCTTCTGAAGCCATGTGGAGGTTTTTCGAATTTGACGTTAGGAGTTGCAGGCCGACGGTTCTCGCTTTGCCGGTTCATCTTCCCAATCAAGATATGGTTTTACACCTTCCGGGTCGTGAACGCCAGGCTGTGGATCGATCGGTATCAAGATTACAACTTTATTTGGACAGGCCGATCGATCCAGTTTTAGATTCGCTGACGTACTTGGATTTTTACGAGAGTTATTTCGTTGAAAATAATCCTCCTAAGAGCAAAAAAATCCAAGTTTTTCGACACAAATCGGGTAAATACGTTTACGCTCGCCAAAGGGGCGAGTGTGTAGCTCGAATCCACTTCATTTCGCCGTCGTTAGGTGAAGTCTTCTTCGTTCGCATGCTACTCCTCAGCTTTCCAGCTGGTAGTTTCGACGACTTGAGAACTGTCGATGGAGTATTGTACCCTACGTTTCAGGAAGCCGCCAAAGCTAGGGGACTTTTAGACGACGAGGATGAGTATATGGTTGCGATGAGGGAAGCCCGAAATTTCAAAACTGGCCGAGGTTTAAGGCAGTTTTTCTTGACGTTAATTATTTTCGGTGCTCCCGCCCTAATCCTCTGGCAAACTTTTCGCAGCGACTTGATCGAGGATTATCTTCGGCAATATGACGACAATGTCGAAATTGCCGAAGTTAAGGCTTTGGTCGAAATCGATCGCATGTTGAGAACTCATGGTAGGTCGCTTGGTGATATGGGTTTAAGAGTTGTTACTGATGATACATCAGAAGTTTTCCGCGAAAGGACTCTTTACGATCAAAATACTTGCTTAGAATTTTTCAATTTATGGTATCCGTTGCTTAATACTGCCCAAAAAGAATTTGCTGATAGTATTTTGAGAGCAGTTGAAACTCCAAATAAATTTCAAAATTGTTTCTTCTTAGACGGTCCTGGAGGAACCGGTAAAACTTTAGTTTTGAACGTCATCGCATCCAAATTGAGGAGCGAAGGCAAAATTGTTCTCCCTTGCGCTTTCACTGGAATTGCCGCATTAAATTACGAAGGAGGAACAACTGCTCACAGTCTTTTCAAGCTGCCGTTAAATCCTGAAAGGGGAACGGCGGCTAACATTTCAATAACTAGCCAAAGGGCTGAACTTCTAAGGCAGTCAAATTTAATTATCTGGGACGAAATCTCCACCTGTCATAAAAATCTCCTCGATACAGTCAATACAACATTAAACGATTTGAATCAAACTAGAGGACCTTCACTTTTTGGAGGTAAAACAATAATTTTTGCTGGAGATTTTCGTCAGATTCCGCCAATTGTTGAATTAGGTACACGGAACGACGTAGTTCGCGCTTCCGTCAAATCGTCACCATTTTGGAGTAAAGTAACGACTTTCCGGTTAACTTCTCAACAACGATCAATCGCCGACCATGAGTTTTCAAAATTTGTTTTGTCAGTCGGAGAAGGGAAGGTTCCAGAGGTCAAGCTCAATGAGGACGAAGCTTTAATTTCCCTTCAAGGGATTTCATTCGTTTTACAATTGAGCGAACTAATAGATTTCGTCTACCCCGAATCGATTCTTCAAGATTCGAAAACTTGCTGTCAACGAGCAGTTTTATCGGGGACGAACGCCAATATTAAGGAGATCAACAACATCGTACTCAAGCGATGTCGTGGCGATATTATCCATCTGTTAAGCGCCGATAGCTGCAGTTCAACGGACGACCATGCTTTCGCTCCGGCTGAACTTTTAAATTCCATCAGCCATCCCGGAGTTCCTGATCATGACCTTCAGGTGAAAATTGGCTGCGTTCTCCTTTTGACTAGGAACCTTAGTTTTCAGAATAAATTGGTCAACGGCACTAAAGTCATTCTTAGGGCTGCGTCGCGTTTCATTATCGAAGTAGAAATTCCTGGGAGGGTAGAAACTGTAATTATACCTAGAATAAATTTTTCATTCCAAGTAGGTCGAACCGGTATGGAGGTTACGCGCAAACAATTTCCCGTTAGGTTAGCATACGCGATGACAATAAATAAAAGTCAGGGGCAAACATTGGATTTAGTAGGGGTCGATTTGAGGGACAACGTTTTTAGTCACGGGCAACTTTACGTCGCGTTAAGCAGGGTTCGAAATTCCGATAGTCTAAAAATTTTGCTGTTAGATACTAAAATTGTCGACGACGAACCATTCACAAAAAATGTTGTTTACAATGAACTTCTCTAATACAATAATGATAATAATTTAATTCGTTTCCGTTTTCCATCATGAGTCACACACCAACACCACAAATAATCCCACGCACATACACACACAAAAACATCATCGTCAAGAAGGAATGAAGAGAAGAAAATCCTCCGTACGAAAAGTGGTTTTTTAGTGGGTGGCAGTCCCACACTTCAGGTCGAGTGCGGTCCCTCGCCTGAGTTGTCTTTTAAAGAGTTTTCCACTATAAAAAAATAACAAAAAAAAAAAAGCAACCCAATTGCGGTGAGTCTTTCCGATTTTATTCTACTACTATCATTGTTCACTATTTTGAATATATATTTTTCATTTGAACGCTGAATTTGATACTACTCTAATTCGTAAATAATTGCTTTTTTTCAGCATAAGCGGCCTGATGTAATCAAAACGTCATATCAACGGAATGCAACTCAGCGTCCTGGAAGAACGGCAAAACAAGCTTTTCAGCGAATGGTGAGTGGATTATGATGAGAATATATTCATTCATTCATAAATAATAAAGGGAACTATAACTATTAGATATCTTACTCGCTGCTTATGAAGAGAAATTCACAATGGGAACAACTAATATATTGCACTTTGCCTCAATTGTTTTTTTTTTTTCGTTTTCCAGGATACACTCGTGGAGGAAAAGCGAAACGTCGGAACAACAATAAAGCCATCAACGGAAAACCAAATGGGGCACGGCTTGACGAAACTCACGACTATTGTCAATTGCTATTAATGAATGTATTTCTCAAAACAAGTTCAGTTTGATGATTAAGACTTTTCAAATGTTATTTCTTTGAAAAAAAAGTGAAAAAGTTCAATGTGACGATTAATATTGTACGAATGATATTTCTCAAAACAAATCCAATGTGATTGCTCAATAAATGGTATGCAAATACGATGGATATCATTTTACTCCCTAACTTCCACTAATTATCACATATACTTAAGATAACTGTAAAGGAAGTAATTTCGAACAGGCACAGCCTTGGTATTCTGATGAAAACTTCAATAACGTAGTAGAAATTTCCTGTAATGTGACAAATAAATTCCAAGTTGAAACTATCTAAGCATGAAGAACCGAAATATTGAGAAAAAAATTATTAACTGAAAGAATTCGATTGTCTTCACTTCAAATTCGAATTCTAAGTCTAATTTCTTATAAGAATGAGTAACAAATTAATATTTAACAGTACTGTAAGTATTTGCAACGAATTTTCAAAGCTGAAAAACTTAAGAGCGGCAGTGTATTAAAACTCGGAAAACTGATAGTTGCCGACTAATTTCCGCCGTTTTGACGTCATATTCGGGTTCAGCGTTGAATTTCCTATAAGAATAGCTTTCAAAATCGCTTTAAAACGAAAATTTAATTTTTCACCATTACCGATGTCAGCGGAGCTCGGAATTTCGGCCGGCGAAAAACTCGATTTACGGAAAATAATTTCTCTGGCTCTGTTTAAATTTTTTTCACCAAATTTTTTGCTATGTACGTGTGTAAGGCGTTCAAATGAAGACTCCTGCATGATAAAACAATTGATTCGCATTTATTTTGACCCCGAAATTCACGGTTAAAGTCCAATTTTTGAGCTTTCAAAAACCGATTTTTTTGGACCACTTGCAGATTTTTCCGAGAAATAAAAAAAATTGCAAAAATACATCTTGGTAAGACACAACTTTCCTAAAAATTTCAGATTTTTATCTGTATTGAGAGAGGAGTAAAAATTCGTTAACTGTTCGGTTGAAAAAAATCGCAGGGGTACCCCTTGGATTTTTCGCGAAAATTTTTTTGAAATAGATTTCGCTCAAATTCAACATAATGATAGTTGATGATGTGTATATCAATAATATATGGTTCATTCTTTGTTTCTTTCGCACTAAATAGATGAAAATAACGTTCAAAGTTAAAAAATGTCATTTTTTCGTGTATAGTCTACTGATATTGTTGAATAACGCAAAAACGGTTGAAAAATGGATAGGTACATTACATTGGGAAAATGTGGACAGTTAAATTACCTATCTTTTGGTATATTCAAACGTCTGAGTTGACGACTTTTTGTTTGAGTTATCCACTGTGCAAGTTACAAATCTTGGAAAACTTACAGTCGTTATGTCTAATTTTGCTCCTACTTTGCTCCAGTTGAAAAACCCAATACTTTATGATACAAAGTACGTTCGAACTCCACCACCTACATACCAAATTATAGCAACTACTACCAAGTACTACCTACTATAAAAATACCTATAGATTCCCACTCTCCATACACAAATAATAAACTACTACTACCTACCCATACCTATACTATATACCATATACTATATACTATACACTATACTATATACTATACTATATACCATATATATACTATATACTATACATATCATACTATATATAGGAGTGAAAAGGACACTACCTCCGCGAAGCTATATGTAAGGCCCGAGAGGAGGGGCGCAGCCCCTCCGACGGGCCGACCGTGCGCGATAGCTGAGGGGGGCGAAGCCCCCCTCTGAGGGGGTTGGGCGGCGGCAGCCGCCAGGGGCGCTCAGCCCCTAGTCTATATATATAAAACTACACAACGAGGAGGAGGAGAGGTATACGATTGATTGAGGAACTGGCCGGAGGGATTTGCATGAAAAAAATAGGGGCTGTTTAAAATTTAAGGCCATCGGCTGAAAAAATCTTAGAATTTCGATTTTTTGCTTCGTTTTTGAAAAAAAATTCGAAATGTATCGAAAAACGTGTTTTGGGCGAAAAATCGCGATCGCGGAATTTTGTGTTTCGGCCGCCGTAGCTCCTAAAGTAGTGGGTTTCTTATATACTAAGTGAATTGGAAAGTTGTAGCCAGTTAAATTTCCTACATTTTTGTAATTACAATTGTAAAGTTTGGTTCAACCCCCGCGGAGCTATAGCCATCCAAAGTCGAAACTTGAAGTTTTTGATACAAAAAAACGCTCTCGACTCGACGCCGCATTTCGAAAAAAAAAATTAATTTGGCACTATATTCGTTTAGCATTTTGAAAATGATACGGCGAAAAACCCTTGAAATTTTGATTTAGGACCTTGATTTCTCTCAGGGGAGCTTTATGTAAGTTTTTGAGCTTTTTCGAAACCACGTTTTCCCGCAGTCGATCGCGATTTTCTCGAAAAATTCTCACAGTGCGATTAAATTTTATGAGCGCATTTTGTTCATGGATAAATTCTTTAAACGAAAAAGTACAAGAATTCGTTCGTTGATCGATTTTAGCCGGAGCTAGAGCGGCCCGAAGCGAACACCCAAAAAACCGTAGTATACAATTGATTGAGAAACTGGGAATAGGTAATCAAATTTTGGTCATAGTGCCGTTCAATTGAGACAACTTCATCGGCTGAAAAAATCGTCTTTTTTTTAATTAGGCCTCTGTTCAAATTTTATTGCACTTTGAAATTTTATGACCCTGTTTTTCGCGTTTTTTCGCATGTTTTTCGCAAATAACTTTTGAACCGGTTACTTTTACATAGGTATATTACTCAGAGGCGAGAAAGAGCTATCGAAATCCCACAATTTGGTGTATTTAATTATATTTTTATGTTATGTCCCCGCGGAGCTATTAACGTTTGAAGAAAAGTCAAAACACGTTTTTTGACATAAAGTGGAATATTCCTCGAAAGCTATCATATACGCTAGCCATTTTCGTATTTTTACTGGATTCTACGTTAAATTTCCTACATTTTCTTCCACAGCACCTAATCTGTCCCGTTTCGGGAACGTGATGAAAAAAAATCCCAAAGTTGAAACTTCAAAAGTATGAAAAACGAAAAAAATTCGAGAAATATTATTAATCGTTCGAATTTGATTTTTTTCACTTTGAATTCGAATTCTACGTCTAATTTCCTGTAGGAATCATCAAATAATCAAATTTGAACAGTACTGTAAGTATTTGCAACGGATTTTCAAAGTTGAAAAACGTAGGAGTGGCGTAGTATTAAACTGGAAAAACTGATAGTTGTCGTGAAATTTCCGCCGTTTTGACGTCATATTCGGATTCAGCGTTAAATTTCCTATAAGAATAGCTTTCAAAATCGCTTTAAAACGAAAATTTAATTTTTCACTATTACCGATGCCAGCGGAGCTCGGAATTTCGGCCGGCGAAAAAGTCGATTTACGGAAAATAATTTCTCTGGCTCTGTTTAAATTTTTTTCACCAAATTTTTTGCTATGTACGTGTGTAAGGCGTTCAAATGAAGACTCCTGCATAATAAAACAATTGATTATCATAAATTTTGACCCCGAAAATCACCGTTAAAGTCCAATTTTTGAGCTTTCAAAAACCGATTTTTTCGGACCACTTGCAGATTTTTCCGAGAAATAAAAAAAATACCAAAAATACATCTTGGTAAGACACAACTTTCCTGAAAATTTCAGATTTTTATCTGTATTGAGAGACGAGTAAAAAATCGTTAACTGTTCGGTTGAAAAAAATCGCAGGGGTACCCCTTGGATTTTTCGCGAAAAATTTTTTGAAATGGATTTCGCTCAAATTCAGCATAATGATAGTTGATGATGTGTACATCAATAATATATGGTTCATTCTTTGTTTCTTTCGCACTAAATAGATGAAAAGAACGTTTAAAGTTGAAAAATGTCATTTTTTCGTGTATAGTCTACTAATATTGTTGAATAACGCAAAAACGGTTGAAAAATTGATAGGTACATTACATTGGGAAAATGTGGACAGTTAAATTACCTATCTTTTGGTATATTCAAACATCTAAATTGACTACTTTTTGTTTGAGTTATCCACTGTGCAAGTTACAAATCTTGGAAAACTTACAGTTGTTATGTCTAATTTTGCTCCTACTTTGCTCCAGTTGAAAAACACAATACTTTATGATACAAAGTACATCCAAACACCTCCACCTACATACCAAATTATAGCAACTACTACTAAGTACTACCCACTATAATAACAACTATAGCTTCCCACTCTCCATACACAAATAATAAACTACTACTACCTACCCATACCCATACCTATACCTATACCTACCTACCTATACCTATATACCATATACTACCATATACTATATACTATACTATATATACTATATAGTATACTATATATAGGAGTGATAAGGACAACACCCCACCGAAGCTATATGTAAGGCCCGAGAGGAGGGGCGCAGCCCCTCCGACGGGCCGACCGTGCGCGATAGCTGAGGGGGGCGAAGCCCCCCTCTGAGGGGGTTGGGCGGCGGCAGCCGCCAGGGGCGCTCAGCCCCTAGTCTATATATATAAAACTACAAAACGAGGAGGAGAAGGTATACGATTGATTGAAGAACTGGCCGGAGGGATTTCGATGAAAAAAATAGGGGATGTTTAAAATTTAAGGCCATCGGCTGAAAAAATCTTAGAATTTCCATTTTCGACCTTGAAAATTTTTAAAAATTCGAAATGTATCGAAAAACGTGTTTTTGGTGAAAAATCGCGATCGCGGAATTTCGTCTTTCGGACGCCGTAGCTCCTAAAGTAACGGGTTTCTTATATACTAAGTGCATTGCAAAGTTGTAGTCAGTTAAATTTCCTACATTTTTGTAATTACAAATGTTAGGTTTGGTTCAACCCCCGCGGAGCTATAGCGATCCAAAGTCGAAACTTGAAGTTTTTGATACCAAAAAACGCTCTCGACTCGACGCCGCATTTCGAAAAAAAAAATTAATTTGGCACTATATTCGTTTAGCATTTTGAAAATGATACGGCGAAAAACCCTTGAAATTTTGATTTAGGACCTTGATTTTTCTCAGGGGAGCTTTATGTAAGTTTTTGAGCTTTTTCGAAACCACGTTTTCCCGCAGTCGATCGCGATTTTCTCGAAAAATTCTCACAACGCGAAAAGATTTTATGAGCGCATTTTGTTCATGGATAAATTCTTTAAACGAAAAAGTACAAGAATTCGTTCGTTGATCGATTTTAGCCAGAGCTAGAGCGGCCCGAAGCGAACACCCAAAAAACCGTAGTATACAATTGATTGAGAAACTGGGAATAGGTAATCAAATTTTGGTCATAGTGCCGTTCAATTGAGACAACTTCATCGGCTGAAAAAATCGTATTTTTTTTAATTAGGCCTCTGTTCAAATTTTATTGCACTTTGAAATTTTATGACCCTGTTTTTCGCGTTTTTTCGCATGTTTTTCGCAAATAACTTTTGAACCGACCACTTTTACATAGGTATATTACTCAGAGGCGAGATAGAGCTATCGAAATCCTACAATTTGGTGTATTTAATTATATTTTTATGTTATGTCCCCGCGGAGCTATTAACGTTTGAAGAAAAGTCAAAACACGTTTTTTGACATAAAGTGGAATATTCCTCGAGAGCTATCATATACGCTAGCCATTTTCGTATTTTTACTGGATTCTACGTTAAATTTCCTACATTTTCTTCCACAGCACCTAATCTGTCCCATTTCCGGAACGTGACGAAAAAAAATCCCAAAGTTGAAACTTCAAAAGTATGAAAAACGATAAAAATTCGAGAAATATTATTAATCGTTCGAATTTGATTGTTTTCACTTTAAATTCAAATTCTACGTCTAATTTCCTGTAGGAGTCATTAGTTAATCAAATTTGAACAGTACTGTAAGTATTTACAACGGATTTTCAAAGTTGAAAAACGTAGGAGTGGCGTGTATTAAACCTGCAAAAACTGATAGTTGTCGTGAAATTTCCGCCGTTTTGACGTCATATTCGGATTCAGCGTTAAATTTCCTATAAGAATAGCTTCCAAAATCGCTTTAAAACGAAAATTTAATTTTTCACTATTACCGATGCCAGCGGAGCTCGGAATTTCGGCCGGCGAAAAAGTCGATTTACGGAAAATAATTTCTCTGGCTCTGTTTAAATTTTTTTCACCAAATTTTTTGCTATGTACGTGTGTAAGGCGTTCAAATGAAGACTCCTGCATAATAAAACAATTGATTCGCAAATATTTTGACCCCGAAAATCACAGTTAAAGGTCAATTTTTGAGCTTTCAAAAACCGATTTTTTTGGACCACTTGCAGATTTTTCCGAGAAATAAAAAAAATCACAAAAATACATCATGGTAAGACACAACTTTCCTAAAAATTTCAGATTTTTATCTGTATTGAGAGGCGAGTAAAAAATCGTTAACTGATCGGTTGAAAAAAATCGCAGGGGTACCCCTTGGATTTTTCGCGAAAACTTTTTTGAAATGGATTTCGCTCAAATTCAACATAATGATAGTTGATGATGTGTATATCAATAATATATGGTCCATTCTTTGTTTCTTTCGCAGTAAATAGATGAAAATAACGTTTAAAGTTGAAAAATGTCATTTTTTCGTGAATAGTTCACTATTATTGTAGAATAACGCAAAAACGGTTGAAAAATGGATAGGTACATTACATTGGGAAAATGTGGACAATTAAATTACCTATCTTTTGGTATATTCAAACATCTAAATTGACTACTTTTTATTTGAGTTATCCACTGTGCAAGTTACAAATCTTGGAAAACTTACAGTTGTTATGTCTAATTTTGGTCCTACTTTGCTCCAGTTGAAAAACCCAATATTTTATGATACAAAGTACGTTCGAACTCCACCACCTACATACCAAATTATAGCAACTACTACTAAGTACTAGCTACTAATAATAATACCTATCGATTCCCACTCTCCATACACAAATAATTAACTACTAAACCCATACCCATACCTATACCTATACCTACCTACCTATACCTATATACCATATACTACATACTATACTATATACTATACTATATACTGAACTATATATATACTATATAGTACTATATATAGGAGTGATAAGGACAACACCCCGAGTTATTTATGTAAGGCCCGAGAGGAGGGGCGGAGCCCCTCCGACGGGCCGACCGTGCGCGATAGCTGAGGGGGGCGAAGCCCCCCTCTGAGGGGGTTGGGCGGCGGCAGCCGCCAGGGGCGCTCAGCCCCTAGTCTATATATATAAAACTACACAACCAGGAGGAGAAGGTATACTATTGATTGAGGAACTGGCCGGAGGGATTTGGACGAAAAAAATAGGGGTTGTTTAAAATTTAAGGCCATCGGCTGAAAAAATCTTAGAATTTTGATTTTTTGCTTCGTTTTTTTGAAAAAAATCGAAATGTGTCGAAAAACGTGTTTTTGGTGAAAAATCGCGATCGCGGAATTTTTTCTATCGGGCGCTGTAGCGCCTTAAATATTGATTTTCGTCTATACCAAGTGAATTGGAAAGTTGTAGCCAGTTAAATTTCCTACATTTTTGTAATTACAATTGTAAAGTTTGGTTCAACCCCCGCGGAGCTATAGCGATCCAAAGTCGGAACTTAGGTGCCGCGTCTCAAAAAAAACTCCGACGGGTGGAGCAAAATTGTGAAGCGATAAAAAATTTTTGACACTATATTCGTCAATTAAATCGAAAATAAAAAGTACGTTAAATCGTACTTTTTTGATTTTCGACCTTGATTTTTCGTGAGGGAGGAAAATGTCAAAATTTGAGCTTTTTCGAAACCACGTTTTTCCGCAGTTGATCGCGATTTTCTCGAAAAATTTCCACAACGCGAAAAGATTTTATGAGCGCATTTTGTTCATGGATAAATTCTTTAAACGAAAAAGTACAAGAATTCGTTCGTAGGTTGATTTTAGTCGGAGCTAGAGCGGCCCGAAGCCAAGGTCAAAAAATCTTGGGTATACAATTGATTGAGAAACTGGGAATAGGTAATCAAATTTTGGTCATAGTGCCGTTCAATTGAGACAAACTGATCGGGTGAAAAAATCTTCTTTTTTTTAATTAGGCCTCTGTTCAAATTTTATTGCACTTTAAAGTTTTATGACACGATTTTTTGCGTTTTTTTGCATGTTTTTCGCATATAACTTTTGAACCGACTACTTTTACATAGGTATATTACTCAGAGGCGAGAAAGAGCTATCAAAATCCTACAATTTGGTGTATTTAATTATATTTTTATGTTATGTCCCCGCGGAGCTATTAACGTTTGAAGAAAAGTCAAAACACGTTTTTTGACATAAAGTGGAATATTCCTCGAAAGCTATCATATACGCTAGCCATTTTCGTATTTTTACTGGATTCTACGTTAAATTTCCTACATTTTCTTCCACAGCACCTAATCTGTCCCGTTTCCGGAACGTGACGAAAAAAAATCCCAAAGTTGAAACTTCAAAAGTATGAAAAACGAAAAAAATTCGAGAAATATTATTAATCGTTCGATAATAGATTTTTTCACTTTAAATTCGAATTCTACGTCTAATTTCCTGTAGGAATCATTAAATAATCAAATTTGAACAGTACTGTAAGTATTTGCAACGGATTTTCAAAGTTGAAAAACGTAGGAATGGCGTGTATTAAACCTGGAAAAACTGATAGTTGCCGACTAATTTCCGACGTTTTGACGTCATATTCGGATTCAGCGTTAAATTTCCTATAAGAATAGCTCTCAAAATCGCTTTAAAACGAAAATTTAATTTTTCACTATTACCGATGCCAGCGGAGCTCGGAATTTCGGCCGGCGAAAAAATCGATTTACGGAAAATAATTTCTCTGGCTCTGTTTAAATTTTTTTCACCAAATTTTTTGCTATGTACGTGTGTAAGGCGTTCAAATGAAGACTCCTGCATAATAAAACAATTGATTCGCAAATATTTTGACCCCGAAAATCACGGTTAAAGGTCAATTTTTGAGCTTTCAAAAACCGATTTTTTTGGACCACTTGCAGATTTTTCCGAGAAATAAAAAAAATACCAAAAATACATCTTGGTAAGACACAACTTTCCTAAAAATTTCAGATTTTTATCTGTATTGAGAGACGAGTAAAAATTCGTTAACTGTTCGGTTGAAAAAAATCGCAGGGGTACCCCTTGGATTTTTCGCGAAAAATTTTTTGAAATGGATTTCGCTCAAATTCAGCATAATGATAGTTGATGATGTGTATATCAATAATATATGGTTCATTCTTTGTTTCTTTCGCACTAAATAGATGAAAATAACGTTTAAAGTTGAAAAATGTCATTTTTTCGTGTATAGTCTACTAATATTGTTGAATAACTCAAAAATGGTTGAAAAATTTATAGGTACATTACATTGGGAAAATGTGGACAGTTAAATTACCTACCTTTTGGTATATTCAAACATCTGAATTGACGACTTTTTGTCTGAGTTATCCACTGTGCAAGTTACAAATCTTGGAAAACTTACAGTTGCTATGTCTAATTTTGCTCCTACGTTGCTCCAGTTGAAAAACCCAATACTTTATGATACAAAGTACGATACATTCCCCACCCCCAACATACCAAATAATAGCAACTACTACTAAGTACTACCTACTAATAATAATACCTATCGATTCCCACTCTCCATACACAAATGATTAACTACTAAACCCATACCTATACTTATACCTTTACCTATACCTATACTATATACCATATACTATATACTATACTCTATATACTATATTATATATACTATACTATATATACTATATACTATACTATATACTATACTATAAATAGTACTACTATATATAGGAGTGAAAAGGACACTACCCCACCGAAACTATATGTAAGGCCCGAGAGGAGGGGCGGAGCCCCTCCGACGGGCCGACCGTGCGCGATAGCTGAGGGGGGCGAAGCCCCCCTCTGAGGGGGTTGGGCGGCGGCAGCCGCCAGGGGCGCTCAGCCCCTAGTCTATATATATAAAACTACACAACGAGGAGGAGGAGAGGTATACGATTGATTGAGGAACTGGCCGGAGGGATTTGCATGAAAAAAATAGGGGCTGTTTAAAATTTAAGGCCATCGGCTGAAAAAATCTTAGAATTTCGATTTTTTGCTTCGTTTTTGAAAAAAAATTCGAAATGTGTCGAAAAACGTGTTTTGGGCGAAAAATCGCGATCGCGGAATTTTGTGTTTCGGCCGCCGTAGCTCCTAAAGTAGTGGGTTTCTTATATACTAAGTGAATTGGAAAGTTGTAGCCAGTTAAATTTCCTACATTTTTGTAATTACAATTGTAAAGTTTGGTTCAACCCCCGCGGAGCTATAGCCATCCAAAGTCGAAACTTGAAGTTTTTGATACAAAAAAACGCTCTCGACTCGACGCCGCATTTCGAAAAAAAAAATTAATTTGGCACTATATTCGTTTAGCATTTTGAAAATGATACGGCGAAAAACCCTTGAAATTTTGATTTAGGACCTTGATTTCTCTCAGGGGAGCTTTATGTAAGTTTTTGAGCTTTTTCGAAACCACGTTTTCCCGCAGTCGATCGCGATTTTCTCGAAAAATTCTCACAGTGCGATTAAATTTTATGAGCGCATTTTGTTCATGGATAAATTCTTTAAACGAAAAAGTACAAGAATTCGTTCGTTGATCGATTTTAGCCGGAGCTAGAGCGGCCCGAAGCGAACACCCAAAAAACCGTAGTATACAATTGATTGAGAAACTGGGAATAGGTAATCAAATTTTGGTCATAGTGCCGTTCAATTGAGACAACTTCATCGGCTGAAAAAATCGTCTTTTTTTTAATTAGGCCTCTGTTCAAATTTTATTGCACTTTGAAATTTTATGACCCTGTTTTTCGCGTTTTTTCGCATGTTTTTCGCAAATAACTTTTGAACCGGTTACTTTTACATAGGTATATTACTCAGAGGCGAGAAAGAGCTATCGAAATCCCACAATTTGGTGTATTTAATTATATTTTTATGTTATGTCCCCGCGGAGCTATTAACGTTTGAAGAAAAGTCAAAACACGTTTTTTGACATAAAGTGGAATATTCCTCGAAAGCTATCATATACGCTAGCCATTTTCGTATTTTTACTGGATTCTACGTTAAATTTCCTACATTTTCTTCCACAGCACCTAATCTGTCCCGTTTCGGGAACGTGATGAAAAAAAATCCCAAAGTTGAAACTTCAAAAGTATGAAAAACGAAAAAAATTCGAGAAATATTATTAATCGTTCGAATTTGATTTTTTTCACTTTGAATTCGAATTCTACGTCTAATTTCCTGTAGGAATCATCAAATAATCAAATTTGAACAGTACTGTAAGTATTTGCAACGGATTTTCAAAGTTGAAAAACGTAGGAGTGGCGTAGTATTAAACTGGAAAAACTGATAGTTGTCGTGAAATTTCCGCCGTTTTGACGTCATATTCGGATTCAGCGTTAAATTTCCTATAAGAATAGCTTTCAAAATCACTTTAAAACGAAATTTTAATTTTTCACTATTACCGATGCCAGCGGAGCTCGGAATTTCGGCCGGCGAAAAAGTCGATTTACGGAAAATAATTTCTCTGGCTCTGTTTAAATTTTTTTCACCAAATTTTTTGCTATGTACGTGTGTAAGGCGATCAAATGAAGACTCCTGCATGATAAAACAATTGATTATCATAAATTTTGACCCCGAAAATCACCGTTAAAGTCCAATTTTTGAGCTTTCAAAAACCGATTTTTTCGGACCACTTGCAGATTTTTCCGAGAAATAAAAAAAATACCAAAAATACATCTTGGTAAGACACAACTTTCCTGAAAATTTCAGATTTTTATCTGTATTGGAAGACAAGTAAAAAATCGTTAACTGTTCGGTTGAAAAAAATCGCAGGGGTACCCCTTGGATTTTTCGCGAAAAATTTTTTGAAATGGATTTCGCTCAAATTCAGCATAATGATAGTTGATGATGTGTACATCAATAATATATGGTTCATTCTTTGTTTCTTTCGCACTAAATAGATGAAAAGAACGTTTAAAGTTGAAAAATGTCATTTATTCGTGTATAGTCTACTAATATTGTTGAATAACGCAAAAACGGTTGAAAAATTGATAGGTACATTACATTGGGAAAATGTGCACAGTTAAATTACCTATCTTTTGGTATATTCAAACATCTAAATTGACTACTTTTTGTTTGAGTTATCCACTGTGCAAGTTACAAATCTTGGAAAACTTGCAGTTGTTATGTCTAATTTTGCTCCTACTTTGCTCCAGTTGAAAAACACAATACTTTATGATACAAAGTACATCCAAACACCTCCACCTACATACCAAATTATAGCAACTACTACTAAGTACTACCCACTATAATAACAACTATAGCTTCCCACTCTCCATACACAAATAATAAACTACTACTACCTACCCATACCCATACCTATACCTATACCTACCTACCTATACCTATATACCATATACTACCATATACTATATACTATACTATATATACTATATAGTATACTATATATAGGAGTGATAAGGACAACACCCCACCGAAACTATATGTAAGGCCCGAGAGGAGGGGCGCAGCCCCTCCGACGGGCCGACCGTGCGCGATAGCTGAGGGGGGCGAAGCCCCCCTCTGAGGGGGTTGGGCGGCGGCAGCCGCCAGGGGCGCTCAGCCCCTAGTCTATATATATAAAACTGCACAACCAGGAGGAGGAGAGGTATACGATTGATTGAGGAACTGGCCGGAGGGATTTCGATGAAAAAAATAGGGGTTGCTTAGAATTTAAGGCCACCGGCTGAAAAAATCTTAGAATTTCCATTTTCGACCTTGAAAATTTTTAAAAATTCGAAATGTATCGAAAAACGTGTTTTTGGTGAAAAATCGCGATCGCGGAATTTCGTCTTTCGGACGCCGTAGCTCCTAAAGTAACGGGTTTCTTATATACTAAGTGCATTGCAAAGTTGTAGTCAGTTAAATTTCCTACATTTTTGTAATTACAAATGTTAGGTTTGGTTCAACCCCCGCGGAGCTATAGCGATCCAAAGTCGAAACTTGAAGTTTTTGATACCAAAAAACGCTCTCGACTCGACGCCGCATTTCGAAAAAAAAAATTAATTTGGCACTATATTCGTTTAGCATTTTGAAAATGATACGGCGAAAAACCCTTGAAATTTTGATTTAGGACCTTGATTTTTCTCAGGGGAGCTTTATGTAAGTTTTTGAGCTTTTTCGAAACCACGTTTT
Source organism: Tupiocoris notatus (assembly GCA_037159825.1). NCBI lineage: Eukaryota > Metazoa > Arthropoda > Insecta > Hemiptera > Miridae > Tupiocoris > Tupiocoris notatus. The sequence goes on from JASJUZ010000287.1 coordinate 347,978, forward strand.
CCCGCAGTCGATCGCGATTTTCTCGAAAAATTCTCACAACGCGAAAAGATTTTATGAGCGCATTTTGTTCATGGATAAATTCTTTAAACGAAAAAGTACAAGAATTCGTTCGTTGATCGATTTTAGCCAGAGCTAGAGCGGCCCGAAGCGAACACCCAAAAAACCGTAGTATACAATTGATTGAGAAACTGGGAATAGGTAATCAAATTTTGGTCATAGTGCCGTTCAATTGAGACAACTTCATCGGCTGAAAAAATCGTATTTTTTTTAATTAGGCCTCTGTTCAAATTTTATTGCACTTTGAAATTTTATGACCCTGTTTTTCGCGTTTTTTCGCATGTTTTTCGCAAATAACTTTTGAACCGACCACTTTTAAATAGGTATATTACTCAGAGGCGAGATAGAGCTATCGAAATCCTACAATTTGGTGTATTTAATTATATTTTTATGTTATGTCCCCGCGGAGCTATTAACGTTTGAAGAAAAGTCAAAACACGTTTTTTGACATAAAGTGGAATATTCCTCGAGAGCTATCATATACGCTAGCCATTTTCGTATTTTTACTGGATTCTACGTTAAATTTCCTACATTTTCTTCCACAGCACCTAATCTGTCCCGTTTCCGGAACGTGACGAAAAAAAATCCCAAAGTTGAAACTTCAAAAGTATGAAAAACGAAAAAAATTCGAGAAATATTATTAATCGTTCGATAATAGATTTTTTCACTTTAAATTCGAATTCTACGTCTAATTTCCTGTAGGAATCATTAAATAATCAAATTTGAACAGTACTGTAAGTATTTGCAACGGATTTTCAAAGTTGAAAAACGTAGGAATGGCGTGTATTAAACCTGGAAAAACTGATAGTTGCCGACTAATTTCCGACGTTTTGACGTCATATTCGGATTCAGCGTTAAATTTCCTATAAGAATAGCTCTCAAAATCGCTTTAAAACGAAAATTTAATTTTTCACTATTACCGATGCCAGCGGAGCTCGGAATTTCGGCCGGCGAAAAAATCGATTTACGGAAAATAATTTCTCTGGCTCTGTTTAAATTTTTTTCACCAAAATTTTTGCTATGTACGTGTGTAAGGCGTTCAAATGAAGACTCCTGCATAATAAAACAATTGATTCGCAAATATTTTGACCCCGAAAAGCACGGTTAAAGGTCAATTTTTGAGCTTTCAAAAACCGATTTTTTTGGACCACTTGCAGATTTTTCCGAGAAATAAAAAAAATACCAAAAATACATCTTGGTAAGACACAACTTTCCTAAGAATTTCAGATTTTTATCTGTATTGAGAGACGAGTAAAAATTCGTTAACTGTTCGGTTGAAAAAAATCGCAGGGGTACCCCTTGGATTTTTCGCGAAAAATTTTTTGAAATGGATTTCGCTCAAATTCAGCATAATGATAGTTGATGATGTGTATATCAATAATATATGGTTCATTCTTTGTTTCTTTCGCACTAAATAGATGAAAATAACGTTTAAAGTTGAAAAATGTCATATTTTCGTGTATAGTCTACTAATATTGTTGAATAACTCAAAAATGGTTGAAAAATTTATAGGTACATTACATTGGGAAAATGTGGACAGTTAAATTACCTACCTTTTGGTATATTCAAACATCTGAATTGACGACTTTTTGTCTGAGTTATCCACTGTGCAAGTTACAAATCTTGGAAAACTTACAGTTGCTATGTCTAATTTTGCTCCTACGTTGCTCCAGTTGAAAAACCCAATACTTTATGATACAAAGTACGATACATTCCCCACCCCCAACATACCAAATAATAGCAACTACTACTAAGTACTACCTACTAATAATAATACCTATCGATTCCCACTCTCCATACACAAATGATTAACTACTAAACCCATACCTATACTTATACCTTTACCTATACCTATACTATATACCATATACTATATACTATACTCTATATACTATATTATATATACTATACTATATATACTATATACTATACTATATACTATACTATAAATAGTACTACTATATATAGGAGTGAAAAGGACACTACCCCACCGAAACTATATGTAAGGCCCGAGAGGAGGGGCGGAGCCCCTCCGACGGGCCGACCGTGCGCGATAGCTGAGGGGGGCGAAGCCCCCCTCTGAGGGGGTTGGGCGGCGGCAGCCGCCAGGGGCGCTCAGCCCCTAGTCTATATATATAAAACTACAAAACGAGGAGGAGAAGGTATACGATTGATTGAAGAACTGGCCGGAGGGATTTCGATGAAAAAAATAGGGGATGTTTAAAATTTAAGGCCATCGGCTGAAAAAATCGCCGATTTTCGATTTTTTGTTTCGTTTTTTCAAAACAATTCGAAATGTATCGAAAAACGTGTTTTTGGTGAAAAATCGCGATCGCGGAATTTTTTCTATCGGGCGCTGTAGCGCCTTAAATATTGATTTTCGTCTATACCAAGTGAATTGGAAAGTTGTAGCCAGTTAAATTTCCTACATTTTTGTAATTACAATTGTAAAGTTTGGTTCAACCCCCGCGGAGCTATAGCGATCCAAAGTCGGAACTTAGGGGCCGCGTCTCAAAAAAAACTCCGACGGGTGGAGCAAAATTGTGAAGCGATAAAAAATTTTTGACACTATATTCGTCAATTAAATCGAAAATAAAAAGTACGTTAAATCGTACTTTTTTGATTTTCGACCTTGATTTTTCGTGAGGGAGGAAAATGTCGAAATTTGAGCTTTTTCGAAACCACGTTTTTCCGCAGTTATTCGCGATTTTCTCGAAAAATTCTCACAACGCGAAAAGATTTTATGAGCGCATTTTGTTCATGGATAAATTCTTTAAACGAAAAAGTACAAGAATTCGTTCGTAGGTTGATTTTAGCCGGAGCTAGAGCGGCCCGAAGCCAAGGTCAAAAAATCTTGGGTATACAATTGATTGAGAAACTGGGAATAGGTAATCAAATTTTGGTCATAGTGCCGTTCAATTGAGACAAACTGATCGGGTGAAAAAATCTTCTTTTTTTTAATTAGGCCTCTGTTCAAATTTTATTGCACTTTAAAGTTTTATGACACGATTTTTTGCGTTTTTTTGCATGTTTTTCGCATATAACTTTTGAACCGACTACTTTTACATAGGTATATTACTCAGAGACGAGAAAGAGCTATCAAAATCCTACAATTTGGTGTATTTAATTATATTTTTATGTTATGTCCCCGCGGAGCTATTAACGTTTGAAGAAAAGTCAAAACACGTTTTTTGACATAAAGTGGAATATTCCTCGAAAGCTATCATATACGCTAGCCATTTTCGTATTTTTAATGGATTCTACGTTAAATTTCCTACATTTTCTTCCACAGCACCTAATCTGTCCCGTTTCCGGAACGTGACGAAAAAAAATCCCAAAGTTGAAACTTCAAAAGTATGAAAAACGAAAAAAATTCGAGAAATATTATTAATCGTTTGAATTTGATTTTTTTCACTTTGAATTCGAATTCTACGTCTAATTTACTGTAGGAGTCATTAGTTACTTAAATTTGAACAGTACTGTAAGTATTTGCAACGGAATTTCAAAGTTGAAAAACGTAGAAATGGCGTGTATTAAACCTGGAAAAACTGATAGTTGCCGACTAATTTCCGCCGTTTTGACGTCATATTCGGATTCAGCGTTAAATTTCCTATAAGAATAGCTCTCAAAATCGCTTAAAAACGAAAATTTAATTTTTCACTATTACCGATGCCAGCGGAGCTCGGAAATTCGGCCGGCGAAAAACTCGATTTACGGAAAATAATTTCTCTGGCTCTGTTTAAATTTTTTTCGCCAAATTTTTTGCTATGTACGTGTGTAAGGCGTTCAAATGAAGACTCCTGCATATTAAAATTATTGATTCGCAAATATTTTGACCCCGAAAATCACGGTTGAAGTCCAATTTTTGAGCTTTCAAAAACCGATTTTTTTGGACCACTTGCAGATTTTTCCGAGAAATAAAAAAAATAGCAAAAATACATCTCGGTAAGACACAACTTTCCTAAAAATTTCAGATTTTTATCTGTATTGAGAGACGAGTAAAAATTCGTTAAATGGTCGGTTGAAAAAAATCGCAGGGGTACCCCTTGGATTTTTCGCGAAAAATTTTTTGGAATAGATTTCGCTCAAATTCAGCATAATGATAGTTGATGATGTGTATATCAATAATATATGGTCCATTCTTTGTTTCTTTCGCACTAAATAGATGAAAATAACGTTTAAAGTTGAAAAATGTCATTTTTTCGTGTATAGTCTACTAATATTGTTGAATAACGCAAAAACGGTTGAAAAATGGATAGGTACATTACATTGGGAAAACGTGGACAGTTAAATTACCTATCTTTTTGTATAGTAATAATAAAAATATATTGTAAAGTTGAATATTAATCTCGGCAGTATCGGCAGTATCGGCTATATTCATATATATTTCTCAACGAAAAATTTCAACTATCAATATCGGAGCTCTCTTGAAAGAACGACTTCCTGTCGAACGGTTTTAATTTGTCGTTAGATTGGGCCTATGCTGCAGGATGAATCACGAATTAGTTATTTGCGGATGGTGCGAAGTCGAACTGGGCCACCGGACGTTTTTCGAAGAATTTCGGATCAGTGTCGTTCGACCGAAGGATGACTTGCAAGTTATCGCAATGAAACCTTCGCCCCTCCCACCGAAAAACCGTTATTAATCTCTTCTCAGTACGAGCGCTGAGCAAAGCCGATCTTGGCCCCCGGACTTTTTTCGGAGAATTTCAGATGACGTAGGATGACATGCGATATTGAAGATGATGCAATCCCCTCCCCCACCCCTCCCTCACAGCGTAGGTCTGCATTAACGTTTTAAATCGCTCCTCAGTTCGTCGTGTGTACCCCTTCCGGTGTGAAACCTGTGTCGTTCGCTCTCAAGTTTTCGCCCGTTTTCTTGCAAGTTTTGGATCTGATCGAGGTAAGTCAACTTATTTTCACATATTTTGAAATTATTAGAATATTTTGTTCACATTATCATCCGATTTTTGTTTTCCATTTGTGTTACAGATTCGTTGCGATTCGTTCTTTACGATCATTATTACACGTCATCATTATTACACTCATTATTACTCACACACTTAATTTCACTTTCGTATATACTTGATACATATTTCCTTATTTATTGTTTATTCTTCTTTTTTCAATTATTATGAATACCATTCGTTGTTTAGTTGCGGGAAATTTTTCCCAAGACTGTCCGCTTTTCTCTTCACACTCGCGCAATTCTCAGTGCATGGCAAATTCGACTTTGGCAATTGTTTATTCATTAGCTTATTCTCACCCTTTACGTCAATTTGTTTCTTCGGAACAAATTGACCAAATTTTAATTCATGGGGACTATTTTTACAACAGTTGGAGGCGTTCGCACATATTTTTGGCAATGGAGGAACTAGGCGAATTTATTCAGATTGGTGATAAAGAAATTTATCGGGTCGTTAAAAGTAATTTGATCTTTCCTGAAGGGCAACCGATTATATTGGCTAGGGATACGGTTAGCAATAAAGACTTGGCAAAATTATCGTTAATTGATAAACTCTATAATTGTTTCCATTCAGTGGATAGTCCTTTTCATGAAAACGAGGGTTATTTGTTTACCGCTCACAATAGATCAGTTTCTTTTTGGATGTCGGGAAATTCTTACTATTTGTTTGATCCGCATTCAGTTAATGAATTCGGTCAAGTGAATCCGTCCGGGGGTGTTGCTAGATTTTTTCAATGCAGTAGCTTAGACAGTTTAGCGAATTTACTTTTGATTAGCCACAATCGAGACAACAGTCCATTTGAAATAATTAAACTGAAAATCATCTCTTTGGCCGAGGAAAATGAAATTCCTTCAGCAAATAGGACAATAGAAACATCAATGGAAATTAGTAGTTCAATCGAGTTAATTTCTCTGGATGAAAAAAAAAAATAAAGCTAAACGAGGGAGACCAAAAAAGCGTGGGGTTAGAAAGTCGTCCGATTTAAAACGCAAAGAAATTGTTGCCGATACTAAGAAACGGTACCGTGAAACTAAAAAGTTGAACGTCGCAGATTTAGAACGTCTCAATAAAAATAATGATCCCGAGTTTCATTCACAAACGCGCTCAGTTAATTGCATAGTTAGTGGTAATTTTTCTCAATCTTCCTCAAAATTTTCTGATCATTCAAGGAACAGTCAATGTGTAGCTAATTCAGTTGTCTCGATCATTCAGTCAATATTAATTCATTCGCGCCAATTCAATAGTTCAGAACAGCTTGACCGAATTCTGATAGAGGGTGATAGGATTTATAACAGCTGGAGACGATCTCATCAATATTTGTCTTTGGAAGATATAGGTAATTTTGTTCAGTTGAGTACTAGGAGTATTTTTAAAATCGAAAAAGAAACAACTCTTTGGTCAGAAGGACAACCAGTTTTAAATGCTATGGATTCTATTAGCAGAACTGATGTAGCTTTGTTATCATTAATTGAGAAATTGTTCAACTGTTTGCATTCTACCGATAGGCCTTTTCGAGAAAACGAAGGGTATTTATTCACATGCCACAATCTCACAGTTGCTTTTTGGCGATCGAATTCAAATTACTATTCATTTGATCCACATTCGGTTAACGCAGACGGGAAATACGATTCAATCGGGGGGGTTGCTAGATTTTTCTGTTGCAACAGTTTGGAGGACCTCGCTTATTTACTTTTGGTCAACCACGATCGTGATAATAGCCCTTACGAAATAATTAGGCTGGCTATCTCTATTGTGGTTGACGAAGGTGAATCAGAACCCGTCCTTCAAACTGCTCAACCAAAACCGAATATTAAAGGTCGACCCAGGAAGGGTAGGTTCAGGAAATCTATAGATGATGCACTAGATGAGTTACCAGCTGCAAAATCACATACACAGCCACTTCAGTCACACACAGACATTTCACCGTCAGAATCTTTTTGTTCATTAGAGACTGTACACATCTCTTCCACAGATAGCACAGTATCTTCTCCTATTAAAAAAAAACCACGCTCATTATCGACTCCAGGGGATTGTGAACATAATATTTCTCAAAATACTGTAGGTAAGCGGGGTAGGCCTTCAAAACGTGGGGCTCGGAAAACCTCTGACAAATCCCAAAAGGAAATAATATCTGAAATTAGAAAACGATACCGATCATCTTCGCAAGACGCTAGAAAAAAATACTCCGAGCTCCACACAGAGGAAATTGCCGATTCTCGCCAAAAATACATAGAAACACACCCTGAACAAGTAGTAGATTCTAGGACACAATACATAGAAACACATCCTGACCGTGTTGCAGATTCTCACCATAGGTTCAATGTTCAAAACCGTTCAATAACTAAAACTTTACGTAAATTCACTTGCATTGGAGACCGAAGCGGGAAAGATTTAAACATAATTAAAATTTTCAACTTTAAAAACCCCGCTTCGTTAAAATCACAAAACACCCACCATTGCCAATTTTGCGATGCACCTTATTTTGAAGAAGAACGCGGTAAATTATCTTGGTGTTGCGGGAAAAACGGGGAAAATAACTTACCAAAACTTCCATCGATAGATTCAATTAGTTTTTATAAAAATTCTAAATTTCTCGAACATGCTAGGCCGTATAATAATCTTTTTGCTTTTTCAGCTATCGGAACTTCGGTATCTGTTAGAAACGCGCCTAGGTCGGGGATATCTTTCGTTAAAGTTCAAGGTCGGGTTTATCATAGAATTTTTGACTTAAATTACAACCGATCCACTAATAACACGCGACTTTGGATAGAAGATAATATCGAAAGGGTTAGACTTGCCGAAGATCGTAAGTTAGATCAGTCAGTTTTGAGGGAAGTAGAATCTTTTCTTATCGCAGTCAATCCGTTTGTAGGTCAAATCAGGCAACTGAATAGGGAAACTGACGAAACGGCGCATTTAGTTTTCGAACGGACGTCTAGGCAAACCCACGGTAACGTGTTGGGTGACATGCCAACGTCGAACGAAATAGCTGCTGTCATTAGGTTCGGCCTGGATGCCGAGCCGAGACAGGTAGCGATCTGGAAAGTGGGAAATCGAAATCCCCAGACCATCCACTATCTCGACCCTGCGTACGAGTGTTTGCAGTATCCCATAATCTTTCCTCATGGGACTGTGGGATGGTCTCCAGATTTAAAAAATAGTCAGGGCAAGAAAATAACACAGGCTAGGTACTATAGATTTTTACTTCTGTCCGAGCCACGATTCACGTTCTTGAGACGGCTTTCTCAAGAATACATGGTTGACTCGTGGGCTAGAACGGAAGAAGAAAGGCTGAATTTCATCAAGCATAACCAAAATATTGTTATGCGCATTGGAACGCGTCAAGAGTTGGACGAAACCATTGCTGGCCAGGGCGGAGTTGTCGCCGGCCGTATTTATCTGCCGAGTACTTTTACTCACGGCCCGAGATACATGCAGGTGCAGTATCATAACGCCATGGCAGTCGTGCATCGAAAAGGCCAACCGAGCTATTTTCTAACGGTCACGTGCAATCCCAATTGGGAAGAAATTCGCCAGAGTTTGAATCCCGGAGAACACATCAAAGACCGTCCCGATTTGTGCGATAGGGTTTTTAAAATCAAGTTGGACCATCTTCTCAACTTGATTAATTCAGGAAAAATGTTTGGGCCTGTAGAATTCATTCTACACGTGATCGAGTTCCAGAAACGGGGACTTCCACACGCCCACATCGCTTTTAGGGTTAGGGGAGGTGGACCAAAAGTCGCTGAAGATATTGACAGAGTTGTCAGAGCGACGATACCTCCAGTAGATGAAGCGCAAGGCAGGCTGCGGAATGCTGTGACTTCGCACATGCTTCATAACAAATGCGGCCTTGCCAATCTAAATGCGCCGTGTATGGACGAAAAAACTAAGAAATGCACCAAAATGTATCCCAAACCCCAGAATGCATCCACTTTTACGGATAGCCGGGGATACATTATCTACAAAAGGCCGTGCAACGAAATAGTCGAGATTCCAGTCGGTCGCACGCAACAACGTCGTGAGGTTACTGATGCGGACGTCGTACCTTACAACCCTGCTATCCTTCTTATCATGGATTGTCATGCGAACTTGGAAATCGCTACATCCAGCAAAACGATAGCGTATTTAATGAAATACGTCCACAAAGGGACGGACATGTCTCGAGCAGCGGTAGTTGGAAGCAATACTGATCAGGGGGATCAAATTATAGACGAAATTGCAGATTACGAAAACTACCGCTACATTTCCGCTTCTGAAGCCATGTGGAGGTTTTTCGAATTCGACGTTAGGAGTTGCAGGCCGACGGTTCTCGCTTTGCCGGTTCATCTTCCCAATCAAGATATGGTTTTACACCTTCCGGGTCGTGAACGCCAGGCTGTGGATCGATCGATATCAAGATTACAACTTTATTTGGACAGGCCGATCGATCCAGTTTTAGATTCGCTGACGTACTTGGATTTTTACGAGAGTTATTTCGTTGAAAATAATCCTCCTAAGAGCAAAAAAATCCAAGTTTTTCGACACAAATCGGGTAAATACGTTTACGCTCGCCAAAGGGGCGAGTGTGTAGCTCGAATCCACTTCATTTCCCCGTCGTTAGGTGAAGTCTTCTTCGTTCGCATGCTACTCCTCAGCTTTCCAGCTGGTAGTTTCGACGACTTGAGAACTGTCGATGGAGTATTGTACCCTACGTTTCAGGAAGCCGCCAAAGCTAGGGGACTTTTAGACGACGAGGATGAGTATATGGTTGCGATGAGGGAAGCCCAAAATTTCAAAACTGGCCGAGGTTTAAGGCAGTTTTTCTTGACGTTAATTATTTTCGGTGCTCCCGCCCTAATCCTCTGGCAAACATTTCGCAGCGACTTGATCGAGGATTATCTTCGGCAATATGACGACAATGTCGAAATTGCCGAAGTTAAGGCTTTGGTCGAAATCGATCGCATGTTGAGAACTCATGGTAGGTCGCTTGGTGATATGGGTTTAAGAGTTGTTACTGATGATACATCAGAAGTTTTCCGCGAAAGGACTCTTTACGATCAAAATACTTGCATAGAATTTTTTAATCACTGGTATCCGTTGCTTAATACTGCCCAAAAAGAATTTGCTGATAGTATTTTGAGAGCAGTTGAAACTCCAAATAAATTTCAAAATTGTTTTTTCTTAGACGGTCCTGGAGGAACCGGTAAAACTTTAGTTTTGAACGTCATCGCATCCAAATTGAGGAGCGAAGGCAAAATTGTTCTCCCTTGCGCTTTCACTGGAATTGCCGCATTAAATTACGAAGGAGGAACAACTGCTCACAGTCTTTTCAAGCTGCCGTTAAATCCTGAAAGGGGAACGGCGGCTAACATTTCAATAACTAGCCAAAGGGCTGAACTTCTAAGGCAGTCAAATTTAATTATCTGGGACGAAATCTCCACCTGTCATAAAAATCTCCTCGATACAGTCAATACAACATTAAATGATTTGAATCAAACTAGAGGACCTTCACTTTTTGGAGGTAAAACAATAATTTTTGCTGGAGATTTTCGTCAGATTCCGCCAATAGTTGAATTAGGTACACGGAACGACGTAGTTCGCGCTTCCGTCAAATCGTCACCATTTTGGAGTAAAGTAACATCTTTCCGGTTAACTTCTCAACAACGATCAATCGCCGACCATGAGTTTTCAACATTTGTTTTGTCAGTCGGAGAAGGGAAGGTTCCAGAGGTCAAGCTCAATGAGGACGAATCTTTAATTTCCCTTCAAGGGATTTCATTCGTTTTACAATTGAGCGAACTAATAGATTTCGTCTACCCCGAATCGATTCTTCAAGATTCGAAAACTTGCTGTCAACGAGCAGTTTTATCGGGGACGAACGCCAATATTAAGGAGATCAACAACATCGTACTCAAGCGATGTCGTGGCGATATTATCCATCTGTTAAGCGCCGATAGCTGCAGTTCAACGGACGACCATGCTTTCGCTCCGGCTGAACTTTTAAATTCCATCAGCCATCCCGGAGTTCCTGATCACGACCTTCAGGTGAAAATTGGCTGCGTTCTCCTTTTGACTAGGAACCTTAGTTTTCAGAATAAATTGGTCAACGGCACTAAAGTCATTCTTAGGGCAGCGTCGCGTTTCATTATCGAGGTGGAAATTCCTGGGAGATCGGAGACTGTAATTATACCCCGAATAAATTTTTCATTCCAAGTAGGTCGAACCGGTATGGAGGTTACGCGCAAACAATTTCCCGTTGTTGGAATTGTCATCGCACCAGAACTTGGTACCAGAAACCAATACCAACGTGGAAACCAAAATGTTTTTCACAACGGACAATTTTTCCCATTCCCAATTTTGCAAGTGCATTGTTCTGTGTTGAAATATAATTTCCCCTTAAAGCTCTGCTGTTTCAATAGGTTATGGGCCCAGCACGCTTCCACTGCGAGGTCGAAAAACGAAAAGTAGCGACAGGTCGAACTCTGAAGCTCTACTTGCACGTCGCAAGAAAGCTAATCGTACTCAAAGGAACCCGAAACAAAACTCTTATAGTGACGAAAAGGAACAAAATGAGTGGAAATGCTACAAATGCAATTCCGTCGGGCACAAATCCTTTCAGTGTAAATCAAAAACTGCAAACAGAAAATCGAAAAATGACGAATCATCGCACAACGTTGAAATTTCTTTGAAATCAACGACCGGAAAAGAAGTTCAGAAATGGTGCTTAGATTCCGGAGCAACATCGCATATGTGCTCAGATCGAAGCATATTCATCGATCTGAAGAAAGCACACACCAATTCTCTTAATCTGGCCAACCGTAGTTCAACGACAATCGAGGCATTTGGGACAGTCGGTCTAAACCTTGACGCCAAAACCAACCTCAAGTTAAAAGGAACTTTATTGGTACCCGATCTTAGAACAAACTTACTGTCAGTATCGAAAATAACCGATCACGATCTTAATGTGACATTCACGAAGAGTGGAGCAAAAATATTCGATCCAGATGATGGTAAAATTTTCATGAAGGCGAAGAGAATCAACAATCTCTACTACATTTCCGGAACGCCAGAGGTAGCTGCGGTTTCTCAGGCGAAATCTACGAGTCTTCAAGAATGGCACGAGAAGCTTGGACATTTAAATGAGCAATCATTGAAGGAAATGGTCAACAAAAACAAAGCCCTTGGAATGAAAGTAAGTTCTAAAGAAAAACTACCGTTTTGTGACATTTGTTCAAAAGGTAAGCAAACCAGAGATTCATTTCCTCTCTCATCGTCAAAATCGAATGACTTGCTAGAATTGGTACACTCAGATTTATGTGGACCATTCCGAGTAAAATCGACTGGTGGCGCAAGTTATTTTGCAACATTCATTGACGACAAGAGTAGGTACTGCGAAGTACGTTTTTTGAAAAAGAAATCGGATTACTTCGAACATTTCCTGAATTTCAAAAATTGGGCAGAAAAACAAACAGGCCAAAAATTGAAAACTCTCCGAACAGATAATGGTGGAGAATTCAGAGGTCTCAATTTGGAGAAAGAGCTGAAGCGAGAAGGCATCAAACACGAATTCTCGGTTCCTCACACACCTCAGCAGTCAGGAGTTGCTGAACGCAAAAATCGCACACTTCTTGACATGACCCGCTGCATGCTGATCCAGGCGAAATTGCCTATGCATTTTTGGGCGGAAGCGCTGAGTACGGCGAATTACATCCGAAACAGATGTATATCTCGCAGCGTCAAGGGAGAAATTCCATACACTTTGTGGACCGGTAGGAAACCCACTCTAATTTATTTTCAGACGTTTGGACAAAAAGTATTTGCCGTCGATAATACTCCAAACAAAAATAAATTAGATCCACGATCGAAAATGGGAATTTTCATAGGTTATTCAACTGAATCGAAAGCGTACAGGATCTGGGATCCAGAATCTCGAATCGTGTACCGAAGTCGAGATGTTCGGTTCACACAAACTTTTCCAAGTGATCCCGAAGTTGAAAAACCCGAAAAAGAAATTAGAAGTCGAGATATCGACGTAGTATTTTTCAAAAAAGATATGAAGTCCCAAACTACGGAAGATCAAAATCTCCAAACTACGGAAGATCAAAATCTTCAAACGACCGAAGATCAAAATCTTCAAACTACCGAAGATCAAAATCTTCAAACGACTGAAGATCAAAATCTGCAGATCGACACTGAAAACACCGATGAAGATTCGAGTGAAGACGAACTTGATCTTCATATTCCAACCGACGATGAAGAATCTGAAAATGAAGACGAACAACCTGAAATCGAAATGAAACGAGGACCTGGACGTCCACGCATTATCAGAGACGGAACGAGGGGGCGACCTCGTAAGGAATACAATTTGATCCCTGTACCCAGCGAGGGGGGGAATCGATCTAACAACACAAATTGCGCTGAGTCCGTTCTTGATACATCATCGATCGACGAAACTGGAGGACTAATAGATTCTGAAGAAGATCCAACTACACCTCAGGAAGCACTGTCGTCTCCACATGCTGAAGAGTGGAAGAAGGCCATGCTCGATGAATACCACGCACTGATGAAGAATCACACGTGGAAACTGGTTGATCGCCCACCAGGAAAAACTGTCGTCGGATCAAGATGGGTATTTCGGACGAAGACGAAGGCAGATGGGTCTGTGGAACGAAGAAAAGCCAGGTTAGTGGCAAAGGGTTTCACACAAATTCCTGGAATCCATTATCACGAGACCTATACATCTGTTGCTAGGATTAGCTCCATAAGATTGATAATCGCACTGGCTGCAGAATTAAATTTGGAGTTACACCAACTCGACTTCACATGTGCCTATCTCAATGGCGAAATCGAGGAAGAAATTTTTATGGAATTCCCAAAGGAGCTAAATTCTATCCTAAACCAAAAAGGAGACAAAGGATCAACTCAAAAAGTTTGTCTGATTAAAAAGGCATTGTACGGATTGAAGCAATCGGGCAGACAATGGTTCAAGAAGCTTGACGAAAAGTTGAAAAGCCTGAATCTTAAACCATCGTCAGCAGATCCGTGCGTGTATATCCAAAAGAACAAGTCTGACATACTAATTTTAGGACTGTATGTCGACGATGTTATTTTGGCATCAAACAGTAAAATGATGCTAAATGAAATAAAGTGCCAACTTTCATTAGCATTTGATATGAAAGATTTAGGCAAATTAAGTTACTGCCTGGGCATAGAGTTTCGTCAAGAAAAGGACAAAATCACAATGTCACAGAGCAAATATCTGAAGGAAGTTTTGGAAAAATTCAAAATGCTGGACAGTAAACCCATGTCCACACCTATCGACCCAGGATGTAAACTTTCCAAAGACATGAGTCCCAAGACCGAAGAGGAAAAACGAGAGATGGCCAAAACGCCATATCAGAGCCTAATTGGATCTCTCATGTATCTTGCTACTTCCACCCGTCCGGACATCGCACATGCAGTTAGCTCATTGAGCCAGTTCAACAGCTGCTATGGTCTGGAACATTGGAAAGCTGGCAAACGAGTTCTCCGATATCTCAAGAAAACTCGAGACGTCGGACTAGAATTCAAGAAGATGGGAAAACCGATACGAGGCTTCACGGATGCTGACTGGGGAGGAAGCATTGACGACCGAAGGTCATTTACTGGCTACGCCTTCATACTAGCAAATGCTTCTGTAAGCTGGGAGTCTAAGAAGCAGCGAACAGTAGCACTGTCTAGTACAGAGTCGGAATATATGGCTCTCTCGGAAACGACGAAAGAAGCCATCTACCTGAAGAGGTTCCTTGAAGAAATTCTGGGAGAACAAGGGCCAATACAAATTAGCTGCGACAACAACGGCGCTATGCTTCTGGCCAAAAACCCTGTTTTCCACGCGAGGACTAAGCACGTGGATATTCGACACCACTTCGTCCGCGAAGTTGTGGAACGCAATGATGTGTCACTTTCCTACCTTGAAACTGGGAAAATGCCAGCCGATGTTCTGACGAAGGCACTACCTGCTCCAAGACACGGAGACTGCGCATCGACACTTGGACTGAAGAAAATCAGGTCTCTGGCACGATGACAACAGAAGCAAAGACTCTCAGCTGAAATTCTTTGAGGGGGCGTGTTGGAATTGTCATCGCACCAGAACTTGGTACCAGAAACCATTACCAACGTGGAAACCAAAATGTTTTCACAACGGACAATTTTTCCCATTCCCAATTTTGCAAGTGCATTGTTCTGTGTTGAAATATAATTTCCCCTTAAAGCTCTGCTGTTTCAATACCCGTTAGGTTAGCATACGCGATGACAATAAATAAAAGTCAGGGGCAAACATTGGATTTAGTAGGGGTCGATTTGAGGGACAACGTTTTTAGTCACGGGCAACTTTACGTCGCGTTAAGCAGGGTTCGAAATTCCGATAGTCTAAAAATTTTGCTGTTAGATACTAAAATCGTCGACGACGAACCGTTCACAAAAAACGTAGTTTACAATGAACTTCTCTAATACAATAATGATAATAATTTAATTCGTTTCCGTTTTCCATCATGAGTCACACACCAACACCACAACCATAATCCCACGCACATACACACACAAAAACATCATCGTCAAGAAGGAATGAAGAGAAGAAAATCCTCCGTACGAAAGTGGTTTTTTAGTGGGTGGCAGTCCCACACTTCAGGTCGAGTGCGGTCCCTCGCCTGAGTTGTCTTTTAAAGAGTTTTCCACTATAAAAAAATAACAAAAAAAAAAAAGCAAACCAATTGCGGTGAGTCTTTCCGATTTTATTCTACTACTATCATTGTTCACTATTTTGAATGTATATTTTTCATTTGAACGCTGAATTTGATACTACTCTAATTCGTAAATAATTGCCTTTTTTCAGCATAAGCGGCCTGATGTAATCAAAACGTCATATCAACGGAATGCAACTCAGCGTCCTGGAAGAACGGCAAAACAAGCTTTTGAGCGAATGGTGAGTGAATTATGATGAGAATATATTCATTCATTCATAAATAATAAAGGGAACTATAACTATTAGATATCTTACTCGCTGCTTATGAAGAGAAATTCACAATGGGAACAACTAATATATTGCACTTTGCCTCAATTGTTTTTTTTTTCGTTTTCCAGGATACACTCGTGGAGGAAAAGCGAAACGTCGGAACAACAATGAAGCCATCAACGGAAAACCAAATGGAGCACGGCTTGACGAAACTCACGACAATTGTCAATTGCTATTAATGAATGTATTTCTCAAAACAAGTTCAGTATGATGATTAAGACTTTTCAAATGTTATTTCTCTGAAAAAAAGTGAAAAACTTCAATGTGATGATTAATATTGTACGAATGATATTTCTCAAAACAAATCCAATGTGATTGCTTAATAAATGGTATGCAAATACGATGGATATCATTTTACTCCCTAACTTCCACTAATTATAACATATACTTAAGATACTTAACTGTTAAGGAAGTAATTTCGAACAGGAAAAGCCTTGGAATTCTGATGAAAACTTCAATAACGTAGAGGAAATTCCCTGTAATGTGACGAATAAATTCCAAGTTGAAACTATCTAAGCATGAAGAACCGAAATATTGAGAAAAAAATTATTAACTGAAATAATTCGATTGTCTTCACTTCAAATTCGAATTCTACGTCTAATTTCTTATAAGAATGAGTAACGAATTAATATTTAACAGTACTGTAAGTATTTGCAACGAATTTTCAAAGCTGAAAAACTTAAGAGCGGCAGTGTATTAAAACTCGGAAAACTGATAGTTGTCGTCAATATTCCGCAGTTTTGACGTCATATTCGGATTCACCGTTGAATTTCCTATAAGAATAGCTTTCAAAATCGCTTTAAAACGAAAATTTAATTTTTCACCATTACCGATGTCAGCGGAGCTCGGAATTTCGGCCGGCAAAAAACTCGATTTACGGAAAATAATTTCTCTGGCTCTGTTTAAATTTTTTTCACCAAATTTTTTGCTATGTACGTGTGTAAGGCGTTCAAATGAAGACTCTCGCATAATAAAACAATCGATTCGCAAATATTTTGACCCCAAAAATCACAGTTAAAGGTCAATTTTTGAGCTTTCAAAAACCGATTTTTTTGGACCACTTGCAGATTTTTCCGAAAAATAAAAAAAATCACAAAAATACATCATGGTAAGACACAACTTTCCTAAAAATTTCAGATTTTTATCTGTATTGAGAGACGAGTAAAAATTCGTTAACTGTTCGGTTGAAAAAAATCGCAGGTGTACCCCTTGGATTTTTCGCGAAAAATTTTTTGAAATGGATTTCGCTCAAATTCAGCATAATGATAGTTGATGACGTGTATATCAATAATATATGGTTCATTCTTCGTTTCTTTCGCACTAAATAGATGAAAATAACGTTTAAAGTTAAAAAATGTCATTTTTTCGGGTATAGTCTACTGATATTGTTGAATAACGCAAAAACGGTTGAAAAATTGATAGGTACATTACATTGGGAAAATGTGGACAGTTAAATTACCTATCTTTTGGTATATTCAAACATCTGAATTGACGACTTTTTGTTAGAGTTATCCACTGTGCAAGTTACAAATCTTGGAAAACTTACAGTTGTTATGTCTACTTTGCTCTTACTTTGCTCCAGTTGAAAAACCCAATACTTTATGATACTAAGTACGATACAATCCCCACCACCAACATACCAAATTATAGCAACTACTACCAAGTACTTTTTTCTACTATAAAAATACCTATAGATTCCCACTCTCCATACACAAATAATAAACTACTACTACCTACCCATACCCATACCCATACCTATACATATATACCATATACTATATACTATACTATATATGCTATATACTATACTATATACTATACTATATATACTATATAGTATATACTATATATAGGAGTGATAAGGACAACACCCCGAGTAATAATATGTAAGGCCCGAGAGGAGGGGCGTAGCCCCTCCGACGGGCCGACCGTGCGCGATAGCTGAGGGGGGCGAAGCCCCCCTCTGAGGGGGTTGGGCGGCGGCAGCCGCCAGGGGCGCTCAGCCCCTAGTCTATATATATAAAACTACACAACCAGGAGGAGGAGAGGGTATACTATTGATTGAGGAACTGGCCGGAGGGATTTGGATGAAAAAAATAGGGGATGCTTAGAATTTAAGGCCATCGGCTGAAAAACCTTCAGAATTTCGATTTTTGACTTCGTTTTTTTTAAAAAATTCGAAATGTATCGAAAAACGTCGTTTTTTGGAAAAGTCGGTTTTCAGGAATTTCGGCTTTCGGGCGATCTGGCGGCCAAACCATAAGCTTTTACATATACTAAATGAATTGCAAAGTTGTAGTCAGTTAAATTTCCTACATTTTTGTAATTACAAATGTTAGGTTTGGTTCAACCCCCGCGGAGCTATAGCGATTCAAAGTCGGCACTTGATGTTTTTGATACACAAAAAACGCTCTCGACTCGACGCCGCATTTCGGAAGATAAAATTAATTTGGCACTATATTCGTTTAGCATTTTGAAAATGATACGGCAAAAAACCCTTGAAATTTTGATTTAGGACCTTGATTTTCCTCGGGGGAGGTCTATGTACGTTTTTGAGCTTTTCCGCAACCACGTTTTTCCGCAGTCGATCGCGATTTTCTCGAAAAATTCCCACAACGCGATAAAATTTTATGAGCGCATTTTGTTCATGGATAAATTCTTTAAACGAAAAAGTACAAGAATTCGTTCGTAGGTTGATTTTAGGCCGAGCTAGAGTGGCCCGAAGGGGACGTAAAAAAATCTTGGGTATCCAATTGATTGAGAAACTGGGAAAAGGTAATCAAATTTTGGTCATAGTGCCGTTCAATTGAGACAAACTGATCGTGTGAAAAAATCTTCTTTTTTTTTATTAGGCCTCTGTTCAAATTTTATTGCACTTTGAAATTTTATAACCCGGTTTTTCGCGTTTTTTCGCATGTTTTTCGCAAATAACTTTTGAACCGGTTACTTTTACATAGGTATATTACTCAGAGCCGAGAAAGAGCTATCAAAATCCTACAATTTGGTGTATTTAATTATATTTTTATGTTATGTCCCCGCGGAGCTATTAACGTTTGAAGAAAAGTCAAAACACGTTTTTTGACATAAAGTGGAATATTCCTCGAAAGCTATCATATACGCTAGCCATTTTCGTATTTTTACTGGATTCTACGTTAAATTTCCTACATTTTCTTCCACAGCACCTAATCTGTCCCGTTTCGGGAACGTGATGAAAAAAAATCCCAAAGTTGAAACTTCAAAAGTATGAAAAACGATAAAAATTCGAGAAATATTAATAATCGTTCGAATTTGATTTTTTTCACTTTGAATTCGAATTCTACGTCTAATTTCCTGTAGGAACCATTAATTAATCAAATTTGAACAGGACTGTAAGTATTTGCTACGGAATTTCAAAGTTGAAAAATATGAAACCGCGTAGTACTAAACCTGGATAAACTGATAGTTGTCATCAAATTTCCGCCGTTTTAACGTCATATTCGGATTCAGCGTTAAATTTCCTATAAGAATAGCTTTCAAAATCGCTTTAAAACGGAAATTTAGTTTTTCACTATTACCGATGCCTGCGGAGCTCGGAATTTCGGCCGGCGAAAAAGTCGATTTACGGAAAATAATTTCTCTGGCTCTGTTTAAATTTTTTTCACCAAATTTTTTGCTATGTACGTGTGTAGGGCGTTCGAATGAAGACTCCTGCATAATAAAACAATTGATTCGCATTAATTTTGACCCCGAAAATCACGGTTAAAGTCCAATTTTTGAGCTTTCAAAAACCGATTTTTTTGGACTACTTGCAGATTTTTCCGAAAAATAAAAAAAATACCAAAAATACATCATGGTGAGACACAACTTTCCTAAAAATTTCAGATTTTTATCTGTATTGAGAGAGGAGTAAAAATTCGTTAACTGTTCGGTTGAAAAAAATCGCAGGGGTACCCCTTGGTTTTTTTGCGAAAAATTTTTTGAAATAGATTTTGCTCAAATTCAACATAATGATAGTTGATGATGTGTATATCAATAATATATGGTCCATTCTTTGTTTCTTTCGCACTAAATAGATGAAAATAACGTTTGAAGTTGAAAAATGTCATTTTTTCGTGTATAGTCTACTAATATTGTTGAATAACGCAAAAATGGTTGAAAAATGAATAGGTACATTACATTAGGAAAATGTGGGCAATTAAATTACCTATCTTTTTGTATAGTAATAATAAAAAATAATGTAAAGTAGAATATTAATCTCGGCAGTATCGGCTATATCATAGTATATTTCTCAACGAAAAATTTCAACTACGTATCAATATCGGAGCTCTCTTGAAAGATCGACTTCCTGTCGAACGGTTTTAATTTGTCGTTAGATTGGGCCTATGCTGCAGGATGAATCACGGATTAGTTATTTGCGGATGGTGCGAAGTCGAACTGGGCCACCGGACGTTTTTCGAAGAATTTCGGTTCAGTGTCGTTCGACCGAAGGATGACTTGCAAGTTATCTCAATGAAACCCTCGCCCCTCCCATCCAAAAACCGTTATTAATCTCTTCTCAGTACGAGCGCTAAGCAAAGCCGATCTTGGCCCCCGGACTTTTTTCGGAGAATTTCAGATGACGTAGGATGACATGCGATATTGAAGATGATGCGATCCCCCCCCCCACCCTTTCCTCACAGCGTAGGTCTGCATTAACGTTTTAAATCGCTCCTCAGTTCGTCGTGTGTACCCCTTCCGGTGTGAAACCTGTGTCGTTCGCTCTCAAGTTTTCGCCCGTTTGCTTGCAAGTTTTGGATCCGATCGAGGTAAGTCAATTTATTTTCACATATTTTGAGAATATTAGAATACTTTGTTCACATTATCATCCGCTTATTGTTTTTCCATTTGTGTTACAGATTCGTTGCGTTTCGTTCTTTACGATCATTATTACACGTCATCATTATTACACAACATCATTATTACTCACACACTTAATTCCACTTTCTCATAAATACTTGATTCTTATTTTCATATTTATTGTTTATTCTCTTCAATTATGAATACCATCGATTGTTTGGTTTCGGGGGATTTTTCCCAAGACTGCCCGCTTTTCTCTTCACACTCGCGAAATTCTCAATGCATGGCAAATTCGGCTTTGGCAATTGTTTACTCATTAGTTTATTCTCATCCTTTACGTCAATTTGTTTCCTCGGAACAAATTGACCAAATTTTAATTCAAGGGGACTATTTTTACAACAATTGGAGGCGGTCGCATACATTTTTGGCAATGGAGGAATTAGGCGAATTTATTCAGATTAGTGCTAAAGAAATTTATCGTGTCGTTAAAAGTAATTTAATCTTTCCTGAAGGGCAACCGATTATATTGGCTAGGGATACAGTCAACAATAGAGACTTAGCTGCATTATCGTTAGTTGATAAACTCTATAATTGTTTCCATTCAGTGGATAGTCCTTTTCATGAAAACGAGGGGTATTTGTTTACCGCTCACAATAGATCAGTTTCTTTTTGGATGTCGGGTAATTGTTACTATTTATTTGATCCGCATTCAGTTAATGAATTCGGTCAAGTGGATCCGTCCGGGGGTGTTGCAAGATTTTTTAGTTGCGGTAGTCTAAATAGTTTAGCGAATCTACTTTTGATTAGCCACGATCGTGACAATAGTCCATTTGAAATAATTAAACTGACGATCATCTCTTTGGTCGAGGAAACTGAAATGCCTTCAGCAGATAGGACAACAGAAACATCAGTGGAACGTATTAGTTCAATGGAGTCAATTTATTTGGATGGAAAAAAAAGTACAACTAAACGAGGGAGACCAAAAAAGCGTGGGGTTAGGAAGTCGTCCGATTTAAAACGTAAAGATATTGTTGCCGATGCTAAGAAACGGCACCGTGTATCTAAAAAATCAATCGTCACTGATTCAAAACGTCTCAATAAAAATAATGATCCCGAACTCCAATCGCAAACGCGCTCAGTTAATTGCTTAGTTAGTGGTAATTTTTCTCAATCTTCCTCGCAATTTTCTTTTCATTCAAGGAACAGTCAATGTGTTCCTAATTCAGTTGTCTCGATCGTGGAGTCAATATTAATTCATTCGCGTCAATTCAGTAGTTCAGAACAACTTGACCGAATTCTGATAGAGGGTGATAGGATTTATAACAATTGGAGACGATCTCACAAATATTTGTCTGTGGAAGATATAGGTAGTTTTATTCAGTTGGGAACTAAGGACATTTATAAAATCGATAAAGAAATCACACTTTGGTCCGAAGGACAACCAATTCTAATGGCTAGGGATTCTGCTTCCGATGTAGATAGAGCTTTGCAATCGTTAATTGACAAATTGTTCGACTGTTTCCATTTTGCTGATAGGCCTTTTCGGGAAAACGAAGGGTTTTTATTTACATGTCACAATCTCACAGTTGCATTTTGGTTATCGAATTCAAATTATTATGTGTTTGATCCTCATTCTGTTGACGAATACGGAAAATATAATTCAATCGGGGGGGTTGCTAGGTTTTTCTGTTGCAACACCGTGGGTGACCTTGCCTATTTACTTTTGGTCAACCACGATCGTGA
The DNA here is from genome assembly GCA_037159825.1 of Tupiocoris notatus. Taxonomy (NCBI): domain Eukaryota; kingdom Metazoa; phylum Arthropoda; class Insecta; order Hemiptera; family Miridae; genus Tupiocoris; species Tupiocoris notatus. The sequence continues at coordinate 370,595 of JASJUZ010000287.1, forward strand.
TAATAGCCCATACGAAATAATTAGGCTTGCTATCACAATTGTGGCTGACGAAAGTGGATCGGAACCCGTTCTTCAAACTGTTCAACCTTGCAGAAACGTCGGAGGCAGGCCTAAAAAGCGCAATATTAAGAAATCTTCTTTCGATAAAACAGATAGCGAGTTAGTTGGTACGAAATCATTTAACGTGAGGGGTGTTCTTTCACCGGCAGAATCTATTTGTTCATTCGAAAGTCTTCAAATTTCCTCCATAGATCACACTATGTCTCCAACATCATCTCCTATAAAAAAGAAACTACGCTCAACATCGACTCCTGGGGATAGTGAAAATAATCTTTCTCAAAATACTATTAATAAGGGCGGTAGGCCTTCAAAACGTGGTGCTAGGAAAACCACCGACAAATCCCGTAAGGAAATAATTGCAGAAATCAAAAAACGTTATGAAACCAAAATTTCAGACAAGCTGCTTGACTTAAGACGAAAATATTCCGATCTCCACACGGAGGAAATAAGCGATTCTCGCCAAAAATACATAGAAACACACCCTGAACGAGTAGTTGATTCTAGGGAACAATACATAGCAAACCATCCTGACCGTGTAGCAGATTCTAGGAAAACTTATGTCGATCAAAATTTGGACAAAATAGCCGATTCTTACCGTAGATTTAATGTTCGGAGTCGTAGTATAACAAAAACTTTACGTAAATTCACTTGCATTGGAGATCGAAGCGGGAAAGATTTAAACATAATAAAAATTTACAACTTTAAAAACCCCGCTTCGTTAAAATCACAAACCACCCACCATTGCCAATTTTGCGATGCACCTTATTTTGAAGAAGAACGCGGTAAATTAGCTTGGTGTTGCGGGAAAAACGGGGAAAATAACTTACCAAAACTTCCATCGATAGATTCAATTAGTTTTTATAAAAATTCTAAATTTCTCGAACATGCTAGGCCGTATAATAATCTTTTTGCTTTTTCAGCTATCGGAACTTCGGTGTCTGTTAGAAACGCGCCTAGGTCGGGGATATCTTTCGTTAAAGTTCAAGGTCGGGTTTATCATAGAATTTTTGACTTAAATTACAACCGATCCACTAATAACACGCGACTTTGGATAGAAGATAATATCGAAAGGGTTAGACTTGCCGAAGATCGTAAGTTAGATCAGTCAGTTTTGAGGGAAATAGAATCTTTTCTTATCGCAGTCAATCCGTTTGTAGGTCAAATCAGGCAACTTAATAGGGAAACTGACGAAACGGCGCATTTAGTTTTCGAACGGACGTCTAGGCAAACCCACGGTAACGTGTTGGGTGACATGCCAACGTCGAACGAAATAGCTGCTGTCATTAGGTTCGGCCTGGATGCCGAGCCGAGACAGGTAGCGATCTGGAAAGTGGGAAATCGAAATCCCCAGACCATCCACTATCTCGACCCTGCGTACGAGTGTTTGCAGTATCCCATAATCTTTCCTCATGGGACTGTGGGATGGTCTCCAGATTTAAAAATAGTCAGAGCAAGAAAATAACACAGGCTAGGTACTATAGATTTTTACTTCTGTCCGAGCCACGATTCACGTTCTTGAGACGGCTTTCTCAAGAATACATGGTTGACTCGTGGGCGAGAACGGAAGAAGAAAGGCTGAATTTCATCAAGCATAACCAAAATATTGTTATGCGCATTGGAACGCGTCAAGAGTTGGACGAAACCATTGCTGGCCAGGGCGGAGTTGTCGCCGGCCGTATTTATCTGCCGAGTACTTTTACTCACGGCCCGAGATACATGCAGGTGCAGTATCATAACGCCATGGCAGTCGTGCATCGAAAAGGCCAACCGAGCTATTTTCTAACGGTCACGTGCAATCCCAATTGGGAAGAAATTCGCCAGAGTTTGAATCCCGGAGAACACATCAAAGACCGTCCCGATTTGTGCGATAGGGTTTTTAAAATCAAGTTGGACCATCTTCTCAACTTGATTAATTCAGGAAAAATGTTTGGGCCTGTAGAATTCATTCTACACGTGATCGAGTTCCAGAAACGGGGACTTCCACACGCCCACATCGCTTTTAGGGTTAGGGGAGGTGGACCAAAAGTCGCTGAAGATATTGACAGAGTTGTCAGAGCGACGATACCTCCAGTAGATGAAGCGCAAGGCAGGCTGCGGAATGCTGTGACTTCGCACATGCTTCATAACAAATGCGGCCTTGCCAATCTAAATGCGCCGTGTATGGACGAAAAAACTAAGAAATGCACCAAAATGTATCCCAAACCCCAGAATGCATCCACTTTTACGGATAGCCGGGGATACATTATCTACAAAAGGCCGTGCAACGAAATAGTCGAGATTCCAGTCGGTCGCACGCAACAACGTCGTGAGGTTACTGATGCGGACGTCGTACCTTACAACCCTGCTATCCTTCTTATCATGGATTGTCATGCGAACTTGGAAATCGCTACATCCAGCAAAACGATAGCGTATTTGATGAAATACGTCCACAAAGGGACGGACATGTCTCGAGCAGCGGTAGTTGGAAGCAATACTGATCAGGGTGATCAAATTATAGACGAAATTGCAGATTACGAAAACTACCGCTACATTTCCGCTTCTGAAGCCATGTGGAGGTTTTTCGAATTTGACGTTAGGAGTTGCAGGCCGACGGTTCTCGCTTTGCCGGTTCATCTTCCCAATCAAGATATGGTTTTACACCTTCCGGGTCGTGAACGCCAGGCTGTGGATCGATCGATATCAAGACTGCAACTTTATTTGGACAGGCCGATCGATCCAGTTTTAGATTCGCTGACGTACTTGGATTTTTACGAGAGTTATTTCGTTGAAAATAATCCTCCTAAGAGCAAAAAAATCCAAGTTTTTCGACACAAATCGGGTAAATACGTTTACGCTCGCCAAAGGGGCGAGTGTGTAGCTCGAATCCACTTCATTTCGCCGTCGTTAGGTGAAGTCTTCTTCGTTCGCATGCTACTCCTCAGTTTTCCAGCTGGTAGTTTCGACGACTTGAGAACTGTCGATGGAGTATTGTACCCTACGTTTCAGGAAGCCGCCAAAGCTAGGGGACTTTTAGACGACGAGGATGAGTATATGGTTGCGATGAGGGAAGCCCGAAATTTCAAAACTGGCCGAGGTTTAAGGCAGTTTTTCTTGACGTTAATTATTTTCGGTGCTCCCGCCCTGATCCTCTGGCAAACTTTTCGCAGCGACTTGATCGAGGAT